>JAPTHA010000002.1:13387891-13401358 GCA_029814585.1 Gymnapogon annona
TTGACTGCGTGAATTTTTTGTTGTCACCTTGCACTGCAGCCACTCATGGCTTTGGATTCACTTCAGCAATCTTGCACATTTTGTATTTTCCATATTTATTTTGTGTTATCAGTTGCCAAGCTATGACATTTTGTTATCAGATTCATTGTGTGTCTGTGTAATGACAATAAAGGAAGTTTGAGTCTAAGTCTATGTATATTTGTACTCTAATTATACTGGTATCATTTCCATTGTATAGTCAAATGTTTAATATTTTATACACTACAGATTTAACAACAAAGTTCTATCTGTAACCCAAATCAAAATAATGGCAACTAAATTTCTGTTGACACTCAACAAGTTGCAAATATGTAAGCAAAACTGCCAGGTGAAGGTGAATTTGAGTGGTAGTTACTTTACAGCAGAGAAGCTCGTGAAAGATGAGCAGCAACAAGTCTCCAAATATATCCAGTGGTACCCTCAAAGAGTTTTCTCTGGTGAATGAGTGACCAGGGTAGAAGACATGAGACCATTTAAGCCATAGCAATAATACTGTGGTCATACAGTTTATGTCAAACCTTGTCCCTTTTTGGCAAGTTTGAAACAAAACCCCATGCCGTTGCAACAGTGTTTTTTTTCTTATTTATGTTGCATATAATTACAAATAAGAGCATGGTAATCCATTCGTGTTTTTTTTTCAGCATAAACCTGTTGAAAATTATAGCAGTCTGATTGAGAAAGTACTCAATGATTTGATTACGATTCCAAAAAGTCAAGTAGAAGATAAATGCAACCGTGGTGACTGCAATAAGTGATATAATATGAAAGCCATTTTAGTACTGTGTTGGTGTTAAAAAATAACCAAACTATCAAATTCTTCCTTTGTGGACCCTAGCAATTACCTACATTAATTGCATAAATATTAAGAAGGAGGAAAAGTTCACTTTATCTCCTCTGCCCCTTGTTTGTATTGGTGTGAAGTTTGTATCCATTTACCATTATCTGACATGATACAATTTTTTATAATTTACTATGAATGCATAAGTGGTCATCTGTGTATTTATAGACTATGTCGAAGTGACAACCTCCAATTAATTAGATTTAATCCGGTGATAATCGAAGGTTTTAAACCAAAATTTTATACTTGAAAAGTCTGCCTTTCTCCAACTGTAGAGTGATGACAAGGACTTTGCATTGGTCATCGGATGAACATTTGAAGGCGAGGGAATAATTATCAAATTAATGTAAACGGTAAGATAACGAAGGTACTTTTTCTTGCTTCACGCCATGTCATTTGATTCAATTCCGATATTAAACTTTTAGACGTGAATGTGGTTTTGTACATGTTGACTGGCTGTAGAATTTTAACCTCTGAAGTTAGGCTGTTATCTGCCCTCAGGAGCTGTCAAACCCTTTCTGGGCAAATAATAAACAGCAGAGACGGAGATGCTGCTATGGATAACATGCCGGTGGTAGAAATGTACCAGTACAGCACCGGCAAACCACGCGCAAAGTACATTGTTTTATTTTTTGTGTGTTTTTTTTGCACCTTAAACCGAGCACTGCTTGTTCTGATATATAGATGCTATGTGAGCAATTAAGAGACGACTAATGCCCACGATTTAAGGCTGAGCACCTCGCCAGGTTACTCGTTCAACCACCCCACCCTCACCACCACCACCCACGTTGCCCAAACGGTCCCATTTAATACCGATGTTGGCTATCTTAAATACGTTTTGTCCGTTTTAAAAACGGGCCGATAACTGAGAACAAACCACTAAGCATTTCAAGTACTCGTTGTTATTGGAGTTTATATAAGGAGAAACAAACCCCACAGAACTCCGCAGACTTGCACACGGTCGCGATTGACGTTTGTAATGGCTCAAAAAGACATTGCAGTAGGTATTCATCACACAAGCATGATCAACAGTTGCCTGCAACAAGTAAGACAGATACTTTACCTGTACATTCATGTTGACGGACCTTTTCCGTTTCCGTCCGGTCGTCTTCGTGTACATTGCTCCACGTTATTTTTCGCGTATGTTGTGTGTTTGTTTGCTTTCATCCAGTCCAGATTTGCACATTTAATGTATCATCACAAGATGTGACACATAACAGTCATGAGTTTAGGCCTAGTCCTGTAACTTGCAACCGACAGGAAAGATGAACCCGCCAAGTGACGTCACCAGCAAGCGTGCGCCCTGTAGTTTATGAGTGGGACTCGAAAGACTCGGCTCGAAGAGCAGAGGCTTCGACGAATCAGAAGATTCGATTCAGTCCATCAAGTGTCAGCCGGTTCCGCACTTTTTTTCTGAATTTTTATTTTCGTTCCTCTCGACTACTTTTGCAAACAGCCTATGATCTTAGATCACAATCTCTTCACAACTTATTCAGTTTGTCAAACCTTGAGAAAATGAAAATGTAGAATTCCATAAGGTCATGTAGGTTTTGAATCAAGACCTGAATGGGACACAGCAAAACATTTCGTCTGTATCATATTGAATATAATTAAATATTGGTCTTAATGTATTCTGCATTTAGACTAAAACTACAATCTAGTTTCTGGTGAATGTTCCAGATTGTGATTTAATCAAAAAATCATACAGTTTTTGCAAAAGTGGTGGAGGCTATTTATGATATCAGAGGAAAGCAGAAATAAACTTATCTAAACAAGTAAAAAATTATATTAATTGAGGGTTAGGCTATTATGAACTGCTAATGTTTGAGACCACATCTTAGCAAATTTTTGTAGGCTATTTTTAATTAAAATATTTTGTACTGCAGTTAATGATTTCCTGAGATTGTTAATGAACAGACCTCAGCAGACATTTCTGCACATTTTGTGTCTGGTCAAGTATTTTTGTAAACATTTGATTGTGTCTGAGGATGCAATAATCCAGTTCAATCAGTCAACTGTTGTTATTTATTTGTCTTGTGGTATTTTAGAGCCTCCATATTAATGTCATGAATAAATTGCTCCCAACTAAAACTGCAAAGTGTAGCCTACGCTATATGTTCAAGCTGCTATGTGTGGGGCCTTAGCACCAGTACAGACAAAATTGTTCTGGTATACAGCTTCACAGTGTTGACAGGGCAGGACAGTGTTATGTCTGTGCCCAGATGTATACATTTGTCTTGTCATTTCCTGTTTTATTTTCTTAGAGTCCCTGCCTGGTGTCTTGCCTTCCTGTTTCCAGTTTTCCCACCTGTGTAGTGACCTGACCCGCCCTAATGTGTTGCACCTGTGTGTCATTGTCTCACCTGCCCAATGTCTATTTAAACCCCTGGTTTTATGTCCTTTGTTCTCAGCTAGTGTTTACTTTCTCAATGATAGTAGCCAGTTTTTGTCTTTGATCTCTTGGCTTTTATGTGCTTCTGGACCCTTGTGTTTGATCTTGTTTTATCTCCTTGCCTGTACCATAGTTGGGTTGATTACCTGTTTGCCTGCTGATTCTTGTTGATTTATGATTCTTCTTTCCCCTCACTTGTACCTTTGCTCTGTAAACACCCATATCCGGGTACTGACCCTGGATAGTTGCCCACACGATACCTGGAAGACGTGCAGTTTTGTGAGGATTCTCAAGAAAGCCATAGGATGTTGAAGTGAATATAAAAGTGAATCCTTGTTACCATGGTGTAGTGCTTGTTTTTATATTTTGAGGATGAAGCAAACACAAAATTTGCACAAACTATATAGGTTTAATTTCTACTGTTTCAGCATGTTCAGCATCATTTCATCTTGGTTCAGCTCTCCAGTGAGCAGCAACTAGTGGAATGTCTCATACTAGAATCAACAATAAGACTTGAATTGAATTTATCTGATTTTTATGGGCATTGAAACCACTGATTTGTCATTGGTTTAGATGGGTATAGTTAAAACAGAAATATTACAATAATAAAATCAATCAATTCCCATTCCAGTTCAATGCACTGCAAAGTGCAAGCTGCAGATTTAAGAGATAATATTCATCTGGAACCTGGTACCTTTTTATATTTCCTGAACTAAATTAATCAACATAATGATATCGGGAAAAGAAGCACGATAAGGAAAAGTTATACCTTTTCCTTATTAATGATACTTCCTTATCACTTATTCAAGTGGATACTATAATATCCACTTGAATCATTGATGGAATCAGCAGATGCTGGGGTAGGAGGCAAAGATACGGATGGTTGTGCAATAATATTAATCTGTCACTTTAGGAAAACGGTAGAGGACATTGAAAGTCCTTGTAGAAGAGGATGTTGAATATGCCTTTGGAACTTGGACGCCTCACCTTTGAATCAAATAAACTGAAAAAGGCAGTTCTTGATAAACCAACCAACCTTTTGAAAGAATGTTTGACTTGGTCTGCATTATTAGCAGCTATTAAAATCAAAATGTTACAAGAGAAATCCTCGTCTTCCAAACTGGCTCTATCCTCTTACCTATCTTCCAGAATCAATAATCTTGTCATTGTAGAGGGCACAACGAAATTTGGATTAGCAGCTCTCGGTTTAAGACATGGTGTTTCATTTTGTTATCCTATATATTACTTGCCTTTAGAATGCATCTGCACTGCAGTGTTTTTTCCTCTTGTATTTCTTTGTATTTTCCATGTAAACAAATCTAACTCTTATTTGACACTCTCGAATCTCATAGAATTCACCTGGCATCGGCTTCCAAACAGAAAACAGTTATGGGAGCAATGCAATTTTGTCCATGCATTTGTTATACACGAATCACATAACAACTCTATGAAAGACTTAAATGTCCAGGTGAACAGGCTTCTGCATTTACTCTATCTTGATTTTATAGTGTTTTTAACCATGGTTATCTCATATCTGCTTTATATTACATCCCTACATCTTATTATGTCAAAGGAAATATTTTAATTAAACTTATAACCTTTTTGCATTCCACAAATACTGCAGTGCGTCCATATATGCTTTTACATTGTTTTGACCACCCCATTAAAAAATCTAGTTTGACGTATTCTCATCTTGTGAAACTATTTTCAACTTCGTTTGTTTCCCTATTCTAAATATGTGTTGTAAAATATGTGCCAGGAGATGGCGCCTTTTACTCAACCCTCCTGCAAATAGAAAAGGGCTGTTGCGTGAGATTGAGCGGGACAAAGCAATGTGCTTTACAGCTTAATTCTGTGTGGCAGTTACGGTCAAACAACGACATGAACACGACCGCTGATCTGAATGTCTAACATTGCGTCAACGATGAGCATCCATGTCGATTGTTTTGTTGTATTTTGTCACTAAAAGTACTGAAGCGTCTCAGACACCAACGATGAATGGATAGATCGATAGATACCTTAGTAACGGAACTGCATTATGGGATCCGGTATCTTTTCTTCCACGCTAAAGAAGGCGGGATGTATTTTATAAAATTGCTGACATCCATTGCAGTGTCGCACATCTATAGCATCACCGGCGCAAAGTAAATTCCGTTTTTACTCCCCGGGTATGGCTTTAGGGCGTTCTCTGTATTATTTAACTCCAATAATACCCAAAGTGACAGTAGGTTCTGACTATAGCACAGGGTATATTTGTGTTCAAGCTGGTTTTCATTTGTCTCCTGTAGATGTGGCAAACCTGTAACAACAGTGAGCACTCACCATTCCCCTTTGTATGACTCCGTTCACTCTGCCACAGTAAATATTCATATTCATTCATTATCCTGTGGGCTATCGTGTGGTCTAAACACTGCAGGCTATGCCCATACAAACTGAGCACATTTTGTTGTCCTTAAAACTCAAATGATCAAAGTTTTTTGTGAATTATCATGGGAGTATGGGCCAATAATGTGTAGGTGTTGGTGATTTTATTGAGCTTTTGATATGTTGTTCTAATGTGACTCTTTAACAGATCAGTGTAGGATGGCAGGTAATTGTGCATCACATCAGAAGTCAATATATGTAGTGCTGTTGTGTAACTTACTGTTTTTTGTTTCATGAAAAACAGGAATATTGTTTCATGATATTTTTTTAAATCACTGATTCCTACAGTTTACATTGCACAAACTGTATGACTACTCGGCCATAGACAAGGACTTTTATCATACTAAAATATACATAGATACATTTAAAAAACTATGTTCCCAGAATTATATCTGATACTTGTATCAAGTTTCACAGTAACTGCATATAAATATTGATTAAAAATTCCGCATTTTAACAAGGGCAGTATGATTGATATATCCCCATTTCCATATATATATTTATTAAGTTGTCCATGGCAGACAATAAATCTACTTAGCCACTCTATTAAATTATTTTGTGTCTGGAAGCCTGCTTTCAGAAGGGAGTGTTTGGACCATCTGTGACTGTGGCTTTCAATAAAGACAAATAAGGTATTGGTGCCAGACAGGTCACTCTCATTTCTACAGGGAATTAGCTTTTTTCAGTCCCTGTCAGGGTAGAGAAACAAATATGTGAATACAGGATATGATAAAGGTGAAAATCTTTTTCTGTCTATACCTGATTTATATAGGTGGTATTTACCCTCTAAGACCATTTCCAGTCTCAAAAGAGAGATAAATATTGTCTCATTACATATTCCACTGAAAAACGCTGTCATTGATACACAGATGGTTAAATTTGAATAAAATGAAAATCATTTTGGATTGTGGTATAATTCTATGAATATCAGTCATTATTTAATTTTATTTGATTGTATTTTATTTATGTCACACATGCACACACAAATGCCCTGAAATGAATTTTTAGAAAGAAAACTTTATTAGTGATTTATTAACAAAACACATTACCACCATTATCCATTTAGGTAAAATTAAAAAGTCGGAAAATAAATGAAATAAATGAAAATTTACTACTTCACTGTCACAGTTGATGAGTTGGTGTACAAAAAAAGGGTTTTACAACAGAACTGGGCTGATCAGTTTAGAACAGCACATTGCCACCATATTTCACCACCATACATTGGGAAAGAATGACATCATGAAAGGTCACTAAACACAAGCATACACTACACATACGATTTTTTTTCCACCAGATTTTTTTTCTGTTTTTTTTTTTTTTTTTTTTTTTTTAAGGAGTGAAAGGGAAGTGATAGCTCATCATAGGATCATACATAGTTCAGTTACAATATTACAGTGTTAGTTAGATCGTCATGTCAAAGCTGGACACAGAGGTTTTTTTTTTTCCTTTTTTCTTGCTTTGCTTGTTCTCAAAAACAGAAATTATGGTTGGAAAAAAACAAAAATCAACAAACTTGCGCTGAAAGGTATCACACTATAGCATTTACAAATATCTAAAGATGGTTAGTGGTTGCCATAAGCCATCTGTGATTCGTGAAGACTCTATTACACAGATGTTTGGCATAGACAGAAGTACATACAAATATCTCCTGTGTGAGTAATGAAGAAAATGATGATACAAAAGAATAAAATCATAGCCATCTATCTATTTATATATATATTTCTCTATATAGTATGTGTTTCCTTAGAGCAGTACATGCAGCAGCCACTTAATGGAGTGACGTCATACTGAGCCGCAAAACCTTGGGGATGTGGCAACAAGAACCAGGCAGGGAAAGGATCTGACAGGAGCAGACCGAAATGTTTTGCTCCATTTTCAAAACCTCTTGAGAGAGGATTGGTGGGAACACAGCTATTGGGATTGGAATCCCTTGATGCTGATATTTTCAGCAGGTAATTACTTGTGAAGAGACAATCTATAAATGTCTACGCTAAATTTACAGCGTACATACAAGCTAATATGTGATTCAACAATCCTAAACAATCAATTTGGAGAACAACTTAGAAGTGGAGGGGGGAGGGGGGCAGCCCACTGCACCTCTCTCTTCACTTTATTAGAAGTCTCCTCCCGTGTAATCTGCCTCATCCCACCTGGTCCTCTCTCATCAGTGTCTACACAGGAAATAAACAGCATAGTGTAGTATTCACAATTTAAAAGCACTGAACCGTTTTGCACTTAAGAGAGACGTCTGACAAGAGTTCAGGGCATATTTTCCCCAAACTGGGCTTCCCTTGGCCTCATATACATTACTCCATGCTGTTGTCAGCACACCACAATGTTCAGAGCAGGCTGTTCTCAGGGTCAGTCCTGAGCAAGGGGTCGAGAGGGTGGTGCTTAGAGGGAGCGACAGAGGGGAAATGGGTGGGAAATGACACATAAGAAAGAGTCAAAGCTGAGATGAGGAAGAAAATGGCAAAAAAAAAAAAATGTCAAGAGATTCAAAGAAAACCGGACAAGTTCATGGACTTCATCATGACAAGAGGAGGCAGTTGTAATGGAAGTGACATAGTAAATGCGGGTGGGTGGGTGGGGGGGTTAAGGGGAGAGATGATGGCTCGTGGCAGCTTAGGGCAAATACAAGCAGGTGAGTAGATGTAAACTCAAGGTATCAGGTAGGGACTGGTTGCTACCAAACATTCAAAGCAGAAAGCGTTAGGCTTTGCTGCAGCAGGGGTAGAGGAGATGGTGTTATCAAAAATTCTAGACTCCTATTATTCTGCAAGGTACTGTATCATGAGAGTCCTCGGACTTAAAGTGGAGTCACGAGCCAGCTTCACTGGATTCTCCAGTAGATCCTGGGGAGAATGTGTAGCATCCTCCTATCGTTCCACCTCTCTGGCACTCTCTTCGTTACTCATTTGGCGTTCTGGCTGGAAATGCAGCTCTCTGTGTCCTTTCAAAATGCAATAAGCAAATACAGAGTGATTGCAAAGGATGCTGCTTCCATCCTGAGAGAGGTGATGTACATGTGCACTGCAGAGGTGACTGTGCAGGGCAAAAAGCTTGCAGTGTCTAGTTTCAAGTACATTTTGTCAGTCAGTTGAATTCTCTCCATCTTGTCTCCGTATCTCCAGTTGTCGAGTGCTTTCCATGTCCATTACATAATAGTAAATGTGTATTTGTGTTTGGATGTTTGTGTTTGGCGGGCATGCGTGTGTGCATGTGTTTTCATTGAGATCTCAGGAAACACTTTTGGTAATTACAAGAAGAATCTGCAGCAGTGTCATGTAAGCCTACGTTTCAGTGAGTCTCTCCTGTGCTATTTACAAGTCGTGTGTGTCCAGCTCCAGATATCATACATCTGTTTCAATCTTCGTTGTCTTTCTTCTTTTCCTTGGCTGGCACAGAACTTTTTGTGGTTCTTGTACAAAGTATTTGTCTTCTCTCAGAGAGAATGCTTTTGGGGCCAGGGTAAGACAGAGGTGCCAACATGCCCAGTGGGCTCAAGGAGAAACAAATCTAGATCAGGACAAAGATGGGTCCTTCTTGATTTAAAGGATTATTTGGGTCAACTGGTGTATAGGCACAAAAGGGCATGGGGGGGAAGTCGATCATTGTATTGTTTATCAAGGCAAAATCAATCATTTACCTCAGAGACTCGAGGTAAAGCAAATCTCGATAAGGCCAGGTTCTCAAAAGAAAAGCTTTAAAATATTAGCATTGAATGAAACTGCAAATCTCTGAGTTTTCACATATTCTTGTTGCCCAATGGACTTTGGTTGGTACCTCTGTTTTAACAACACCCTTTTCTTCATTCCTGTTTTCTCTTTCTGCTCCTCTATTCATCTCCGTCATCCTTTCCCTTATCCTTCTTGTCTTTCTTCTCCTTCTTCTTTTTTTTCTTCTTCTTGGCCTCCTCCTTCTTTCCAAAGGTGATAAAATCGCTCTTGTCATCGTCACCTCCCTGGTTCTGTCTGATGGATATGATGGCAGGGGATCCGGGGATGATGAAGGCTTCTGGGGGAACCTCGCCAGGCTTTAGGTGTTGTGGGGGTGCACCAGGACCACCGGGGCCATAGCGAAAGTGCCAGCTGTTGCTATCTACACCAGCACCCATTGGGGGGGACACCTCTCCCCCTTCAGCATCTGAAATTAGCAAAGAAAAACCAAAATGGGTTATTATTAGGTATTCAAACAAGTGCATTTCATAAAAATTAAGTTAGGTTGTAATAAAAATGACAAATTAGATGACTTGAAACTGCAGCTTGGAATTTTGTCCATATTCATCTCGATTACAACATACTGATTAGCATCCCAAGTCCACTGCTATCAGACAAATTGCAGCAATGAGTTAATCTTCAGAACTGTTTGTGTCTTGCAGAATGTCCCTTTCTAGAGTCTTGAAATTAGCTGATGAAACAGAAGGAAAAGTAGTGTAAATCTTCCATTTTAAAAGCACATGCATGTTAAGAGATCAAAGTAAGACCTTCTTGAAATTAATTCCACCGCACTCCCTTGAGCAGTGATTCTAAAATAGTTTCAAAAGTAGTGTGCCACTCTTCAGTTACTTTAGTTGTAATAGTCAGGGCCTGAACACAGAGCATGAAAGAGTGACATCCGTCCAGTTAACCTCATGGTTTCATCTGTATTTGTCATTTTTTATATGTTTGTAATGTTTGTCACATTGCTAAGCCTTCCTTTGTGTTATGTGTCTCCTCCTTCACAGCAATGACCAACTTGTTTATTGTATTACTTTCATTTCTTGAAATATTATTTTTTTCTGAGTTCTATCCAAAGAGAAGGTTAAGAGAGCAGAGTGCCATCCAACCAGAAAGAATTGGGTCCGGAAGATGTAATCTGACCTCATGTGACATCCAGGGCAAAGAATACCACCTTCCTATTATTTAGTCTGCTTCAAAGTAGAGTCTAATTTACAATCACTTCAATTACTGTAATCCTGGTTTTTAAGATATATTTTCCCCCTTCCATATTTTACCATTTTAAGTTACCAACTCTGTGAGGTGTGCTTACACTAATGGACTCAGGGACCTAATCCAAACCGAACATGACGTCTTTTTCTTGGCATACAACCCTCATCAGTTATAGATACACGCATTGCTGCTTAACTCTTCCATCTGAGGCCCACTGAGCCAAACTACCATTTCATGTTTTGAACTAAAAGACAAACGCAACTGAAGTGAAATGTCTAGTCAGTCTTAATAGAGTAACTGTGATTTGTAATACACATTTCATGCTTACAGATCAACCAATTAACAGATAAACTGAGAAAGCAATCAGTTAATAATGTCATATTTAGAATAAATAGCAGTCACTATGATTGGAATTTTCAATGTCATGTTGAATATCTTTAAAATGATTTAAAAATCAAGCACCATGCAAGAATTAGTTGGGCCATGAATTGTTTCACATCTCTGTTACACAACTTTGACAACGTTGGTCCAAGTATTACAAAGATCACAGATTTTGACAGAGTCTATAAAGATTTAAACAACACCGTCCACATGTGGACGCGGCAAAAGTTAGAATCACATTCATTTACAAGAGTCTTCCTACAGGTGATAAATTCTCTTCCGATTGTCTCAAATAAAATATTACCTATGATCAATAATATTGAAAACGATGACTAGATGAGTGCTCCGCTGCATTATTGTAAAGTGCCCACTTATTTTTTTGTCTTACTTAAAGTGGGAAGTTGATGAGGCGCCGGTACCCGTATCAAAAATTCCCAAACAAAATGCCCTCAAGAGTGATGAGTCATCCAGAGAGCAAGACAGAAGTAAAAGGGTGAGGCAGGTGGCTCTTTAAAAAGACATTGTCGCCCATCACTCTGGCATATGATTTAACATGAAATGGCAGTTCTCCCCTCTCTAATGAACCATCTATGTCCTTCATGTCTCTTTATATATCAGTTCTCACTCTGTCTTTTACTCTTCCTTTCTCACTTCAGAATGGCAACAAATGCAAATCGCCTAACCGTGATCTTTCCAAAGTCACTGTTTTTATTTGATTCACCAATCTCTGTTGCAGAACAAAATACTCAACGCTCTCTTCTGTTTCTCTTGCACAACCTCCTTCCTTCTCTGCCACTCTCTCTCTCCCCCTCTCATTTATTTTGACCTTTTGACTAATCTAGTGTGAAAAGTCAGCCAGCCAACACCCACCCCTTCCAGTTATTGACAAAAGTCCTAATCATGCCCATCAATGTTTATGGTAATATTAATGTGATTGGCTTTTAAAAGGCTCATTGGTATACATGCACATTAGAGAGATTTCCCGTTCCCATCATAGCTCTAGTGTTTCTTATTTTCTGTGATTTTATGTTTCTCAAAACCTCGGCTTTTGCATGCATCGCTGATGTACCAAAGGGACACAAGCCACGATCGTTAATACTTGGGCATCACAGTTTGTGATTCTGTCTGTTATTTTCCCCTAAATTTTAGCATTAAAGTCGCACTTATTCATTTCTGTGCATGAATGCCCTTTTCACTGTCTTGCGCCAGCCAAGGTTTTCACAGCAACTTAGATCACCCAGACTCCATTTTGCCACATTTACTTTATTCATCCCCTTGTCTCACCCCACCATCGGCCAGTTGGGCAGAAGCGCAGTGGAGCGCAGTGTTACATAATGAGCTGAAGTGGAAGAGAAGGCGGAGGAGGAGGTGGAAGAGGGGCAGGGAAGTGCAAGGATGCAGATACGAAATATGATGCTCACCACCAAAACTCTGATTGGATTGAGGGGAAAAGATCCTGAAGACACAATTTTGTCTTTTTCACACTTCAGTCGGAGCAAAATCTGTCGTGTTTATGATTGCAAACAATCATAAAAGATCAGGGACCACACCCTTAACCGTGTGTTTGTAGTGGCAGATAGTGCATGTTGCTGTCAATCCAAGTCCTAATTAAGTGTAGGTTTTCCACTGCAATGCTAATGTGGTAAAACAATATTACAGTTGTGCCCATGCATAAATTACCATATATTTAATATTGATAACAGAAAGGTAAATAAACAACCACAACTGTTGAAAGTAAAATTCCATTATTGGTTTGATTTTGGAATTTTATGGGCAGTCATGTCCTTCCATATACACATTTAAGAGTACTGCAGACAAGTGATGTGTGGTCTGCGTGTCTGCTTGGGCTTCATGCCAGCTCCAGCACCTTGCTGTCTGTTCCCAGTAGGATCATGTGGCAGATGGTGGACACAATTCTTCCCAAGTGACAGGACACAGTGCAATTAGAAATGCCCCGTAAGTGTATGTGTGGGTTTGAAATCGTCCTTCTTTTTCTGTGTGCGTATGTATAATTTTACGATTATATGAAATTGCTAAGGAGAAGTAAAATGCATCATTCTTCAGAGAGAAGAAGTGAAATGGCAAGATAGTATAAGGCTATAAACCAAACAGCTAATGAAAGGGATGCAGAGTGAAAATAAAGAAGACTATCAAGAAATAAGACAACAGTTAGCAGATGTGGCAAAAGGATTCAGTAAATGATTATGCCAAAAACTTCCATTTCCAAATGGAAAATATAGCCTTTCACTGTTTATTTCTATGTTGTTCGTCTGCATTGTATCTTACTTAGTCACTTGCTTTGTATTTCATGCTAAGGATACACTCTGTGATACAGAAAATACATAGGGTTGGGTTCTATATGGAGCTCATCTGATTAAATGAGGTTTTGGATGGATGGATGGATGGATGGATGGATGGATGGATGGATGGATGGATGGATGGATGGATGGATGGATGGATGG
>JAPTHA010000002.1:13406634-13424511 GCA_029814585.1 Gymnapogon annona
CCTGATGATGATGCAATGACAACCAGGTGTAATGGAAGAGGGAAACATCTAAAACATGCAGAACACCGGACCTCAAGGAACAGGGTGGAAAACCCCTGACATATTATCGCATATGTGATTCTATGTGAAAGATGTTTCAAATAAAAAAATCAAAAAACAAAAAGAAAATAAATTCAGTAGATTTAAAATCCACTTCACCAGATGTTTCAATATAAGAAATTCAAACCTATGTATTCTGTATGGGAGAGGTTGATGAGTGTACAACATCTACAATCCCACAAATGCAATTTCAGACTGAGATTAAAATATTTACTCAGTTTTCCTTATATTCTCTGGATTATGGATTACATTTTTTTTTTTTTTTTTGCATTTTCACACTAACTCTAGAATATCACGGACCCCACTGAAAATATGGTATTACTTGCAGTGGGAAAAAAAAAGCTACACCATTGCTCTGAAACACATTCTCTCTCACTGCGTCTATCTGCAGGATAATATTTTCAGGTTAACACCAAAGCATTTATTATTCAAGAGCTACTTAAATATCTGTATCACTAAAATGGCGCAGTGCTTTCTGAAATGCACCTACAGTTGATTTTTCAAATGGTCATTTCAACCAATTTTAAAATGACTTTTTCCTCCCTTTTTCCCTACAGCTTGTCAGGGAAAATTAGATAAGCAGACACTTCAAAGCTATTTCTATTTCTGGTCCTTAAGTTTCTACCACCTGCCATTTTACATTAATAGACCTACCTTCTCTTGTCGTCCCTGTCATGGTGCATGTGGTGTCGTTAGTAATATTTGTGTGTGTTTTTCTGTTCTCTCATTCCTCTCCTCCTTCTCCCAGAAATATTCACTCACATAGGAATGTGAAACATGTGTGTGCAATATGCAGTATGTTAAGTGAACACGGATGATTTAGTGACGGAGACCATTTTAAGTGTTACTGAGTCTCAAACTGTTGAAGATAAGCTGGTCAGAAGACAAACACTACTATATACTACTATATTACTTTTAACCAAACACAAACAGTGAAAAGAACAGTTTTGTTCTTTTGTACACACTGCACATTAAATATATTGATGTGTTCTTTCTGCTTTTTCCCTTCCGGGGTCACCACAGCAAATCCAATTCACATATTTGATTTGGCAGGAGTTTTTACGTCGGATGCCCTTCCTGACACAACCCACCGGATGCTCATCCCAGGATTGGAACCCAGGTCCCCTATGCACTAGCCCGGTGCCTTACTAACTGAACTATCCAGCCGGGACATTAAATATCATATTAATTATTCGTGTGCAATTAGAATTTTGCAACATTGAATTTCAATATGTGATTATTGATACATTAAATATCATATTAATAATATGATATGCAATTACAATTTTACTAAATTTCAGTATGTGATTATTAATACGTTAAATATATTAATAATAACATATTGAAATTTAATGTTGTAAAATTGAAATTGCACACAAAATTAAAACAGGGCAGTGTCATTACATGGTGTTAGGGTGTGGCGTCTAAAATCCTTAGTAATATCTGTGATTATGCCAAATATGCCAAAATATAAATACACTGGCATTAAGTGAGTCGTGCTAATGGGAAATGCAAGCTAGTCCACTTAAAACACATTGGCTGTGGTGAGTAAAGAGAAAGGTCAACGGTTTCCAAATGACCATTAATGTTATAATCCCCACTGTAATTCTGAATCTGCGTCACATTACCTGGCAATCAGATATAACTGTGATATTAATTCTAAAGAAGCATTTAACTCTACATTAATACAAGCAGCATATACAATATATGTATCCATACAAAATTTCTAGAACGTTTCATCTATCTCTTCACGTATGGTGTCATATTAGTTTGAACATTAACTTGAAGCCATCTGATCTCACAGTGGGGAAGATCCCAGTCTAATCTTCCAGTGTCTTATGGGTAATGTGATCACTGGTATGATCATGCAGCAGTCCCTGTGTCCCTGACAGCCCATCTTTCCACCTTGCTATGTGCCCTTCATCCATCAGTGACCCCCCCCTCCCACACACACACACACACACACACACACACACACACACACACTCACACCCCTACTGCTTTGCCTCCCCTCCTGTCATTTCTCCACCTGTCTATATGGAAAGATCAAGACCGTTATCTCAAACATCTTTTTACACATTTCTCATTTTTTTAAAAGATGCAACTTCCTCAGTAAGAAAATCTTAATTCTGTGTGTTTAGGGCGGGCTCATTCAAATGAAAGCTGAGTAGAAAAGATAACTGGTATTGTATGAGCATTAATGATACTGTTTTGTGCTAGAATATGATTTGCCTTGGAGCTGTAATAAGAACAGTGTTGCCCAGAGTTGATTACTATTACTATGCCATTTACTACACTTCACTTTACAATGCTGAATGTAGTGGAATCAATCGAATAGACTGTGGTCAGTGTCAATGCCACAACAATGTAAACACAGTGGATATATCTTTTAAAAGCATGATATCCTTAATGTATATATATATATATTATATATACATACATACAATTTAACACTCAGTCTAGATGACAGATCTGCTCTCCTTTACTCTGACAGGAACTACTAAGCGTAAATATATTGGTTAGTTGTGGTTCTGGAGGTAATTTTATGTCATTAGATCTTCTGATTCCCATATAATATCTGTGTGGAGGATAACTTAAGTGTGACAGTGGTGATTTTTCTACCAACAAGATGTGTGGAGCAAAATAAAATGTAATAGGCACTCCTATGACTGGTTGGTTTTGTCAGATGTGAAAGACTTTTTTATGTGCATTTTTTACCGTTATTTTCTAGTGGAAATCTTTAAGAACAGTTGAATAGTAAAGCTGCAGGATTTCTTTGTTTTTTTGTCCAGATTTATAGAAATTATATAGTATAGCCTGTGCTCTTTTCTTTCCTAATAAAGTCATGCTCTTGCAAAACATGTTGAATGTTTGTGAGGAAATTGTCTGATGATAAATATATTACACTGTGAGAGCTGAAATAAAAAGGGCTTTTTACCTCTGCATTACCCCTCCTGCTCTCAGGGAGGCTGAGTATCTCCAGTCTGCATTAGGGGCTTTGGGCTGCAAGAGAGAAATGAAAGGAATTGAATCTTAAGTACAGGAGAAATTCAATACCATCTCATTAATAAGTCATGGTCATAACAGTTAGTGCATGTGCTCAAGCACACATTCAGAGTTCAGGCACATTCACAAATCATAAAAGGGGACTGTTTCTCCTGCATCTGGAGAGAAGTCATTCATTAACTGAACCTTATTGATATACCTCAAACCCCAACACCACGTCATCCTTCCATTGCCCTTTACTGACACCCATGTCCTTTAAACATTAGTAAAATATGTATGGATTCCTCTCCAGTGGCCCAGTGACCCTGGTCCTCTGACACCATCAGCCCTCTGGCAGCTGGTTGATCTGTCCACTCAGACTGGGCTGGTCCTAGTACAGTCAGTTACCATGGACAAACTGCATGACATTTGCATTACTGTTTACACAGTATATTGGCACAATAATAATCATTAAAAATACATATGTTCTCAATCCTCCCCTCTCTTTCTTCCAAAAACAGTCAGCAAAAATTCAGAAATAACAACTCAGAGCTTTTAAGTGGCGTAATATTTGAAAAAATAAACCCCCTCCCCACTAATTTCTGAACTACTTCCATCATCTTCTGCATTTTTTTTCCTTTCCATACCCTTATCTTCTCTTCTGTTCTGCCTTTGTATTTTTGCCACCACCTCTCTGTTCCTGCCGAGTTCTTTATGCCTGTTTTATCTTCCTTACACCGATCAAAACCTTGAGTTTCACTGGTACATAGTGTGCCTGAGTCAGTCTGACACATCTCACCATGGTAACTGCGCTATGCCCAGTCTCCATTTTACCCTCCACCCACTGCCCTCAGTCATTTCACTCCTAGGAAGGTCACAGGTGGAGGAACAGGGGGGAGGGGATGACAGATAATGCTTTAACCACCTCATCTTTATGTTTAGATTCAGACAAAAGCATAAACAGAAGAACAAAACAACATGACTTGATAATCCTTGCCGCAAGTCAGTGATGCAGTGTGTTTCTGAGACAACATGCATGGTTCTGTTAAGTTCCAGAGAATGAAATGCAAAAATATATGTTGTAAATCCATCTAAAATGTGATTCAACGACAAGATTCCTGTACAAGTTCATGCTAAACATACTCTCCTAACATGACCTCATAACCAACATGAGATTGCATTTTCTCCATTCTTAACCTAAACTACTGACAGAACTAAAGCAATCACACTGAGACATATATCCCTCGTGCTTGGCCATGCAGTTCATAAGAGACCCATTTGCAATCCCATTTCCTTTCAAATATGACAGATGTTCACTTGCTGCTGAGGCTGCAGTGACCTCTATGAGTTTGCAGTGGGCATTCATCACCCTTGAAATCCAATATTTGGTCTTAATGAGGAAGGCCTGGTATTCCTTCAGGAGTCATTCAAACACAGCGCACTGTCTATAGGGAGTTAGAGTAGGGCTGCATATGAGACCGATTTCCATACTGAAAACAAAAACACTCCACTTGATTATACAGAATGGTGATGAATATTTGTCCAAGATACAACATTGGCTGCATCGATACTTTTTCACGTTTTGACCAGAAACACACACACACACACGCACACACACACACAGTGGTATAAATTACATAATAACCATCATCTAAATGTATTTCTTGTATTACATAAAGTCTTTAAACAGGTCCAGATTGCATAGAAATGGACTAAACGGCTTTACTGTGGCATGGTGATGGCCAAAGGGAGGCTGGTCTGTTTGGCCGTCTGGTGTTTACAGGCGTAAAAGGAAGCACACACACTCTTAGTGAAGATACAAATTATACACAAGCATCTGGAATGCCCCCCCAAAAAAAAACAAACAAAAAAAAACACTGATATAATCCCATGGGAAGACAAACACACAAATCCAGTATCTGCACAACAAATGTAAACAAAAACAAATCTCAAGTACAAGAATAATCAAAATTGGTGCAATCGTTTCAGAAGTTCTCATGGGTTATTATTGTATGTTTTTTTCTTACTATATTGTATATTTTAAACCAGAGAACAAATACGCTTCTGGCTGCAGCCACTCTCATCATTTTCTTGCTTTTTCTTCCATTCTTCCCCCTTCCTCTGAGTTAACACTCCTAGCATAGATACAGAGCTCACACCTCCGCCATCAACGCGGCAACCAATCACCTTTCATCCCCCTCCTCATCTGTATGGAGCCAGCCAATCCACACACAGCAATGAGAATACACAATGCTGCCAGTTAATTATATACGTAGCAAGAACAAACATGACTGGCATTTAATGAGAAACATGTCAAATGATAAGAAAACAATTACCTCAAATATGCCTTTCTTTTTCCCTCACATTATTTGCCTGTTATTTTTCATCACAAATATGCCCTTTTATTTTTTACACTATGACAGGAGGGGAAAAAGGTTATGAGATAAACATGATTATGTTTTGAAACAATAAATACCACTGTTATGATAGCTAGGCTCTGTTTGTGAACACAACATGAGGAGATGGAAACATCTTTTTCCTTTTGGCAAATCAAGGGATCCTGAATATCATGAAACCAAGAAATAACATAATGATACAAGCTGCAAAGATGGCTTGTTCCTGCCTTCATCACTGATTCCCAAACTCTGGCTCTCGATTGAGTACCAGAGAGGTACGTGACCAGAAGAGAATATTTTGGTGCAGTGGGACCGGTGGCTCTCCTGGCTGGAGAAGGATATATTATT
Organism: Gymnapogon annona; assembly: GCA_029814585.1. Lineage (NCBI taxonomy): Eukaryota > Metazoa > Chordata > Actinopteri > Kurtiformes > Apogonidae > Gymnapogon > Gymnapogon annona. The sequence continues at coordinate 13,412,463 of JAPTHA010000002.1, forward strand.
TTTCCAGACTCTGATTCTCTACAGAGATGACTACTGAATGCCCTCTGGACTCACAAGAGAAACAATAGATGTGCAGTCACAAGTAAAAACCGCTATTGAATCTGTGCTTTGGTCACGGTGCAGTAGCAGGAATATCAGTAGCGTACGCATCATCAACTGTTCATACACAGCTCACAGAATAAAAAATGCCAGTTTGAAGTTTGCTTTCTAGTCGTTAGCGGGATGCAAACATAAAGTATCCACTGAAATAAAGAAATCAGTGGTGGACTGAGTGGAAAGTAATTAAACACAACCTCTTAGAAAAACAATCACACTATTCTCAATTTTGGCAGTTAAATGAGTTTAAAAAAAACACGTAAAAGTGTTTTCAAATCCTCAGAGCACAATAAAATCTAACCTTTTTCTGATTTTCTTACAAAGACTTAAGTGTGACATAAATGCCTACAAAATGCAATTTTGTCCCTGTGCTTAAACAAATCAGTATAGCAAAGCACAAGTAAAAATATTGGCTTTAATTTCTTGTATCAACACCCCCAGAGCTGTAAATGTCAGCTGTGTTACACTAAGAGCCCTGTTACTATAACAAACCTGACCCACACCTCTTACAGATGTGTTTTGAGTGAAATTTAACGTTCTGTAAAATACACAGACACACAGACATCACACCACTGACACACCTGAATGGCTGTTGCATCTGGCATACTGAGACGCCGTACAAATATCTGGCTCTGTCCACTGTGGCTGGTGACGTAGCCTGAGCCCCAGGTGCCACTGTGTGGTCGTCCAGTGTTGTAGAACATAAAAGTATCACTTCCCGACGTGGCAGTCAGGCATGTCTTGTAACAGTACGTTTTAGTCAAAGACCCATTACCCCGCACTTCAATATAGTGAGGTTCCACTTTGAGGTCACGGCGCAGAGCCACATTGTTGCTTTGTTGCCCGCCACCTCCACCTGCACCTCCTCCACCTGCAGTTCTTCCTCCACCTCCAGTTGCTGTGGTGCCTCCTTCTGGCAAATTCTTTTTAGATACGCAGCACGGGGAGCAGGAGCCAGGCTGTGTACAGTAGGCATGACAACGTACAATTGCCAGAACAAAGATGGTAACCAGGAATACAAAGGTTGTGGCAATCAGGGCAATGATGAGGTAGATGGTGACATTGGAAAACATAAGGGGGCTGTTAGGTCTGATGATGCGCTTGGGGTCAGGGGTCAGCTTCGGTGGTAGCTCCATCACATGCACATGGATGGTGGCAGTGGAAGAGAGCGGTGGTAGTCCATTGTCACGCACCAGCACCGTCAGAAGAAAGGAGGTGGCATTGTCTTCAATGACACGCCTGGTAGTTCGGATCTCACCTGTATGTTCATGCACTTTGAAGAGGTCGAGATCAGTGTGTGTGTGCTCCAGGGTGTAGAGCAGCCAGGCATTTTGTCCTGCGTCACCATCCCATGCCATCACCTTGGTGACCAGCACTCCTGCTTCAGCATTTTTCATCAGTGTCTCCATGGTGTGGCTTCCATTAGCCGGTGGATAGAGTATTCTAGGCACGTGGTCATTCTGATCCATGATGTAAACATACACGGTGGCCACACGATGGAGGGGAGGTACGCCATTGTCCTGGGCTTTAATTTGAAAGTGAAACTCCCTCACCTTCTCAAAGTCAAAAGCTCGTAGGGTGTATGCCTCACCCGTGTTGGGTTTGACATTTACATAGCTGGCTATAGGGATCCCATGGTTGTTGTCATTGAGGACAGTATAAGTTATGCGTGCGTTTTCTCCAGCATCAGCGTCCACGGCCTTAACAATACACAGAGATGCACCTGGAGCATTGTTCTCTGTAATATACACAGTATATGATGTCTGCTCAAATCGGGGTGGGTTGTCGTTTACATCTGCAACGTCTACTTTGAAAGTCATTTGAGATGACAGGGGTGGGGTGCCTCCATCTATGGCAACAACAGTCACATTGTAAGATGAAATGGTTTCCCTGTCGAGGAACGCAGCTGTGACAATGGTGTAGTGGTTACGGAAAGACTTGATCCGAAAAGGCGAATTAGGCATGATCTCCAAGTTGACTTGTTTGTTTAATCCAAAATCACGGTCATTCACACTGATCAAAGCTACCACCGTGTCAGCCCGAGCATCTTCACGCACAGGACTGGAGAGTGAAGACAGCACAATCTCAGGAATGTTGTCATTGACGTCCAATACTTCCACAACTACTTTGCAGTGTGCTGCAACAGGAGCGGGCCCCTTGTCCATGGCCTGTATGTACATTTCATATGAGTTTGTTTCCTCATAGTCTATATTATTTTTCACCCTTATTTCCCCAGTGTCTGTATCTAAGGAGAACATCTGTCTGACTCTCTCAGGAGTGTAACTACTGAAAGAGTAAAAAACCTCCCCATTGGAGCCTTCATCTGGGTCTGTTGCATTCAACTTGATTACAAGTGCACCTTTTGGAGAGTTTTCAGACAGTTTGACTTTGTATGTTGTGCTGTCAAATACAGGCGCGTTGTCATTGGCATCAAGGATACGTACATTGATTTTGGCCGTGCCAGTTCTCTGTGGGGTGCCTCCATCCATCGCTGTCAGGATGAATTGGTGAGAAGGCATCTGCTCTCGGTCGAAGGGCTTTTTGAGAATCAACTCAATGTGCTTATTATTAGAAAACGGCTTAATGGAGTCCAAAGTGAGATGGTCATTTGGGCTGAGGCGGTACTGTTTGATAGAGTTGGACCCGTCATCTGCATCCTGAGCTCCTTCGATGTGGAGACGTGACCCAGTGATAGCGGACTCTGACACCTCCAGCTGATACTCATCACTTGGAAATTGCGGCGCGTTATCGTTGACATCCACGATCTCCACTTCCACTTTGTGTGTTTCGAGAGGATTTTCTAACACTACCTCCAGATTGCGTGAACAGGTGCCACTAAAATCACAAACTGTCTCTCGGTCGATACGGTCACTCACCACCAGCTTTCCGGTTTTGTGATTTATATTGAAAAATCTTCGCCCACTTTCCGATGATATTCTTAAGCGTCTAGTGGAAAGTTTTCTTGGGTCCAGACCCAAATCTCGAACAATGTCACCGACAAGCGCCCCGCTCTCAAGCTCCTCCGGAATGGAGTATCGAATCTGTGCATTTGTAAGGCCACTTAGTACGAAAATAGCCAAATATAAGGAAAAAGGCACATTCTCCTTGACACTGAACCAGCATCTCACCGTCACAGCCATCGCAGGCAGGCAGACTTTGCAGACGGGTTGGAGAAATCTTTCCACCTTTTCAGCTCCGTGTGCGTCCCCACCCGCCTCATTAAAACGGAGGGAATGGTCCGACTATGTGCAGGACCACCACCGCATCCTCTCCAGTGTCGGTTTCAAGGAAATTTTCCCCCGTGCATCCATGTTTTTTTTTTTTTTTTCTGTATCTGCCTGCGATGTTTTTAAATGCCTCTGTCCTCTTTGCAGGGCTGACTCCTTTTCCCGATGCTGCCTATTGGTCTAGCTCTCTCCCTGCGATGTGGTGATGGTGTCTGTGGGCAAAAGGGGAGGGGGAGGCACTCTCTCAAACGATGCTGGCTGCATTTCAGCACCACCGATCAAATGGTCTAACATAATCTCATAAAAAATCATTAGCGACACGAAACACACAAGTTTCACCGAGTTTGATCCTCGAGATTAAACATGCTATGCGGTGAAATGCAACGCTCAGACTGATTTCTGGGAAATGAAGTCGACACAATGGCTTTCCCTCTTCTTTTTTGTCAGCGCCACCGCCCTTTTCATTGTGCGCCGGAAAACTGATTTATGAACCAGCCTGGCGATTAGACCTCTATAATAATAAAAACCAAGAATTACTCGGCAGAACTGGAGCCAAACTGAATCTCATATATCTGATACGCTGAGTGTATGATGAGATTTATCAAAAAGTGATAAGAAATATGGACAGTATGTATTTAAATAATACATACTTCAGTATATATTCAAGAGCACCATAACGTACAACACCGTGATTAAACAACTTCAGTGTATAATAACGTGTAATTCAGAAATCTGGCTATTGTTTAACAGCATATCAAACATAATGGCATCTGATAGGTGACTTAAACAGTGGTGCCCGTGCTTAGTGCGTTTATCTGTCTGTTTCACCCGGTGTCTTCTCTTGAGGTAGACAAAAACTTTTATTTATTTATTTATCTATCAATGAATTAATTAATGAATGAATATTATTGATATTTTAATGATCTGGTTCTTACTTAATCCTATATCTGAATGAACATTGGTTGAGTAGTCCCTTCATCGTTCCATTAACACACAAAGCTAATTATGTCATCGGTCTCTCACTGTACAAGAACAAATCGGGTCAGAGACTAGATGTTCCAGATGTGGCCCCTTTCCACATCTGTAATAATATGGTGATGACATCTTCTCGCAGACAGTATCGGTTGAACACAAAGACACTGATGTCTCTGAGTAACTACCAGGATTACTACCAGGATTGAGAAATATAATAGGATATAAATTAGCAGATGGTTTTGCACATATCTGTGCAGCCATTGGCGCTGCCTGTAATCAACATTTTCTCATATTATGATATGCTTTAGTGTATGTCAGGTTACTTTACTTATGTCACATAGATGTCCAATTTTTAATCTGCAGCCCTTTATATGTCAAGGAAACATTGCAAGGATTCCCCATATATGTTTTAATTAAAGGACAGGTAATTCCACTATACTGTGCGAAATTCCACTTCTTTACCCTAGCTCTTTCTTGTACATTAAAAGATATTAAACTGAATTAAATTAATAACACAGGAAAACTGCACCGTTCGATTTTTGTCTTGATTCGAACGAGAGAAACTTAAGCCAATTAAGGGGGAATGCAAACTCCATCAGTACTAATCAAACAAGAAAGGCGTTTGTTAAATTAAAAGTATGCTCCATCTTCGATCTATTTGAAAAGACACAGCTTCGTAAGACCTTAAGTCATCTTTCACCCCGGCTACAGGGCCAAGATGTACGTCCACCGCCCACGTAACCTCCTTCCTTTCCCGGTGCGCAGCCACTCGCACCCACTCCCGGTCTGCCCACGGCGACCGCGCTTGGCATCACGGGAGACGGAGAGAAGACAGTGAGTCACTGGGATGTTGCTAGTGTACGGGTTGATAAAGAGCGGCTATTCACACTCCAAGGTGACGAGGAGGAGGTGACGGCATGAGGAGTTGAGGAAACAGCCAAATGTCCCTTAAAGGAAGAAACAGCAACTCTTCTACAATAAAAGACTCTGTTTGTGTCAGTCACACTATGAGATTGTATATGCTGCAACCGACCAAAGATCATACATTACCAGATGTCGTCATATAAACAAATTAATTGCTTCCACAGCCCTGGTGGTAGGCACGGGACATGTTAAATGGTTATTTGGCGCTGGCTTCTTTTGTTATATTTTCCTACAAACAATCGTGATAACGCATTCTAAGCAAAGACTGCCAGCCTCATGTCGGTCCGCTTGGTTGGCCACGCTACCCGTGACATTTAGAAGATTTTCCCGCTGGGACATTTGGACCTCTGCGTTTGGCTGTGACACACACAAACACACACACAAAAGAAGCGTCGCTTGTCTCAATTACACTCACAGAAATGGGTTTACACTAAGCCTTTGCGTCCGTTTTTTATAGTATGTGGGGACGCAACTCTCTCACAACCTGTTTAACATATTTCCATCTGCTCTGATTTAATTGCACGCACTAGCTCGGGATTATTTCATTTTCACTCAAGGTTGAGGCAAATAAACTCATTATCATTATTCCACTGGCAGATGTACACGTGCTACGCATCAGTAAATAATGATTGAAAGAAGAATTTTGTATTTATTTTAACCAAAGCTTAACCTTGCATTCCAAGCTGTTTTTATCATGGAATTTAATCTGTAGCCTTTATGACCCCCCCCCCAAAACAAACAAACAAACAAACAAACAAACAAACAAACATCCGCACCAACACCATTTCTCTCTTCTTCTCCTTCTCCACTATGGATCATCTCCAGATGAATTCCCCGTTTGAGACATCCATTATTCCAGCTGAGGGTTTGCTGGGGAACTACGAACTCTAAAGCATTGATGGAATAACTTCGTGTCTTTTACAGACATGAAGAATGAGTTGGGGAAAAAAAACTGTGGATTTAGGATAGTGGGGAAGACTTGAAAAACGAGCCCCCCTTCTTCATCCTTTCTATTAACACCCTCCATTTCTATTAAAAATGCAAGATTGCCATTACATTTATAACCATCTCTTCACTGAAAACCTCAACCTCATTAATAGTGTAAGCAGCCGGTCTAAAACCCATTTTTATCCCCTCCCATAATTGCCTAATTTTTACTTGGTAAATTGTCAGCTCTAAAGTATAAGTGGTCATGGGTGACATCCTTAATGTTAAAATGTGAACATAACGTCAACTAATATACATCTGTGTATTTTTATGACCACCAAATCACAAAATTCTCTATAGGTGTGATTTTATTGCCTAAAATTCCCATGTTCACTTCCACAAAAAACAAAGAAAACAACCTGATTGTCTATATGGTAACTTTGCTGAAGTTGCCAATTCTAAATATCGGTCATATAAACTATACTTAAGTTTTGATGCTAGTTCACAGAGATGAAGAGAGGGTACAGTTGTCATGTCTTCCAACAGCCACATTACCAATCCCCGCAAGACTGGACAAAAGTCGGTGTGTGATTCCAAGAAATGCTATTTTGCTTTAAAATTTTGACAAATTAAAAAGTTGCTCCGAGGTGACAACTATTAATCAACTATCATGTATATAGATATGGTAGAAGCATGGATGAAATAAGCATCTAAATCAATCTCAAGGTATATTGGTGAGTGTGGTTATAGGTGGACATAAAAAATACAGTTTTAAGAAGATATGTAAATATTATAACACACTACAATCAACTTAGAAATGCAGCTACTGAAAACTGACCCCCCTCCCTCATCTCTACGTGTTTATATGCCTGAACGCCAATGTCACCTGCACATGCACAGAACACGAGAGATGAAGTGGTTGAACTCGTCAGATTAGAAGTGGAGAAGCAGTGAAACTGGTCCCTCTGTTGGCATAAATTGGTAGTACAAGAGCTGTACACATGATCCTCACCCCGCTGCCCATCCGCACCGGCGTCTCATTCAGCCAGTGCGCTGAACGTAATCCTCCCTTAACTCTGTGTGTGTGAGTGAGTGTGTGTGTGGGTCTGCATGCATGTTAGGGGAGGGAGGGGGGAGGAGAAAAAGGGACAACAGGCACAGACAATTTCATTTTTGATTACAGAGGATTAGGTATAAGGCAAGGCCTCATTCCGAGGTGAAATTAGAAGGAGAAGTACAAACAATGGATGGAAAAATGTACATTAGGGCTACCTCTAATCAGTTCAAGAGCAAGTCTTTGAACTTTATTTCTTTTTCATCAAAACAGTGTGAATTTATTGTAAATTTATTAGAAGGGTACTCACTTGAAGGGGCATAGTAGAAAATGCTGCCTACAGAGAAAAGAAAAGGAGAAAAATGTCAGCTGTGCTCATGCATATTTTCTCTGCGTCACTGTTTAATGATACCAAATGAACATGTAATCACAGTTAAGTTGCAATAATGTGCTTTCTCATTTTGACAAACTTGTTCTTCCACATCAAATGAAATAAAAGCTGTAGAAACATCGTCATATATCATAAAGTGTGAAGTAAATACAGTTTTCAATGGAGTCTGGGGTTTTAACGGCAAAAACGTGTTCTCATACATTCCTTTATGAAATTTGTTCTATACACAAGAACTTTATGATTTTGAAACACTCCCATGACAGAAAAAAATCCTTTTATTCAGGTGGAGAAGACCTTTTCTTGGTGCATTTGTTTATGTTGATCCCTTGTGTTCTTTGCTTTCAATAATAAAGGGCATAACAGAGCTAAAAACAGCACAAATCCCTCCCTCCAGAGCCCTGCAAGGGTTAAACAGTTCCTTGGCTGTACTGGTTCAGTTTATGCATAAATTAAACAGATTTGTGTTGTGGCACTGAACAAAGCTATCAGGAAATGCAGGCTGGCTTATAGGACACTTCCCTCTTAGGATGCCTTGGTTTTGCATACAAACTGGATGGGAGTGGGACCATTGGTTCTGAGCATGACAAAGCTAATCTAATGGCTTCAACCACATCCCAAGAGGTGCATGGATGGGAGACGGGTTACTGGAAGTATAGGGACGGGAAGGGATGGTGATAAGTTTTTCTCTTTTATCTGTGACCAATTGTAATCCAGTGATGTTCTCACTCAGCTGGAGGGCACGTATTAAATATGTTTTTGCTCATCTAATCCACAGAAGCTCCCATTTTCTCACCCATCTAATGCTCTAAGCGCAAATCTGCACTGCTGTATTTGCACCCCCCCACCCCATGGAAGCAGGACTTTAATTTCACATGTCTGCTTCCCTCTTGTTTTTTACATATACCCTGACGTGGCATTTCTGTGCCTGATGTTGTATATGTCTTAGGTCTGTATCCCTCTTTGTCTCTCCCCATCTCTTTTGCCTCCCATTGTGTCCACCCTGCTTCCTTCCGGCTTGTTTTTATCACATGCTGGGATAGATGTCTGGGTGGGGGCGGGTATATACCAGCAGCTCCCTGGAAACAGACTAGTTCATCATTTCATTATGGCCCAGAACAGTCTCCATAGCAACCGCAGATAGCACTAACCTCACTCGCACAAAAGACACGCCCTTGTAAGGGAGTAAAACAGGAAGTGCTAAGTATAACCTAACTGAGATGTATGTACGTGACAAACAGAGACAGGGGTGGGTTGAGAATGTGCCTCACGTACCAGGACGGCAAAGTATGAAATATTTTTCGAGCATTTTATTTCATCCATCCATATAATTCAACAAAATGACGTAGGTCTATATTTTGTATCTGTATAGGACTGCAATCTATGAACTGTGAACCACTTAGCTCAGCGTGTGTACTGTGGAATCAATAATGCAATGCATTTGGAAGCACTGAGGGCAGCCTTCACGCAGACACACTCAGCAGTCACACAACACTGTCATCATCAGCAACAAACGACTACAAAACCTCTGTATATTGTATTATCTGCCTGAATTAAACACCGCCAAAGACGTCTTACAAACATGTATGGACGTGAATCTAAACGAAATATCCTGTAATACAACACACCGCCACAAACACATGGTGTTGTGATGCATGGATAAAAGCTCTCCTCATCCCCGCTGACCTCTTATCCGCCCAGCTGGTTCAGCTCTGACTGACACAAGGTGTTGTCAACCCCGCCCAACCGCAGAGCAGAACAGAACAGGAGGGAGAGCTGAGCCGAGCAGAGCTGATACCTCGATCGGTACTGAAGCTCCCTGCTGCTGCTGCTGCTGCAGCAAGTAGCGGAAAATTACCTGCCCCTCCCCCCTCTCACTCTCACATTCACTGAGAACTGCAGCATACAGAACACATACTGAACCGATTTTTTTTTTTTCGCAGAGAGAAAGCTTCGGGCACTGTTTCCGGAAACCAGAGCATGGGTAGATTGTGCATATATCAGTAATACGTGGCAGGAACTGCAAAGCGTCTCTCCCACACAGGTTCACTCTCACAGCGCAATGTAGTGGCTGCCATCTTTAAATCACACGCTGACCCACTTCAAACCCGGGTAGTATTTACGCATTGCCTACTATGTACAGAGACTGATTGAATGCAGACAAAGCCTTGTTCAACCTCACTTACACTTGAGTCAAACGCAGAGATTTGACACATCAGACACCGACTGTTTGTGCTGGACCACTCCCTGAAATGAGGTCATACCGTCTGAGTGACTCAAAGCATCACGGACACACAGCATTAACGAGAACAGCCTCTGTGATCACGCCCCACCAGTTCAGAGACATAGAGTCCAACCGTATGTATGTCACACAAATGTGCATATACACTAGATTAACCAGTGATATGTTCAATTAAAGGCACACGCAGCTCTGCCTTATTCTACATGAGCGAGTGGTGGTCTTTCTACATTAGGAATGTTAATCAACATATATTAGATCGTGTTTACAGCGCCCTAAAGCTAATAGCACTCGTCTTCAGAGATGGACGTTATAATTCCGTCACTTCTCTCAGCTGCTCCCCTTCTCCTCTGAGAAATCTGGTGAACAAGCGGGGGAGGGGAGAAAGGCTAGCAGCACGAAGGAAGAGGAAGGGAGGCTGGTGCAGGCTACAGTATGTATTCAAAGGTGGTGAAGGAAATACAAAGAGAACATTCTGAATAATCTGTCAGTGAGAGAAATACAAATAAAATAAACATTTGAAGTAGCATTCTTTACACTTTAGAGTTTGGAATTTGGTATAAATAATATTTGAATAATGTGTTTTTCTTTCAAATAAAAGGCAGAACTGTTTTTCGTCCATTTATGATTTCATTGAGCCGATTTGAATGAACAATGTGTCTTTGTGAGCAGGAAGGTTTCTCTTTTTGCTCTTGGTTTGTTGTTGTCTAATTTATCTGCAAGTCAATAAGGCACAGCAGCAAACAAAGGATTCAAAATAATACTATGATGTAAAGATTAGAGGAGTGATTAACTGTCTGTCTGTTTCTCTGATTTTGCAACATTTCAATAAAATGAACATTTTTGTTTCATTGTGTAAAGTACTGACAAAATTTCTCCCATATTACGAATAAAAAAATATTGTTGTTTAGAACATTTGCATAAAATGAAAAATTGTCAAAATAATACAAAATACAGTGTTTTCAGACCTCAGATAATGCAAAGAAAACAAGATCATATTTTAAAACAAATTAATCCAGCAGATGCTGGAATGGAGTGGCTGACATACATGTAGAGATGTTTATTTAGGCAATAAATAAATAAATAAATTGCAGTGGTCTCTTTTTTCCAGAGCTGTATTATCCTAAAAAATGTGCTTTCATGAAGAGTAAAGTATAATAGTACTGCTTACATTGATGTGCAATATTTACACTGTTTGCAGTACAGTTTACATTGATGTGCAATATTGCACTGTCCATCTTATTTATTCCTTATTATATTGACTGCATGTGTTGTCACCTTTGCACTGCAGCCACTCATGGCTTTGGCCACTTTAGTAATTTTGCACTTTTGTTTTTTTTCTCCATATGTATACTGTGTTGTCAGTTGCCAATCTACGACATTTCATCGCCAGATGAACTGTGTGTGTCTGTATGATGACAATAAAGGAAGTCTAAGTCTAAAGTAGAAAAAACATAACAAAACAAACATAACAAGCATAACAACATAACAAAACAAACCTAAACTTGTGACAGGTCTTTTGCTTGGTAGGCAACTGTAAATGATATAGTAATAGTATAGTCACTGAATTACCTTTAATACTATTAAAATATTTAAGAATGTATTTAATTTCAAAGCAAAATGTACAAGAAATATAAAATGGCAAACTTTGGATGTATGTCAATTTTAGTTTAGAGAAAACTAATGTGAATGAGTCACAGAGCTGACTATTTTCACTTCTTAGATAATCACTGAAAAATTACTACAGGGAGTCCTGGTAACCTCAAGTTTCAGTTCAGAACAACCACAGGGAGTTACAATAGAAAAAGAGGAGATCAGAATATGCCTACTGAGTATGTAGCTACAGACCAACTGTCGTGTTATACTACAACAATTTCCCCATGACAACAGATCACACTCCCACATAAACACCACAGGAATAAAGTGCAGTAGACAGAAGAACGTATGGTGCATGACATCTTTCATAAGTCAACAGTCTACGCTAATCAGCCAAAAAGGGAAACCATAACATCCACCACCCTCATAACATAAACACAAGAGACCAACTACTACATAATCATTGTTATTAAAGGGTTAGTTGGTATTTTCATCAAACCGACACATGGACAATGCAAAATTGGTAATTATTTTATTATTTTCCATCATATTTGCAGTATCCCTCTGTGTGTGTTTTGTCTTATATGTGCTGCTGTAACCTGAAATTTCCCCGCAGGGGACTA
>JAPTHA010000002.1:13695630-13711639 GCA_029814585.1 Gymnapogon annona
TATGACATTTCGTTACCAGATTCATTGTGTGTGTCTGTGTAATGACAATAAAGGAAGTCTAAGTCTAAGTCTAAAATGTAGTTGGTAAGGGGACCCGGGTTTGATTACCAGGATGAGCGTCCAGTGGGTTGTGTCAGGAAGGGCATCCGATGTAAAAACTCCAAAAAAAACTGCAAAATCAAATATGCGAATTGGATTTGCTGTGGCGACCTCAGTAGGGAAAAAGCCGAAAGAATTCATCAGTGAATGATTACTTGAAAATAAGAGCTGTATTTTCTTAACCTCAGAGTGATCCATTTATATCTCGACCACAGTTATTATACCTTAAGACAAACCAAAAGGCTGGCTCAAATGGGAACCATTTGTGATTTTTTTTTTCACAACCACAGTCTCTTCTCAAGGAGAAATGAGGACAAAGAGGTGTAATATGTGAGTTACCGCAACCTGAAGGTTTAAACTTCTGGCCACTCCCATCACATATCACATCTAATAGTGGGAAGAAATACATTATAAAATCAGTGGATATTTTAAGATCGCTTTCTGCAGCTTTGCATTTTATTTTTATCCCTTCATTGCAATCAGGTTCTTAATGTAGTGTGTTACTTCAGATAGGTGTAGGAACATGGAATATGTGCCCTGGTATATGTTAATACACTTATGCACTGTGTCCTTAGACATGAATGAATATCTGACAGCTGTCACTTCACTATATATGTATGCATATGTCTAAACTATTGTCTTATTGGTGTTGAGATTGCCTCGTCTTGCCAGTGTTGCCATGATAATCATTTTATGGAATTCAGGCCAATGGCTATAAATCTGCCAACGGGGAATCTTCCACAACTTGTATGAACGTCCACTTCTCATGGTATGCCTTTTGTTGTGTTATTTATTTCTGTGTGTCTGTGTGTTTTACTTCAGTTTTAGAACTACGAACATGAAATGCACAGTGTCAGTGTGTTTAGCAACCATGGTGTGTTGCTGTGTCCTTGAACAGAGACGAGTGTCTGACAGCTGTCATTGAACTACGTGAAACTCTTTGCCTAATCCAGTATCTGTAGTACTGTGTAGTTGGTATTGTCAGCGTTTGGTCTTGTCTTGTCTCTGTCTTGTCTTGTCTTGTCTTGTTTGTCTCATGCCGTTTGGTTCTGTTTGGGTTTTGTCTCGGCGGACGCCTACTGGCCTTGTTAATGTGGGTGGGGGGCGTGGCCTGATGGTGAACAAATGTAACTGTTGTGTGATGTAATGTTGTAATGTAATGTGTGATGTGATGTAATGTTGTCTAATGAAAAGTAAAAAGATAGAAATATAAAAAAATCCAGTAACACAGTATTCATTAATTTTTTTTTCTCTCTCTCATTTTTAACCGTCAATAACCTCTTCAGATTTTCTGTAGACAAACCCTTATCCATGTGTATCACGTCAGCTTCTTTCCAGTTGATGCCCTCTTATCTTTGCGTGTTGTACCACTGTAAAAAATTCCCATCGGTCTCTCTTCTTCCATCAGCTGGATGTAGTATAAACACTTCCATCTCCATCGCTCTCTGCTCAACTCCTGTAGTTACTATTTACTGACAATGTTATATTTCTGCTTTTTAAGACTCAATGAAAATCTACCAGTCGAATCCTGTGTACTACCATGTCAGTAAACCCTACTGTTTTGTGTATATCCAGTGCTGTTTCATTCCTTAGACTTAGACTTAGACTTCCTTTATTCTCATTACACAGACACACACTATGAATCTGGTGGCGAAATGTCATAGATTGTCAGCTGATAACACAAATAAATATGGAAATAGAAAAGTACACAGTTGCTGAAATGAATCCAAAGCCAAGAGTGACTGGTGTGTAGATGTGACAACACACACAGTCAATATAAATAAGAAATAAATAAGATGGTCAATGTAACAATGTAAACAGTACTATAAACAGTAAAAAATACTGCACATCAGTGTAAACAGTACTATAAACAGTGAACTTTTCTGAGTTCTATCTTAACTCCTACCTGCCTACCTTTCAACCCCCTGTCTGAGACTTCATCCAATTCTGTGCAGAAGCATGTGTTAGGTATCAACACATACACTTTAAGAAAGAGCAGCAGCTGGATTTTCTGTTAATTTTTGGCATATAAATGAACTGCAGAAGTTGGAAAAAGAGGCTTTGTGCAAAACTCATTTGAGGTCAAAGGTCCTCAGTCTTGGTTGTCAAAGTGTAGTGACCAGTGGAAAATGGGAGGGACATTAGATGATTAAATATGATGCATAATATGTTTAATAGCCCAAAGCAAAATTCCATAACCAGTAGTGGTTTTTCCACTGACCATTCCACGACTATAACTTGCACATAAAAATGTATCTAATGGGAAAGCTTTTTTTGATTAAATGTTTTTGCACGGGCAAGTGGTGGGCTTTCAGGAATAGTGAAATTGATATTGATGTAAACCAATGTGATATTTACGTTTATCGACATGTTTATAGAATGACTTTTCCCGATATCTTGCTTCATAAATATACAACTCATTGCATTTGTGATTTAATGGAAAAACTGATATTACATACTTCTGTTTTTTTTTTCTTCCAACAGTAAATATCGGAAAGCTTTTGTGTATATGTCACTAGTGACTGGTTAAAAGACCAGAAACAATATCCAAAAATAAATAAAAAAAATATTTCTAGACTCCCAGACAATTTAAGTATATTATTCCAATCACTTTATCCTTTGTTGGACATTAAAGTCTTACATTATTTTTTGGAGTTTTTGTTGATTTCACATAAAACAATGAAAAACAATAGGCTGAATTGCCTCAGTGTGCAACATTATTGCACTGTTATCGTGTTTTATTTTAATGAAACGCAAGGGCTTGATGCCAGATGAGTTTCATCAAACACAGCCTTTTGAAAGACAACTAACGCAGCATGTGTGACTATTCACCAGGCATCAAGTATACTTTGGTTATACTTGTAGCAAACATTACATAATCCACCGGCTCAGCTCATGTCAAAGTAACATGTGTTACTTTGTGTTATTATGTGTCAAGTAAGCCTTGACACATAATAAATTCTGATTTACGTTTCATAATTTTCAGAAAACTTGAAAATGACTGTCAAAAGGCACTTAGTCTTGTTCAGTATGAATGTGTATGATTTAATCAGTGTTTAATTTTCGGTGCTTAAGTCACCCAGTTGTATCTGTGTCACTGAGTGCATTTAATAAGACATAATTACATTACCCAGAATAGCTTATAGTACCATATCTTAACATTACTGAGTTTAGACATAAATGAGCAAGTGCTTGATAGCAATTACTTTAAATAGGAATACTTAAGAGGCATCTCAAAATGATATGCAAACTTTTCCTAGTCAAGCGACCACACAGCCATGCATACTGTGCTCCCCTTAATATCCACTCAGAGCACTCCTGCCCCTTATGATTAGGTGTTCATCAATCCAATTCAATGCTCTTTGAAGTACCCCCACCCCTCCTCTGAAGAGTTTCAAAAGCTTCATATTACATCTCACAGAAAAAGGTAGATGGCAGCGAGACAAAATAAAGTGCATTGTTAGAAAAGACTTGGAAACGCTCTTGTTATGTACTTACAAAAGACACTAGAACAGTGGTTCTTAACCTTGTTGGAAGTACTGAACCCCACCAGTTTCATAAGCACATTCACCGAATCCTTCTTTAGTGAAAAATAAAACATGATTTTTTTCAAATTAAAGACTCAGGTACAGTATATGTTTTTTTACTAGTGCACAAAATGAACCGTTCATGAACATTACCTTGTTCAAAGAACAAAACCAACACGCATGAACTCAACATGGCAATGCAAATCATGCAGATAGGACGCCGGCTCCCATCACGTTCTATGATGCATGTGAATCCATGCTGTATATATTCATCCGGGGGGGGGGGCTGCATAAATTTCATTGTATCATGTGCAATGGCAATAAAGTTTATTCATTCATTCACTCATTCCATTCACAGCAATGTTTTCCATCAGCTGTTGAGCGGAGAGGAGGCACCAACAAATGGGAAATGTTACATATTATACATGTAAGGTTTCTATTTGTGTGGAAATAGACACTCTGGGTTCACAATAACAAAAAGGACGGGAGACAAAAATGTGACATGCAACACATGAATTCTCTCCCTTTCATTTTCATTACGGTAGGAAACATTTACCAACATAACACACAGTTTTGTGTCAGCTGGCATTTCTTCTCTGTAACCATGGAAATATGACTTGGTAATTTCACATGGCCTGGATATTTGTTTGTTTGTGTCATTTTTCCACTTGATTGACAGGGCTAATTGTTCAACAGGAATAACAGCATGTGAAGTCACTCTGTGTTGTATTGTTGTGATTGTTGTATTGTTGTGATTGTTGCATTGTTGTGACGGACTGCAAAATAATACAGCCATCGCACCTTGGCTTGATCCTGGCTGTCAGAGATGTGGCAAAACATGTACTTAAAAGGTTAGTGTACCACAGATTATGTAGGCAGATGTAGGACTAAACCAACAAAGCGTAGAGTTCATAGGTTATGTCACAGTTCCTCTTCCTCAAGGGACGACCCAAATTGATTGATCTTCTCCACCTATTCCACGCTGAGAGGCTGCTCTGCATCGGCCATCAGTGGATGATAAAGGGGCCAGTGTAGATGTTGTGCAGTGTGGACTCATCTGTTCTGTTCTGTTCTGTTCTGTTTAGTTCAGTTCTGTTCCAGGTTTGATTTAACGGACATTCTGCCATATCCCCGACTGTGTGTTTTGCTTTTGGTCTCGGTGCTGGACTCTGGGTCTTGTATCAGGTTTTGTCTCTTGTGTTCTCTATTTCAGTCACTTCATGTTGTATGTTTTTTGTTAATAAATGTTCTATGTTCCCCTTCAATTCCGTGCATTGGAGCTCATTTGTTCGTCCACATTACAGGTTAGGTTAATTTATTACATATTTGTATACTATAGTTTATTTATAACATGCTCACATTCTCAGCTATGAGCATATTAGTATTGAAATAATTAGTGTTATATTGGCAATTTGAGGGTTGAACGAGTTTTTGGAGTCGCTTTGATGAAAGTAGTTTAATCTGCTTCAATGTTCTGCATTCATTTAGCCCAGATATGGGCTGGGTATGGTTTTGCACTTATACTTATAAAGTCACCCTGGAGTTAGGGCTCAGTCTGTGTTGGAGTCCAGTGTACATGTGTGCATGGGAGGTGGATCAGTAAAGTGGGACTCTGATGACAGAACACCGTCTTCTGTCTGTTGATTCCTTTTATTAAGAGCCATGTCCCTGTGCAACAGCACTGACACTGGATTGGTCTCAACAGGCACGTTCAGAAGATACAATTCACCTCCAAACATCTTGCAAAACGACAAAAAAACGAGGCGCTTGTCTCATTCAATATAACCATCTCCCTGATTCTTTTTCTCATCTCTCCTTTTTAACGGTGTTTAATGTTTTGGTTCCGGCTTAATATGCTAATCATGATGCAGACTCTTCCTCTGAATCACCAACTGTTCCAGTCTCCCACCCTGTTTTTGGTTCTCTGCTTTCTTTAGATGTTGCACTGTGTCCCGCAGTGAGTCTCGAAGGAAAACTCTTTTCTGTTTTACTTGGTGTGACCCAAATGGTTTTAGACAGGCGGGACACCGCTGCCTGTGATGGAAGTGTTTTTGCTGCGTCGTGAGTCAGAAAGCTACAGCAGAAAACATTTGCAAACTGAGAGACAGGGATACATGTACAGAAGGACAAGATACACAGAGACAGAGTGTCCCGTTAAGGCTCTTCCTCAGTGGCACAGCAGGGTCAGTCTGGCTTTAGGACGTCAGAGACAGACATGACTGACATCAAAGTTCCTCCAAATACAAGCAAAGTGTTTGTACAGTACATTCAGTGCACAACAGGGTTTAGTGTTTAAGAGAAAGCTTCAATAGAAGCTCATCTAAGTGGAAGCATTCACCCTGTTGAAGTCATCTCCAGTAAAAGACTGGGTGCCAAAAAGCCTCTAGGAAACAATTTTCTAGCTGATGCTCTGCACTCTGAGGTGACGCAGCAAAAGCAAAATTCTACACAACAATTGATCAGTCTAAACAGACAGATATACTGTATGCCTAGGTGCTATTTTAATTCAAAAGCAAATATAATTCTATATGGATGGATAGATAGATACAGTAAATGGATGGATAGGTACATTGGTAGATAGATACAATAGATGTTAAATAAACAACTTCAAGAGTTAAACAAAGTGATAAAAGCTTAAAAATTTCTTTTATTTTCAACTATGAATTATGAATGATCTATTATTTCCATTATGTGACTGTTTACTAAGTTATTGTTGATAGACAGTTCAGATTTATTTATGCGCAACTCATAATGAGTGTTTTAGTGCAGCTCATGACAACACAAATCTTACAGAGAACAGGCTTTTTGTTGCTGTACTGACATTTTTTTTGTAGTTAAAGGTTAGCTGTAAGTGCATTCTGGTTTAGAATATCAATACATATAATCCCTATATGGTGTTGATATGTTAATGCCAAAGTAGAAGTTGGATCTAGAGCAAACAAAACGGTACAAGATGGAAATGCCTATGGCATAAATTCATCTCCTCAGCCAGGATGTGTGGGTCATTGATCTGACCTTTATGCGGAAGTGTCAACATGAAATATAAGAATGGAGGAAAAAGCAGAGGAGAGGACGACACGAAGATGAATAGACCAGTAGACGGAACAGAGAGGGAGAAGAAAAATGCGAAAAGACAGATTTATACAATCACAGGTGCAGAGTGCCTCCAGTCATACTTATTGATCCTGTTTCTTACTCTGGATCTAAATCTTCCCAGTCATTTTATTTGCATAGTATAAAACACACATTTGTCCAGGATAAAACGTTAGCGGGGACCTTAATAAATACAATAGAAATGCTGTCTTTCTTGGTCAGTTCTATGTTTACACAATTACCCTCATTTATTAAACATTTTTAGAATACTTTAACACTTTTGGTGTGAGTTGGACTTGTTTGTTATGTCTGACACATTGAAACATTAAGAGGATACATTACAGGGAATCTTAAACATATATATGGTTTACTGACTGATGATTTCTTTCGGCTTTTTCCTTCCAGGGTCGCCACAGCCAATCCAGTTCGCATATTTGATTTGACAGGAGTTTTAACATCAGATGCCCTTCCTGACACAACCCACTGGATGCTCACCCCTGGAATCGAACCTGGGTCCTGTATGCACCAACTGAGCTATCCAGCCCGTTTACTGACTCTAAAGTTCCTTAAATGATCTCCACTTATTTCAGTCATTATATAACTCCCTTGGATTTATTTATCTTTCCCACTGTGTTTTGTTGTGAGTCAGTTTGACAGAGAGATTGTAGTGTGGTATACAACTTGTACGATGCAAACATCTGTGACTGAACAGAGAAAATCGAAAGAGGACTGTATGTAACAAAGGCAACGTTTATGTCAGGTACTGTACTTACACGCAGCAGGGAGATGTAGTGAATGGTTAATGTATGTATGTGTCATCAAATACACACTATTGATTTAAGCTATGAATCAGATATTAAAGACTGGATCATGAATGACCTGCTTTGTTTTCTTCCTTCTTCCTCCTACATCTCCTCCACTCCCCCATTTGTTTTCCTCTCATGAAGTATTAATTAAATATCATCAATGAAAAACAAAGCCGTATATTTTTTGGATTACTCTCACAAAACGCACACATCTGAGGACATTGTTTTGAGTAATGCACGTACTACAACATATCAGTCCAGTGGCAGTCAGAGCTCAATATAAAGGATCAATGTGATGCTTTCAAATGGACAAGAACACAAAGAAAAATGTGGGATATATATATACTATATATATATATATATATATATATATATATATATATATGCGCGGCAAACATTGGGAGGATGCTTGAGAAAGATAGAGTACAAAGTTTTTGTCATCCCTGAAGTCAAGGACACATTTGTATTCATGAATAGATTCTGCATCTCTCAGCTGTTTTGACACGTTTGATGCACACACGCAATAACACACACTGTTCTGATTCTTACTTCATGATTATGTATCCAAAAGGAGAGGGATGCACTCAGTTCATTTCTTCTGAGATCCCATCTTGTCTTTTCCCTTTTGTAGTTAAATCCTCTCGTAATAGTTCAGAATGTTTATACATAATGAGCTAAAATCAGATTTAGTAATGGCATAGTTTAGCAGCAGGACACAGATGCCTTCTTTTCATCAAAGATAAATAACGGCTGGAAATGATAACTCCTGTCGAGTTTTATTTTAGAGATTACATTGCCGTTAATGATTAAATGTGTATGTGTGCTGTGCTCGTACGTGTTCCCCAGTTTCCAGATTATACCAGTACTTCGTCTTTTTTTTATAAATCACTCTTCTGTATTCATATATGTGAGGTGTTTTGAAAAAAGCTTGAGTGAGAAAATATATTCCATCCCATTTCCCTGAGATCGTCTTTGCAGACAGCTCTGTGCCTCCTCAATATATGATAGCATCATATTAAAAACCAGTGTTACATGATTTTTTGATGTAGCTAAACTCTAGGCCTGGAATCAATCAGTGTTTTATTCCATTTTTTTTCAAGACTGATACAATGTGTCATGATGCAATACAAAACAATGCAATAGAATGCAAAACAATATACGTTATGTTCCAGTACAATATGATAGGGTACAGTATGATACAATATGATGTTATACCATGTGATATGATAATCAGGGATAACAATAACTAATTACTATCTCGTTCTAAAAATTGACACTACATCCAACATAACACCAGTTTGCCAAGTCATGTGAAGAAGGTACTAGTGAGTAATACATCAGCACTACTTAATGTCAGAGTACAAGCCAATGAATGAGCCTTTCACATATTTTATAATAAAACAATTCTATTGAGAATAGAACTTTGCATTGTGCATTGTGGGTGTACTGATAACCATAGTGACTTTTAAAATCAGAAAGTGAAGAATATTAGCTACAAGTTTTTGTTTTTAACGATGGATGCAGCCTGTAAGTCGCAGCATGTGAAGAAAGTGGGGAAATGATGTGCTGAGACAGGAACAGTGATTTATCTTGGATGGACAGATGTGTCCATTAAGCAGTCATGTAAACACACCATTAGATGCAGAAGATGCCCAGTGACATTTTATTATACACAGCAGTACAAACCTAATGCGATGTAAACAACAAGATAGATGGACTACTTCAGAATGTAATTTAACAGTATAAATCTCATTTCAGGTAAGTGAGGGGTAAGAAATAGTTTGGACTAGCTGGGGAAAAAAAAAAATCCAATTTCACAATCCTCCAAAATGAGTAATGAAAACTGAGATGCGTTATGTAAATTCTGCCTGTGAATGGCTTCTGTTTAGCCAGGCTGACTCTACGTGTAAATCTCTACAAAATAAACACTACAAAGGCTTAGCTTTTTGAACAGTATGCCCAGTATTTTCCCCAGAATTCTGATTTGCATCCATATGTTGGCCCCATTGACCTCCCGTAGTGCTGTTAATGTTGTGTAATGCAATTTGTTGACAAAGAGACAGTAGTGTGTTCTGAGAAAAATGATCTTCCCCAGGCAACTGAAACTTTAGCAAATACGTTGGATTTAATATTGCATTGATTAAATATTTTAACACTTACAATAAGAATATCTCACGAAAAAACGAGAGAAGAAAGTGCTCACTCTTCTTCTTGTCAGTTTTCTTACCCTGTAATGAGAAGTATTAATATTCAGCAAATTTTTCTGGAAAGTATGGGTTTTTAATAATGACTTATGATTGTTCTTTATTCTCCTGTGATAGGGAAAATTATATTTGCACTAGGACTATGAATGTCAAGGGCACAGACATGGCACCAAAAAATAAAATCACAGTGTAAATATTATTGAATCTACAACATTGCATTACAATTCAGTGAATGAATGAAAGTAATATAAACTGGGCATTTGTTGTTTGCTACAGTAGAGCTGCAGCGCTGATCAACAGGGGGCCAAAATAATCCAGGATAATGCTCTTTAATGCTACTCATAATCCAAATACAAAGAAACGCTTAACTACCACACTGTTAAAACATGACTTTATCCTGCAAATGCGCTTCTGTGAACACAGGAAAATCAAAACCACAGAATTGACAGTTCTTGGGTTAGTGTTAAGTTGAGTATGTCGAGCACATATTTACTTAGAAAATAACTCGCACGACGATCAGAATCTCAAGAAGGTCTCTGAATAATCATTTGTTTCCTTTACGCTCAGAATAAAGATTTACAAATGACACAAAAGACATAAAACAGACAGTACAGTCAGATGTTGAACTGCAGCTAAGCCTTTTCAGTATCCTACTTGGCAGCTCAACAAGAAAATATACAGCAACACACAGTAACACAATTGTGGTACAGATGGTACCAAAACCAAATATCAATGTTTTTTGGTATGCACAAGAATAAATTACTTTATTTTTTTTCCCTGAGTCTCATCCCCATTTTCCTCCAGATCAATCTACATGTTGATGCTATCACGGTGGCTTCGAGGCACAGCTGGCTGGCACTCAAGGTGACGGAGATCACAGCAGCTCATTGACTCTAAGCATTATGTCATTTCACACCAGACTAACGGCAGAGACACACTGAGACAGGCGCACGGGAAAATATGGAGTTGAAAAAAGTTAAAGGAAGGAAGAGAGACAGTAAGGTAGAGATACGAGTTTGGAGCTCTATGGACAAGTAAATGTCATGAACAGGGCAAAATGAAGCGTCAGATTCTACAAAAGTGTGAACAAAGGGAGGCTGAAAAGCATCCTGTCAAATCCCAACCATGTACAATGCAATACATTATCTTGAAAAGCACTGAATAGAATTTCACAATATAGAAGTCTCTGGGGCAGCCATGGCTCAGGTGGTAGAACAGGTCGTCCAATAACCGAAGGGTCTCCTCATCATGTGCTGTTGTGTCCTTGGGCAACATACTTTCACCCCCCTTCTCCATCCCTGTGTGAATATGTGTGAATGATCCCTGCGATGAACTGGTGACTTGTCCAGGGTTACCTCCCCGCCTTCTCCCTTGAGTGTCTGGGATTAGGTTCCAGTCACCCCCGTGACCCTGCAAAGGATAAAGCCGATTCAGAAAATGAGCGAGAGAGTGAGTAAAAGCCTGTATGACATGGACAATGTGTAAGGCCCATCAAGAGTCTTACACAGTATATAGTATAATATGATGAATGTGTAATTATGTGCCTATTCAAGTCAGACTCATTGTTTTAGCTTGGCTTATTATTTTAATGCTTCTTAAAGCTGTTTCATAGTTGTTTGAAAATGGTTTTGACCACTGTTAGAATATAACTTTTGCACCAGGAATGGAAAACAGGACATGACATTTACAACACCACTGGTTGTGTGTAGGCGATGACAAATTTTGCTGGGTGATAAATCATGCCAGGAATTATTTCGATAAGCAATAATTGTATGGATTTATCACACACAGAACTGACCCAGATGCGGACTGACGTAATTTCTGAAACAAGGTTTTATTTTAAGTTCAGGTTTGAACATACAAGGTTTAAGGGTAACAATCACCTTAATAATAATTTGTGCCGAGAAAAAAGTGCCGAGAAAAAACACAGGAATATTCTTATCTTTAAATTGTAACAAAAAACCCACAACGGGAAAATAATATATTCTAACTAGAAATCAAAATCACTCAAATGAGGAACAATATCAATGTAGAGAAAACAAAACCAAACGCTAACCTATCTACTCAAACAAAAAGCGCTCTAAGTAGGTTAATCTAATGATTTAGAAAACAAATGATCTTCATGACAAAAACTAGAAATACAAGATACTCTAAACTATTTGATACTTACTGGAGGTTACTACGACTCGACATGGCAGGATAAGAATGACAATGCGAGCAAGGCAAGACATGCGACAGACTGACAAAATACAAGGGGAAAGCACGCCATTATATACAAGGGGAAATCAGGACAGCTGGGCACATTGGGGAGTGGTTGCAGACGAGACACGGCTGTGAGGAATCTGGAGGGGAAAGCTAGAGACCACACTAGGGAAGGCACAGGACAGGAAACTGCAAAATAAAAGACATAGGAAGTTAATAAAACCAGCTTGACAAAAACCCATTCATGACAGGACCCCTCCCCCCCCACGGTCCGGCTCCCGACGGATCCAGTTGACGTTTATGAAAATCCTCACTGAGTGATTTATCCAAAATAAAAGCTGACTTAACCCATTGTCTGTCCTCCGGGCTGTAACCCTCTCACTCAACCAAATATTGTTTACCCCGACCCTTGTTCCTAACTGCCTGTAATTTTTTAACCGTATATGTGGGACCACCATCAATCATTCGGGGAGGAGGAGGGGACAGGACCAGAGGTTTGAGTCTCGACACATGGAAGGTCGGGTAGACTTTGAGGGATTGCGGGAGCTTAAGGCGAACCGCTGCAGGGTTGACGATTTTGGACATGAGAAACGGACCCACGAAATGAGGCCCCAATTTTCTGGACATTGCAGGAAGAGGTAAATCCTTAGTGGAGAGTCATACCTGTTGGCCCTGCTGGTAATCGGGACCCCGTCTCCTCCTCCTATCCGCAGCCCGTTTCATAGCCTGTTGGTTCCTCAACAGTACCCGTCTAGCTGCCTCCCACACCCGGCGACACCTGCGGACCTGAGCTCCAGCCGCCGGCACATCTGTCCCCCTTTCTTCTGCTTCAAACACAGGTGGTTGGTAACCGTAAACGACGTGGAAGGGAGATAAATGGTAAATGGATTGCATTTCTATGGCGCTTTTCTACACATTTAATGGCACTCAAAGCGCTTTACATTAGCCTCACATTCACACAGTGGATGGCTGCTACACCATGCCAGACTCCACTGGGAGCAATTTAGGGTTCAGTGTTTTGCTCAAGGACACTTCGACATGTCCGCCAACCCTTTGGCCACTGGATGACCTGCCAACTGAGCCACAGCCGCCCAGAGAGTCCGGTGGTGGAACTGGGCAGCGTGTTATGCGCATACTCGCGCCATGTTAAGTGTTTACACCAAGATGAGGGGTTTTGAGCGACCAGGCAGCGGAGACAGGTACTCAGCACCTGGTTGAGACGTCCGGCTTAGCCGTTACTCTCTGGGTGGTATCCAGATGGTATCCAGGTAGTATATAATAATAATAATAATATCAAAAAAATAAACAAAACAACCAAAATTTGTGGAAACACCATCTTTTGGACGGTGTCAAAGGTGTGTGTATTTTGGACGGTGTTAAAGGTCTGTGTGTGTGTGTGTGTGTGTGTGTAGTGACCTCCACTGAGTGTGCTTCATAATGGTGGTAGTGATGGTGGTCTGTCTGTCGGATCTCGTCCACTGCACCTCTGTCTGTTTGGGCGAGGGTTTTTTTTTTCCAGCTGGGAAAACTATGATGGGTGTGTGTGTGTGTGTTTGAGGTGAAGGTGCGTGTTTGCTGTGCGTTTAGCGCAAACTCTTTTCAAACACATGTTGACAGCAGCTCATTGAGTCTGTGCTTAACACACTCAATTGTCTTGATTCCTCAGTGTTTCTATTCGTCAGCTGTTACTTTCATCTTAGAAACCTATTTTATTTTCTCCAAATCTCTCCCTCTGTTCCTCACGCTGCACTTCCGGGGCCCCAAGTGACTGACAGGAGGGTTCACTCCTCATTCTCAGCGCCGTGAGACGGTTCATTAGAGTCAGTCTCACAGATACAGCGATTTTAACTCATTTTCTGGTGTCTTTGGTAAATAAAAAATTATCGCACCCAGCAAACTTATCGAGCTCATTTTTCATTATCGTGCGATTAATCCATTTATTGATTATCACGACAGGCCTAGTTGCGTGTGGAGTAGCTGTGATATTTATAGTTGATCCCTTGGCCCTCGCACGTACCCTTACACCTTAGTTTCTCTGATTCTCAATGACTTGTAGGGGAAGGGCCGTTTGCCCCTTGAAACTAAGATTTTTCAGGACCACATTAACGGGGGACATAAGAAATCTCCCATAATTCTGTTTGAATCATTGGCAAGATGGAGGTAAATACAGCTAGTGTGATGAAAGAAACACACAAATGTATATATTTTCTTTTGTAAAATCAACTTAATCATTTCATTGGCTGTTTCATGCTGTTTCAATATATTATAGATCGCCTTTCTGAAGTTTGTACTTGATGGCTCTAAAAAGATCCCCAAAGCACGTGCAACAGACAGTTACAGCTGTTGATGTCAGGGTGAATTGTTTCACTAACAAAGTTGTTGTATCTGTTTATAATGACATCGACGACTGCTGCTGATGTAACAGGGTTCGAAGGATTGCCCCATTTCATCGAGGAATATTTCATCAAACATCAACTGTATTGGGTGGAGGTCCCATTGAATCCGACTGTGGTGAGTGTGTAATAGAACAGAAGAGAGTAACATGTCTGTCTGACATCTACACCATCTGCCAGTTTGTGACCACACCTCACAGTCATTAACATGGTGGATTATCTCAGTTGTATAACATCATTAAATCAGGCTTATTACCTCTCCTAAGTATCACAATCAGCAGCCATATTAATGTAAAACAAATGCACACATGCACAGACAACAGTCCTACAGCTTTACCCTCGACAGAGAGTCTATTTCTGCTCATGTGGTGTTGGAGCTTTACTTTGGGACTCAAAAAAAAAAACGACCACTATTGCAGAATAAAGATGGAAAACATGCTGGTAAGTGACAGACAGAAAATGAGACCCACACACGTAATAAAAGTGTCAAAGCTTGTTTATGTACAATCAAAAAAACTGATCCGTTGGGAAGGAACAGAGGTCATTTCCTCCGTCGCTGTGACAGACTGTGTAGGATGGAGAGCCATGGAACTTCACACTTACGAAAACACACACAAGCGTACAGTATTTATAAGAATGCAACAAAGGGACAGGGCAATATTGCTGAAAATGATTTGTTTGATGAATTTAGGTTTGTCCTTTATCAGTGCTTGAGTGGACCTTTTCCCCTTTCTGTTCAATTGAATATTTTTTTTTTTGCCGTTATTTGAGTTAGAGTCCGGGAGATAACATTGGACAGGCATTCCTTCACACAGCCTTCCTTGTATGTCCAGACAAGATCAAATTCTCTACAATATTAGACCAAGGAGCAGAAAATGCTGAGTCTGTTCCTCTGCATGGGGTCTAACATTTTAGGAGGTTGTCTCTGACCACTATCATCTACCGTCCTATATATTTAATACAAATCATTGCAGTCGTTTTTGTATAATTTTACTGAAAGACAAAGCAGACTATATAAAACATACAAAAATATCTACAGGGAAATATCACCATGTGAAAACTCCGACACACAGTTCTACACTTTAAATAAAAACAAAACAAAAAAAAAACAGTAAAATAAAGCTGAAATAGGAAGAGATGGGATGACTGCGCCACGAGAGAAGAAAGATGTAGTGACATTGATGAGAGGAGAAGATGACAGAGGAGGTCAGGGGAAGATGAAACGAGATGAAAGAAGTGACACTGCTGAATGATAACTAAGAGGGAGGAAGATGCCGAAGAGAAGAGATTTTAATCCATTTAACCTGAAGCCAGAAGGGCCGACTCATTAACCAGCCAATCAATCGTAATGCAGGCATCTGCAGCACAATCAGCCACCACGTACACACTGCATTTCCTTATCCTCTTTCAGTTCTCCTTCTCACCTCCACCTGCCCCTCATTTTTTATTTACAATACGTGCACCGTACCTCAGGATTCCACCGTTAAATGCAACATGTAAATATTGTGTATGATGTATAGTGATAATGTTGAATTGTGAAAAATATGGATGTGAAATGAGTGAGATGATCCCTCATAAGATGTGTCATGGTAATAATATTGTCAAATGATAGCACTTGGCTGTGGACTATGAAAGTATACTTGTAATTTGCCGTAATTGATCTGAGGGTTTAAGACGGGGGGTGG
>JAPTHA010000002.1:13750653-13766900 GCA_029814585.1 Gymnapogon annona
GTGTGTGTGTGTGTGTGTGTGTGTGTGTGTGTGTGTGTGTGTGTGTGTGTGTGTGTGTGTGTGTGTGTGTGTTTGTCCTATAGGAGATATGTGACTGAGAGCTGTGGACTGCACTACTCGGAGACGGAGGAGGTTTTGAAGGAGAACTTGAGAACGTATATGAAGGAGAACAAAGCAGCATTAAGTGAAGGTCCTTGTATATGCACACTGGCATTTGGGTTTCCAGATCTGACAATAAATTATTAAGATTAAGAAAAGTATCAGTGTCCGTTAATCATCAGACGTACTGTATAAGTCAACCCATCACTTGTCTTATCTAGTTGTGTCTTATCTAAATAATTTTTAAACATTAATTCTTCTGGATTTTCATTCCATTCCATTTCATTGACTGACAAAGAATGCGTAACTTGACATTCTAAATGCAAAATTAAGATTTTTCTTTTTTAGAGACCATTGTTGTCTCGTCTACTTCAACAAGCAATTTTCAGTCTCACATTTAGTATGTCCTTCAGTTTATTCTTTCTCTTTTTATTTCCTTGTCTCAAATGAAGTAACAGAAACACACTCACACAGAGATGGAACACATCGTGGAGCTATCTGTGATTATCAGAGAACAGCCACATTTATAAAACCTTCCACAGCTTTAGACACAAATTACTTGAGGTGAATTGACCTTTTTTCCCCACATGAAAATGACTGACCATATAGAAAATGATTTCAATAACTATGATTGTATGGTGAAGTACATGAAGGAAGGATAGGTCATATACTAACCCTGGCCCTTTTCCACAATGATTAATGTGTTCTTTTTGCACTTCAAACTAACCATTTTAGTGACGTATTTACCATAAAGATAATCATTATCGTGTAACTTTTTAATAAATCTTTCTCCTGTTGGAACATCTTAGTCAACACTTACCAAGTTGTTTTTCCTCATCAAAGGTCATGCTTGAACACATAAATGCAATATTTTTGAAGGTTGTCGACTGTAGACTTATTGGATGGAGGAACCATGGATGTCAAGCACTGGTTTCTGGAGCTGTGACATTCTCTGCAATTTGGCTGCCGCCACGCTGGTCTTTAGAGATCAAAAGGGGGCGGCGCTGCAGGGGGTCAGAGGTCAGTTAATGCTAAGCACTAGCTTGCTGATGAGAGATGATCAACATCATAGTGCACAGTGTAAACAAAGTATGTTTACAGTCTTTTGAGTTCTACCTATTAAGTGATGTGAGAAAATAAAATCATTCCAGTGTCTTCTGTGGACTTCATCTCTTGATGTGGCGCTGTGTCATCAGGGGGGGTTAGGGGTGTGCACGAATAAGTAGTACTACTCAGTGCAGTAAAACTGTGCAGCGTTACGTAGCACATGGATGCTACTGTAAACAGTAGACCTAACCCACGGAACAATGGTTGTATTTTGCATTGTTATCGGTAGGCTATGCTAACTGTTAATACCTGTAACGGCCCATTTGCACATGCGCAATGTAACCCCACTTGGACAAGTTAGCTAAAGTGCATTAGCAAAGACCAAACAGAAACTGACTAACCTGTACCACTTCCCCCCAACACACTGATCAGTTCCACAGGAAACACTCAAAACAGGTACCAGCAGAAACACTGCATTTATTAAAATGAAACAAAACTCTGAAAGTCTGACTCAGCAGGTGAGAAAGCTGTCATACAGACCTGTCAATCAAAGCCTGACACACAGCACATGTGAAAGCTTTCTATTTCACCTCAGATTTAATCTGAAAGGAAACACTTCAAGGATGAAGTGTCAGATCATTTACAGGAAGTTTGAACTAAAATGGGAGAGACTGGAATAACTCCGAATGTCAGTCTATGGAAGTCACTGCTTTTTAGATCCATCCACATAACCCTAACCCTAAATAAAACACACTTCTACAGTGGTGTAAGTTTGTGGTAAAGATTCTTGTCACTTACAGTCAGCGGTATTTTGTTTTGTTTTTTTACCTGTATGACCCATACTGCCTTTTAGGCATAAAGACACATTTTATATTATATTGTCATACAGGTCTTTTGAAGCAAGATATCAATTCTCAGCCTGATATGATTTGAAGTTTTTGTTTCGTAATTTCTAAAACAAAAGTTAATCAAAATGGCTAAAGCCACATTGTCCCAGTTGACACACAACGCTTGAATTACCATAATGCTGTGATACCAGTTTAAGTAAACTTGGAAGCAAAGATGGTTGATAGTCCATGAAGTCAATCATTTAAACTCTTTCATTTGGATAAAATGTCATAATATATGCATGCAGAACAAGGGAAATTGGACATTTTGCCCACTACTGCAACCTGATCGGGGAGGAAGAAAGCCACTAACCACAACAGACCATCCATTCTGTGCAGCTCCCTTTATATTCTACCTCTCCTCCAGAATCCCTCCATCCATCTGCTGAAATCCTATTTTCATGACAAACAATAAGACACACACACTCACTCCATCACCGTTGGCTGAAGCTGCCAGAGAATGGGCTGTAGCAAAGGACAGAGCAAAATAAAATAAAAGACTAAAAATATGGTATGAGTTAGATGAGAAAAATTCTCCTCATAACGCGGTGAGTTAATGGAGAATAATATGGTGTTATCCAGCTGGTGCAAATAATTGAGTAAAGTTAATATTGGCTAATTTGGTGTGATCCTGCCAACACACTACTGCGTCATTATAAATGAGCTGACTATTTCACAACCCTGCAGAAAAGTTAGGGTACTGAACAACATAACAGTCTGTTTCCTATAAGGCAAGTGTGATGTTTATCTCAAAAATATCCACTGACACTGATGCTAATGGTGGTTATCGTTAGATCAGATAAGTTTCTTCCAACTTGATAGGCCAGATGCATTTATTTTGAGCTAATGTTCAACTTGTGCTGCATGTGAATTATTCACCTAAACCAGTCTGTAAATCTGCCCCCTGTAACTCGCTGATGTACATATTTGACATCTGCGAGCTGAGCTTTGTTATTTCATGTTCAAATTGTTTACAAGAAGGCAAACACTTAGCCTCTGACACTGCAGATTTGAGCTGGAGTTCCGGTAACATGACAGATGAAACTGCTTTAGGGAATAGAAAACCTTGGGCAGATTCCAACCTGTCAACAAACTCATCTGTAACTCAGTTAGCCACGTAGGAAGAATAAAACCCAGATGTGATGTCAGCGTGTGCTGTCACAACATTACTGCCCTCAAACATCAAAGTGAGCTGCGGTCCATGCTATGGAAGCAATCATTTGACAATCAGCATGATCGCTCGCAGCACCCGCTCACTGTGGAATACACCTTCTCATCATAACTCCGACTGACCTCCTCTGGACTGCGTCGGTCTGAAGGCTGCTCCTATTCGCTGTCTGTGGCTGGTTAAGCACCGGTCTTCTTCTTCAACTCTTCCATATCAGCCCAGTCGCTACCCGGCCAGGTGGCACCATACAGTCCCAACAGTGTGCTCCTCTTCCCTTCACTATTGATTGTGCCTGTAATGTAGCCATTGGGAGGGGTCCAGGACCTCCAGTTAAAGTCCCCAGGCACCAAAATTGGCTCCTGTAAATACAGCAGATGGTGCATTCTTTTTGAGTCTGAGTGACACCAGCTTGTTTCAGATAATCACACTTCACACTCTGGTTCTCAGGCTGAGCCCACACACCCGGCAGACACACCTCACTTCTCCTGCACGTCAGCCACATGCACTATATCAACCCGACTCCTTCACTGCACACCAACAACTCGTATTTAACCCAAAAAAGGCAATCATCCACAAACCCCTGTGTTGACTCGTGCTGAACCTGCTTCACATTCAGCTGTAGACACTAGTGTGCAACAGTACACATCCTTCTGTTCGGTACACCCACAAAAACTCACATTTATCCTAATAATGTGAAGTCAACAGTGTTGAAAGCTCAGATAAAACTAAAGTTAAGACACAGCAAAAACAATAGCGATTCAAAAGTGTATATATTGTATTCAATAGTGATAGTGTCATTGTGTGTGGTGCATGTTCAGTGCAGGTAAAAACTGACTTCCAAGTGAGTTTCTTGTAAGCAGAAAGCGCTTGTACAAAAGACAATATTGTCATGGTACAGGGGAACAAAGGAGCTCCAGCGCACGGAGGTGAAGGAAGAACATAGAACATTTATTAAGGTGAAAACAACAGGAAACAACCAAACGAAAGAACACTAAAGACACAACCAGACACCAACTAACCAAATACAAAATCAAAAGAGACAAGCCAGAGTCCAGAACCAACATCAAACTTAACAAAACAGAAACAAAGCAGAAAACTGAGCAGAGGAGTCCACGCTGCGCGGCGCCTGCACCAGCCCCTTTATGCTCTACTGATATCTGATCTGAAGAACTGTGACAAATGTACCAACACTCTTCTATTGGTGGGAAACTGCATCAAAAATGCATCACATAGACCAATCAGAGATGTCCATACTGTGTGTAATCTAACTCATCTAAGTTTTATCTCTGGTCATATTCTGTCATCTATACCAGTAAAAAAAAAATAACGGAATTTGTAGTGAATACAATTTCATTATTTTCCCATATTATTTTCTTAAATTATGTACCTATTCTTTGCACATTTACACTGTTGAATACGGTAAATGTTGTAAGGTGTTAAAATGTTGTTTGTCTATTTATAACAGGATCTGATAATATCTTCCATGACGCACGTCGCTCTTTTGCCAGTCAGAGCATCACACATTCCTGTTCCTCTGTTTCTGCCAAATGCACTGCATCACTATATTTCAATAATATATACTCTACAACTTCCAAGGGCTCAAGGACAACCAAGAGAAGAGTGGAGAGGCTATACTTTATTCAGGATTTAGGTTACGCAGCCGCTGTTGTGGGCTGAAGTGAGCAGAACAATGTCTCAAACCACTGTGGTAACAATCTGAACAGCCAGTTTTAAGACACACCAAAGCCATTTTACCGCCCACAGGACTTATATTAGATTCAAATGATGTAAAACACAGACAAAACTTTCTCACAAACATGTACCAAAGAGGCACAATGAACACAAATGATGTCTCGGTATCTCAATACACTTTAATAGCATCGATTCCTTGTACAGTAGGTGAGGCTTCTGGAAAGGTTTGGATGCAATACACCCCCCCCCAAAGAAAAAAAAAAAAGACTGGGGGCGCAAGTAGGTTAAATCCTGCCTTACAGCAGCTGGATGTTGTTAGTGTGACACACACACTGTCACCGTTCTCCTGTTGATACCCTGTTTCATCACAATCTAATTCAAGTCTATTTCTTCCCTGACATGCCTTTGGTAGAGCTGCTTTGCTTAATGAAATTATGCAAAGGTATAGCATTCTGTCCTGCTCTCAACAAATTGAATTATCTATCTGGAGAAAGAAAAGGCAGAAGGACAAGAGCCCAAGAGATTGATGACCTCTTGGAGTCTCTGACACATCTCTCTCTCTCTCTCTCGCTCTCATTTCACTCTGAGGGTTAATATGATTTAAATGAAACCCTGCTCCTACACTGATTCATGTCATAGCACGAAGTAAGTGAACGCTGATGGAGCAGTTTAGCGCGGAGGTGTTTTATTTACTAAAAAATGAAGGATGGGGAGGAGAGAGCTCATTTATATGGAAACAAAAAAAAAAGAGGACGTGATATAGAGAAGATTAGTATGTGATGAAAGCTTAGTCCAGATGAGTAGGATTCATCATTCATAGTTACCCGAATCCTTGAAGATGACTCCGGGTTTGATATACTATCTCCGGAACTGCTCTGGAGATGGTTCTCAAGTAGCTGAGGGTCCGTGTCTGTGGGTTAATATGGTTTTCGTACAGTGTTCTAATGCTGTGTGAATCCGGAATCGAAGTGAGAGCAAGTGAGAGATGACAGTCGCTGAGGGGTTCAATCTGAAGCCGCTCTGCTTAACTGGAGGATGAACGGAGGAGAGGTGACCATTTAAGAGAGCCCAGGAGTCACGCACTGCACTCAGTAGGCTGCAAACACTCCACCGATGAGAGCATTGTCATATTAACAGGATCCTTTTTTATGTGTGTCAGTGTGAAAGTGTGTGGATGTTAAGTACACAACCTCGGGTGAGAACAGTAGAGGAAGACAGGAGTTAACAGATGGATGGGAGATCAAATATGACAGGAAGGAAGGAGACAAAGATTAAAGGTGAGGCTCAATAAAAGGAGGGGGGGTGTCGTCCGTGGGATGAAGCAGCACATGCCAACAGTGCATCGTGAAACTGTTGTGGTCAGTGTGGAGACCTCCAAACACAATCACAGCTACGTTTTAACCACGGCAAATGTTACGAATTACAACATATTACGACGTTAATGCTAATTAAACACACATTCTGCGGTATTTAATTGTGAATTCTGAATATTTTCACCCACGTTCTGAGCACTAACTATGTATCCAGTTATGTTGGTGCTAATATGGGTGTATTCCTGCCTGCGTTTGAACTGTTTAATGCTAAACATAATTTACTTTTAATAGTCCACGAGGCAGAAGTGGTGGCGGTGGAAAAATCAGTAAATAGACGTATAGGGAAAACAAGCCGCAATAGCAAGAAGATAGCAGTTAAACAGAAAAGTCAAATGGAATATTCTGATTTTTCTTTTTTTTTCTCCACAGCACCAGTGCATAACAATGTACAGTGCGCTGCATGCTAGTATCTACTGTGTACCTCTGCTTGGTCACATGGCCATTACGCACATTACCATCAATACAGTAAAGTGGCAGATGTTCAGACTTGTTCACATTTACTTCAGTTTGCTTTTTGTTTTTATACAAACATTTCTGTGAAATGTCTGATACAAATCATATCGTTCATGTTGTGATCAGTGTTTCTACCTTGCATCAGCTGCTTATTAGGCTGCTTTAATAGTTCAGACTGCAAAATAAAAACAGAATTTTTGGGGAGTCAAATAGTGATTCTATGAATCACTATTTGAATGTATCACACACAGTAAACCATCCCGTGGTGGTGCTGAGATCTTTCCAGTGTTGTTGCTCATCTCCTCTGCAACACTGCACTGCAGTTGTTGTCTATATCTCTTTCACTGGATATCCATATTGAACACCGAACGCCTCAAATTCCAAAAGAGCAGCTCATGGAAACGCACCCACAGTGTTGGCCGTGACCGTCATTAGACTCAGGCAGAAGAGGATGATTGCAATGCATTGTGGGATGTACTATGCCACTCATTCAGCATACCAAGACGTTTGTTCAGTAGTATATAGTACAGGTGGAGCTAATACAGTGGATTTGTCACATACATCATAGTAGTTTTGTTCTGAATCAGTATTGTAGTATTTTCACAGTCGTGTATGAGGAGTACAGTATTTGAGTACTTGTGCTTTTTAGGTCAGTCTGTTTTTGGTGCTGGTTGATTGGGTGAAAAATTACATTAGAATTATTATTATAGGCAGTAGTGACTGGTCCACACAGGAACTACCCCACCCCCACTGACCCTAAGCCTTTCTCCAAGACGACGTGCAGCATCTGCTTTATTTGTATTAGTGTGATATAACACTCCTGCAGTTCATGTCCTTGTTATTAAATTGTTTCTAATTATATTCAGTTTATTTGTGTATGAATATATTATATTCACTTGTGAAATGAGCTTGTGGCTCGTAGGACTTTTGCTGAGCGGGTGATACGAGGTTGTGGTCTCATTTGAGCATTAAAGAAGAGTGCAGGTGGCATTTATTTTGTAGGTAATCGGAATGGTTTTCAGAATCTTGTCTTTCTGTGATTGGATAACGTTTGGGATTTTATGTTGCAAATGAGACACAGGTGCACCCCAGAAGGATTTTAAGATGCTCCAAACATCACAGATACTCAAATCTACTGTTCTGTCAATGTGTAGTTGTTTCAGTCGTGTACACTAGAGGAGTGCAAATCCAAGTGTCAAGTTAAAGTAAGGTTTTATTTCTCTCTAATGCACCAGCTGCCATCGGTTGGAGGTGATATTGTGAATGTAGGTTTGAAATCCAGTCACTTTGTTATTAGGGATAAGCATATCTAAATATAGATCACCCCAGATCCTCTTAATCTTGGACCTTTAACTGGAGCTTTTGTAATTTTATAATTGCACAAGCTGATGTTTCAGTTGCGTGACCCGATCTGGGAATGGAATATCCACAGTAAAGACAGGAGATAAATATATACTAGTACACACTGACAGAGGACCAGAAGTCAGAGAAGAGCAGCAATTTGCTATGGACCTGTTTTCATTCATCTTCCAAACCCGCTGGACAAGTCGCCAGTTCATCGCAGGGTCATCATTCACACAGGGATGGGTAAGGTGGGCAAGGAAGAGCAGGAATCGAACCGCCAACCCTTCGGTTACCAGATGACCTGCTCTATCACCCGAGCCACAGCCGCCCCGAACCTGTTTTTTTTTTTAAGGAAAATATTAATGTAAAATACTTTCCCTGTCAAAGATTATTAAAAAAAAAATATTGCACTCTCTTTGGTAAGGATTCACTGTTTGTAGAAAATTCAACAAACGTCTAACATTTCAAAGATTCACTTCAAAGAATTCCTTTCTTTCTCACACGGTCAGTGCCATTTTTTCATACAATATTTATTCTTCCAAGAGTCAGAAGGAGAATAAAAAAAGGTAATAGTCCAACTCTGTTGCACCCAAGTTTTCTGCTCTTTGTTAGCATGAGCTGAAACCCAGACTCAGGGTTGGTCTACGGAGGTTGAACGGATAATGAATATAATTAGTTTTGAAAATATCCCAACATTCCCTGTACTATATACCTTCCCAGATTAAAACCGATTGCCTCGTGACTGACCAGAGTCACAGCAAGTGAGTTTACAGAACATAGACTCAACAGGAGACTAATGTCATCACAATCAATTCCCCTTGATGTGAATAGGCGTTGACTGCACAGTCCTCCAAGTTTTTCCCCTTTTAAAGGTGTTACGTTTAAATGCAGTGTGACTGGTGTGTCCTTGGCTCTTTAGAGGTGTTAGACTAAACAACAAATAAAATCATTGCCACCACAGATTGGACACACGCCCCAAATAAATCAGTCGCACGAGACACAACTGGCTCCTTTTTCTTTCTTTAAAAGGAAATAAGATCTTCAGACAGCTCCATACATTATAGCTGGAGTTAAAATATATGTGCTGTGCGTGTGATTGTCATGGTCAGCCCAGGCTATGACTGAGCCACACCCTTCCCCTCAAGAGCACTAGCGATCAACGTGATCTGCCCAGATTGCTCATAATCGTCTTCACCCTCTCTGTCTACAATAACCCCTTCTGTACCATGGACTCTGATCTGGACTCTGGATTCCTGATTTCTTACCCCCGTGTGCGATATGGATTTGGTTTTCTTCCCTGTTTGTGACTTGGACTCTGGTTTGTGTTTTGTGTGTAGGTTCTTTGGTGATCTTGGTTTTTGTTTCTAGGTCTTGGTTTGTCTTTTTCTCGGTTTCTGATTGTGTGAGGTTTTGGTTTTGTGATTCGTTGGTTGGTTCAGTTTGTGTGTTTGTTTAGTTAATAAATGTTCTATGTTCCCCTTCAGTCTCAATCAATGGACAAGTCATCAGTTCATCGCAGGGATCAGTCACGCGCTTTCATACATACACTGGAGGCGAGAAGGTACTGAAGTGTCTTGCCCAAGGACACAATGGCACATGACCAGGAATCGAACCAGCAACCCTTCAGCTATTGGATAACCCCCTCTACCGCCTGAGCCACGGCTGCCCCCACTAACTCATTCATACACATTTAAATCAGTGTAAAACTACAAAAGTATATTTACAATAAATGTCTCGACTCAGTGTCGTTTGATCCTAATTATCCCCAATCTGCGGACACACACATTCCCTCACACTCACTCACACACACACACACACACACATACAAAATGCAACAGCATATCAGCCTCTGAGACAACACACATTTTGCACAGTTACCTTCACTTCCCTCCGTCCCTTCCATTTGTTCCTTTGTCTTAATTT
This sequence comes from Gymnapogon annona, assembly GCA_029814585.1. Lineage (NCBI taxonomy): Eukaryota > Metazoa > Chordata > Actinopteri > Kurtiformes > Apogonidae > Gymnapogon > Gymnapogon annona. The sequence continues at coordinate 13,760,640 of JAPTHA010000002.1, forward strand.
ATGTCACAGCGGTTCCTTAAATCAAACTAATCTGTCTGCCTTCAGTTTTGCCTCCATTGTAACACTGAGCAAATGCCTGCTTCAGCTCTCATCAGTCACATCTGAATCCTCGGTACAGTTTTCGGTGCTCCTGAATAACCCCGTAATCTCCAGAGACAGGAGAGAATAAATTAACCAAAGAAAGTGGAAGCAGATAGCTGCCTTACTTTAAACTCGGAATTTGGAACATTATTTAATTTCCTTTCCCCCTGGATTTTGAAAAGAAAAATTGTCGAAGGGGATGTTTTGCTGGTGCAGTTTAAGAAACACAAGCAGAACAGTCCTCGATGACTGTCACTTCATTAGGTTTCCAAATGTGTTTTCAGACTTGAGCTGCGCAGCCCAAAAGAAGACTGTCAATGAAACAATGGACGTGTGTTCGTGCACGTATGGTTTTGCACAACTCAGCCGTTTTTGTTTTTTTTTGTTTTTGTTTTTTTCAGCGAAAAACTCTGAGGGCTGCTGGGTTCCTCAGAGTCTCTATTGATCTGAGACAACGGACATGAAACATACAAGGAGTGAGTGAATGAGTGAGAGAGAGAGAGAGCGAGAAAGAAACAGGAAACAGAAAAAGGAAAGAAATATTATTTCCAGCCATAAACCTGTTCTCATATCTGACCTTCAGCTGATTGATGGCTTCTCCTGCCAGCAGCATGTTACATCTATGGCTGTTCACTGTCACGACCTCTTGAGTAACATGGAGACAAATTCCTGTGCGAAAAAGAAAATTCTGTTTGTCTTAACTGCTGAAATAAAGCTGAAATACTAATAGTCGAATTTGTGAATAAGTGCAGATGGACGATGTATACGCTGTCTGTAAAACTGACTTCCACAGATTTGAATGGATTGGCTTAATAAGTGTTCTTGTTCTATTACTGTTATATAATGAACACTCAGTTATTAAAGATTCAAATGTGTTACATGGGATTTTTTAACAGTCATTATCTCCGTGATCTGCATGGAAGCTTTACACAGTATCTGTTTCTCCATCTGTTCAGGAGGTTACCTGATGCTTTCTCTGCTTCTCCACTTCAGGTACCCATGTGTTTGTTTTTGTGTCTTGTCTCCTCTGCGCCAGCAGGATTAAACTGGAACAAAAAGAATCCATGCATGTTTTCCATTGTCCTCGTCACTAATCCCTTTTGTTGTGTGTGTGTGTGTGTGTGTGTGTGTGCTAGTAGACAATGTGTGCTTGTGGGATGTGAATTTCTCTAGGTGTAATACGGCTGCAGAAGATTCAGAGTTTATCACTGCCCATAAATCTGATATATAAATAAAAAATATAATACAGTGTATAGTCAGGTTGAATTCCAGCTGCTGGATTTCTTGTTTCCAATAACACTTATGGATTGTGAACATGGTCTGCTGATATCAAGATTAAAAAAAAAAAAAAAAAAAAAGTCTTTGTTATTTTTCCCCTAAATATTTCTTTGTGGAAAGAGTTGACATCTTTTCAATGTTCTAAGGTGAATTAAATTAATGACATGTGCATATCATTACATTCTGTTTGTATTGACACATCCTATCTCGAAAACATACAACTTCAGTCCACTAGTTGAAACTTATTATTGAATTTGACTGTTTGCTTATCTGTTGACAGCTTTTATCAACCACTGCTCTCTCCATCTCTCTATCTCTTCCTCACACTCTCTCTCTCACACACACACACACACACATTGCTTTAAACCCGTCTTCTGCAGACTGTAGAGGAGGATTACTGAAGTATAGTGATTGTGTAGTTTGGTTCTTTGAAAGCACTCTGCTGAAATAGGGACAAATAATTCCGTCTCTCAGTGGTGAGACTGTCACAATCCTTCCTTCAGGTGTTGCTTTGAAAGACCCTGTCGCTATGTGAAAGAACAACAACTCCGAGCCACAGCTACAGCCTGAAGATGGCAAGTTCTGACAAAGACACACACCTTTTCAGTTGCCGTTTTTATTGTGTGGGGATTTCTAGTACACCACACATTTCCTTATGTCCATATGTTACACCAAAATACATGCTCTACATGTATTGTACATGTATTTGTAAATGATCTTCTGCAGCATCCTGGACTCAGCCTGGTCGAAGAACGACCGAAACATCTCAGATAACATTTACCCTCATTTCAGAATGAGACCTGTGGCACAGTGTGAAGGACGACTGGGTTGTAGGCAAGACTAAGTAGAAACTGTACTGTTAGACTAGACAATGTTGTAAATCTTACTACTAGTTGCGTGATTAGATGATTAAGCATTTGAATTAGCATGTTTCTGACAGATGGTATGTTGCACAGTTGACAGTCAGCTAGAGGTTGACGTGAGCCTGGACCGAGGGACGTTGATTATGGAAAAGGCTGTTCATAACAGTTAATTCCATGGGATGATGGATATCGTTTTTCAGAATCAGAACCAGAACCAGCTTTATTACCATGTAAACTAATCCATACAGAGAACTTTTCTTTTCATTGAGGTGTACTTGGAATAAACATGTCAATATATACATTATCTACATGAGTGTGCAGTTGTGTGTGGTACAGCAGTTGGTGATTGTAAACTGTTCAGTCTGTGTGTGTGTGTGTGTGTGTGTGGGGGGGGGGGGGTTGACTTCCATTGTACTGACTTCCATTGAAAGTGTGCAGATTGAGTTTATGTAATCTAGTGGTGAATTTGCAAATTTAAGTGAACTGAATACTGCCTTGACATCTCCTTCACTGGCTGCAAAACAAAATGCACAACACCATCATTAGAGGCTCTATTTATTTAGTTCACCATCAGTGGGAAATTCACAGTGATTTGTACACACTAGATCAGGGGTCTCAAACTCGCGGCACTTTGTGGCCCCCACCTTAAAATGAAAGTTTAATGTTAGTGCAGCCAGCGAGTTTGATATTTACGGCACTTTACAGTGTTGTGTGCGGAGCTAAACGAACCTTCCAATCACTGTGGGGTCTATGGTTCTCAGGGGCGGGACATCGGACGGGATTGATGCAAGCAGAGAAACATTTCTCAGTGAAAGCGTTGCCAAGGAGTGTTTTCTTCCGTACCTGTCTGGCTGCCTTGTTTCTATTGGCCACACGTGTGACCAATAGCGCTGGACACTTAAAAACAAGTTTTTCTAAATTCATGCCCAGTGGAATGTTATGTGTATATAAACGTGTATATATATATTTATTAACACACGTTAGTGACACTTAGATGGTCAATATGAGGTCTCTTTCTCTCTGACAAAATAAATCAGTGATTTGTCTGCGTTGGTTCTCCATGCGTTGACACATTTACCTGCCGCCGCTAAACACTTGATTGTAATTTCATTGTGGTGTCCGTGGTTTGGGTGGTGGAACAGGTCATCTGGTTACCGAAGGGTTGGCGGTTTAATTCTTGCATCCCCCTTACTTTACTTTTCATCTTATTTTGTGTTAAAAAATAAAGAAATCTGAGAAGATTGGAACCCTTTTAACAAAGCTTTTCTTGTGGTAAACCTGATGTGGCCCAGCCTCACCCACACTCTGCCTCCAGTGGCCCCCTGGGAAATTGAGTTTGAGACCCCTGCACTAGATGAGGGGATTCTACAACCACTGAGTGGACGGACTACAAAATATACCACAAAAATTCTCATTTTATGTGATTATTCTGTAAATTTAAGGCTAACTCGTTGCACTTGGTATTTTAAAATCCTAAAATTTTTTATAGTGGATTCATTCCAAGCCTCTTGGGTTTTTCCTGGTATGTGCCAGATGGTTCAACCAGGCCTGGAGTTGCTCCACACAGTTTAGGTCATAAAACTGAAAGAGAGAAAGCCCCTCTAGACTCACTATGGGCCTTTCAGTTGAGCCCAAGGAGAGTGAAGTGTATGTCAGAGGAGAGAAATTGGATTGTAGAGACACTGAGTATCAAAAGTAACAAGAGATGTATTTCAACACTTTAAAGCTATTGAGGGACTGAGAAGAGAAATGAGAAAAGAAGCACTCAGGGCAACACAGGGCCGTCAAAAGAGGAAATAACAGGAGAGACAGAGAGCTCAAGAGGAATAGTGTAATAATCTGTAGTAGGAAGTGAGGTAGGTAGAGTTGGGATAAGCAGCCTCTATTGACTCGCACGAGATTGACACTTAGAGGAGAGAGGAATGAAGAAGATGGAGAGAAATGAATGAGTCCTTAGAGGCAACGACAAAAGGAAGAGGGTCATTTATGGAGGATGGGTACGCCGACGTACGGGAATGAAAAGATTACAAAGAGGAGTCGGATAAATGCAAAATGGAAAACGTCACAAAGAAAGAGTATGAAGTCTTCAGGGGTTTGTGTGTGGAAGACAGGAACATGCTTCAGCTCCTCCTCTGCCCGAGGACGAAGATGTTTAGGAGTTGAAGGTGGGTATCACTGGTTTACAAGTACAACCCTTTCAGTCGAGAAAGTGCAGACGTTGTACCACGTGTGAGTCACAGATAAAGAAAGATGAAGTCTAAAATGCTGTTTGAAGTTTCTAAGATACAGTTAAAATGAGAAATTCCAGATTTAAGAAGAGAATGAGTTTAACACGAGAGGAACATTATTGTCCGAGCTACAGATCTACTTCAACACACTGACAATACACTCACGTCACAGGTTCTATCTAGTGGAAGGTTTAGAAATCTATTGTATAGTTGTGTACTTTATCATACTTTAGCAAAGCAGCACTTTTGTCATTTGCTTTCCAATTAATCTTATGAAAATACCTACCATTTAGCACTTCAAACTGCAGACCAGCGTCGAGTTCAGCCGCTGACGTCCTGCTCTTCCTCTTCTTCTGCGTCAGACCTGCAGAAATGGACGACAGTTCATCATCTGTCTACACAGAGACACACACATGGATTGTGACTGAACTGTTGACATATATGTGCAATATTTACACTGTTTACGGTACTGTTTTCATTTATGTAATGTTACACTGTTTATAGTACTGTTGACATTTATGTGCAATATTTACACTTTTTTCGGTACTGTTTACATTGATATGTAATATTGCACTGCCCATCTTATTTATTTCTTCATACACATTGACTGTTTGTGTTGTCACCTTTGCACTGCAGCCACTCATGGCTTTGGATTCACTTTAGTAATTTTGCACTTTTGTATTTTCCAGATTTATTTTGTGTTTCAGTTGCCAATCAAGAATATTTCGTTGCCAGATTCACTGTGTGTGTCTGTGTAATGACAAATAAAGGAAGTCTACAGCACTTAGACTGGGCAGAATTTATTTTTTTTTTACTTTGCACCGTTTTTTCCCCCCTTTTTTAACCCTTTCATGCATGAATTGTCATTACCTACTCTGGGATTTTTTGTCAATTCTGACATTAAGACTCATTCATATAAGAGAAAACAACTTTAAAATAACCGTTAAAATCACTGTAGTGACTGTGAAGTCTTAATAGTGTTAATATTTATTTACAGTTTCACATTCAAACACCATACTGTTGACATACAGCAGAGAGATTCCAATGTGTGTGCCATTGTGTTCATTTCCAACATTTTTTTTTTTTAAAGAATTGACTTTGGAAGCATTTTTATTCGCATGGATAAAACCAAAGCCATATTCTACAACATCTTGGGGAAGTTACCCTTGTGTGTTCCATTCCACATATTTGAACGGGATAAATGAAGTCTGGGTTTTATTCATTTTCCCAGGATGTGATGTCAAGGCTACTGTCAACAGCCCATCACTGAACAATAAGTCTGTAGGAAGACACCATAGAATATACTTTGTTACATCACCTTCCTAACTCTTTCAGTTTGCCATTTCAGTGAACGATCTCCCACTCTGTGTTGCAAGATGAGCTAAATTTGCACCGAAAATTATTTAATAACTGTCAGCACAGCCTCCATTATCCAACTGAGAAACAGGCAGAACAAATGCACAAAAGAAAAATGACAACCATTATACATCAGCCTACATCCTTCCAAAAGTAATTTTCTCGTATAAATCACAGACATTGGAGATTCATGTGGGACTCATGTTGCAGACGACCCTCGTTCTGGAAAAAAATACGAACTGAAGTAAAAACAGGAACACTAAATAATACCCACCATGACCAAAACACAACAATTTCCTCTGTGAACCTTCTCTTTTCCTGTCAATTTGCAGACACTGCTGCTTTTCATTTTATAACCGTCACACACACACACACACACACACACACACACACACACACACACACACGGCTAAATTGTTTTAAAAGTGTTTCTCCATCCATTCACATAATGTTGA
>JAPTHA010000002.1:13767000-13784406 GCA_029814585.1 Gymnapogon annona
TATAATATACTATCCTGACCTTTTACTGCTTTACTCATTTTTATTTTCTTTAAGATGTTCCTTTTATTAATGCAAAGTACATTTTCTTCTTTCTGTATATAAATAAATGTGCCTTGCTTTGGCCAGATACGACTTTTTCCTAAAATTGAGTTGGTTTACCTTTCATAGAGTTAAACCTAGTCAAGATAAAAGATTAAACATTAAAGCATTTATAGTGCTGTGAAATGTACTCCTATAGAAACACTCTGATTGACACTATTTATGTTCAAACATTCAAGGTTTTTATAGTTTGATTTTGAAGTACTTTATGACACTTTACAATGGACCCGCTGTCCTTGTAATTTTAAATTGCTTTGTACTGGCATCTACGCAAAGTGCTAAATGTTCATGAAGGTCGTTTAATTCTAAAACCAAAACTCAGAGCAGGTTCAGGTTACTTTATTCATACCCGTGGGTAGATTTGCTCTGCAGTTCAGTGAATGTGAATCAGTCCTTTCCACACTTAAACACACACACATGAAACAGACAAGTGTCAGCTGACTATTCATGATTAAAATACATAATTAAAATATAGAGCCTGTTGTGATGTCGTGATCACATGATATGTCTTTATGTCTTTTTCCTTTATTGTATAGCAAGTGCTTGAACATGTATCTTGTATTACATTGTTTAGGTACTGTGTACTATGCACTCTCAACAGTTTGTATGTTATTTATTTCATCAGTGATCTGTTTTTTCTTGTAGATGTATTTTACTGCTTTTTTTATATCATGGCCAGGGGAAGACAGATGAAAACTAGCCTTCTGGCTAATTCAGCCTTTTTTAACCACGTGTAATCATGTGTTTTATGAAACTGTATTGTCCCCTTTCAAATAAACTAAACAAAAAAAAAAGTGTATGATTAAAGAAAGTTCTTGGTGACGTAAATGGCTTAAGCCAATAACAGAGGACATTTTTGTTTAAGGGTCAGTTTGGTCCAGTGATTGTTTTGGGTGTTTAAGTTCTGGAAGTTGTAGTGCTAAAGACCAAAATGGTCAGAAACGTTGATTATGTATGTTAGTTTTCTACAGGCTGATATATGACCCGCTATATATCATCACAATATGCAAGTACAGATTCAGCATCTAAGCTACAGTCAATCAGTAATACATTTTATAGTTCTGTCGTCACAGATCTGAATGTAAAAGCTCGAAATGGTGTTGTGCAAACTGGCAGAAAAATTTTCAAGTTTGGAGGATACCTTATTTTTTACAGAATGCTTGAACCCTCCAGTAATGCTGTGGAGTCTAAAAAACATCCGCTTAAAACCCAGACATAAATATTGATTTAAATGTCGTGTCATAGAAGGCGTACTGACTTAGAAAAGGAGCGTGTCTCTGATCTGCCGGTAGTTCCAGGTGTTCTTGTTGGAAAACATGCAGGCTGTTCAGAGCAGTACTATTGATTTGATTGGCAGACGAGAGGTGATGAAAACCCAAACAATACCTGAATGGGTTCTGTCTAGACCAGCAGACATCTCCTTCTATCTAAGCCATCCTGCCCTTGATGTTGTACTCAAATTTGTCCTGGTGCATTTGTTGACCTGAGCTTCTGCAAAAAAAGAGTCACTGATGCAGTAAATAGACGCTGAGCAACACAGTGAACCTCCTATTCAATAAACAGCCTGTCACTGAACATAATATATGCACATATCAACAATAGACCGACCGATGTCACTGAACTATAATCCTTACCTTCAGAGTAACCACAGACTAGTATGTTTTGGTATTACATTAGTATTTTTAGATCATTCTATTAGTAAAGAAAGTAAATGCAGACATCAAGAAACTGATAAGGTTGGCATTGAGAAACTTCAGAAATCTGACATGACTGACCTTTTTGTTCCCTCACATCAGGGAATATCACACACACACACAAACACTGGACCTACAGGCTTTTGCAAATATGCAATTGCGCAAGCTGATACTGTGATTACACCTTGATTTATTGTCAAGCTCCATTATGGAATCATGACAGAAATAAGACAATGAAGATGACATACCAATTTTAAATATGAAGAGCATTCTGAGAATTGTCAGTTGACAGATCAATCAAGGACACTGTGCCTTCACATCATTTAGTTTTTTCCCCTTATTAACCCACATATATTCATAGCTAGGCGCACTGTCATAACTTCAGAGATGCTTATTCAATTCCTAGTATGTAAATGTGAGTGTCCATGAGGCGATGGCGTGGCTCTAAGACAAACTTTGCTATGACAAGTAATCTGTGTTTGGAAATGACCGGTAATTACGATATAATAAGTTTATTAAATTAATCAGACAGATATTAGCACATGGGAAATGATCCTTAAAATAAACATTGTGGAAATAAATGAATCATATGCAATGTATTGGTGATGAATAAATAGAAGAACAGTCGTCACACCTTGAAATCTCAAATCTACCAGCTACACCGTATCTCTTACTATTGTGTATCTTATTTATGTGGTTGTGTCTGCATTATGACCCTATATGAACTGGCAACTTGTCAAGGGTTACCCTCGCCTTCGCCCATCAGTATCTGTAGGCTCCAGTGCACCCCCCCCACCACACACACACACACACACATAACCCTTGCTCCCTACCTTCTTTGTACGATATGCTAATCTTGTGCCCCATGTGGTACCAACATTGTCTCTTCCTGTGAGATCTGTTTCTATTGATTGTAAGCTACACACTCTGCTTTATGAGTTGTGTGTGTTTTTACCTTGTTTATGTGCCTTTATATGTGCCTCATAGAATTTAATATATAGTCACTTCGGTAGGCCTTAGCTCTGTAATGACATATCAACAGTGCTATTCTGTTAAATAAATAAGTTCATTTGAGACCAATTCATTCTTGCTATTTATTACCTCCATAAAAGAACATGCAGGAGAAGACCGGCACGTAGATAAAAAAGTAAGAGACGTCCTTCTCCAACAACCTCCACTTCAGCGAGTTTAGATATTACCACACAGTGAATGCGTATTTAGTCTCAAGAATTCATGAGGCCTTGAACAACAATTTCTTTTTCACACTGGGACCCCGAACATTGTTACTTGAATTACATGCTCAATGATCAAAACACAGCATCTGCAGTCTGCATGTGGTTCTTTAATTTATTTTTATTTATTTGCAATCAAATAGAAGATTGAATGTTGGAATTAAAGCCTACCAATGTGTGGTTTAAAGATAAGCTGTGAGTTTGGTTGTTAATAGTGCAATAAAAAACATTCATTTCATATGTGGGTTAAAGGGAGGGAAAGCAACAGAACAGACAGGAGGAGAAAGAAAATTCATTCTGTATGTTTTTTTTTAGACAGCTTCTAAGTGGGTAATTAGATGTTACCAATGGTAGAGTGGCATGAAACAGGAACAGAAATATAATAATAGTAATAATAATAATAATAATGGTGTTAATAATAAAGGTAAAGACAGAAGGGGTTTAAAGTGATTGAACAGAATTAATGGGCTAAAGTAGTTAAAACTGTGGTTAGAAACGAGACTCATTCCACAAAAAATATTCAAAGATTTAGCCAAATAACGCTTTAGAGCCTGTAATCACACATTTTAATAATTAGAAACTGATGATTTTGTCCCATTCATATGAATTGTTCATCTAAAGGATTATTCTGTTGGTTCACCTTCAGTGCTTTTTCTTATGTTTGTATTTGAACAATGGACGGTCTTCTTTGTCCTTTCTTTTTATTCATTTCCCTTAAACAGAAGTGTATTTTAACACATCCTTCAGACCTCTCTTTCTTCTGAAGCTACTTTTGTATTAGTAACAAAAAGAAAACAGAAAAGTAATGATTTAGTTTTGTTACGTGCATGCCTTCTGTGACACGCCGAGCATAAACCCACACTAACCCGTTACTATGGGTAGTTCAGAGGGTAAACCAGGGGCGGTCAGAGAAGGAGGCCGCTTGATGACCATATCTGTTGTTTTAAAAGGTGTGTCCTGTAAAATACTTTAGCGGTTAGTGGTTTGTTTTAGTGTTTCTTACACAAAGAAAAAATGGAGGTCATTGTCAGATACAGAAAAAAAACATTTTAATCATTTCGTTGGTTGTTATCTGGTTGTAATGGAACCAAGGGAACTGAACCACATTTCCCCCAGGACTCTGCTGATCTGTAATAAATGATCAATAGTAATTTTTTTAGATGCCCTTGTTGTCCCACTAGGGGAAATGACAAATTACAGCAGAAGAATACAAAGATAGAAAAACAGAGAAGACAGACATACAACAACTGAATTCTTGTACAACATAGACAGTACACATGATTGAAGTCCCAGGGACGATAATGAGGGACTGCGGCCACTAATTGCTAACGGTTCAACGCTGCTCTTCACAGATGACCGTTACATCATCGGCCATTATCTCACATACATCGCCAGTCCTCCCCTCTCCTCCACCACTCTCCCCCGCACTTCAGTCCACTCTCACCAGTTGAAAACCAACCAAAAAACGACAGAGTCCAGTATGGTGTACGTGAATCCGCCAACTAATGCAGAAAAGTAACATGGTAATTTAATGGACATATATACCATATATTGGCTGGCTGTGGCTCAGGCGGCATCCAATCCAATAACCGAAGGGTTGGTAGTTTGCTCTGGTCTGGTCATGTGCCATTGTATCCTTGGGTGAGACACTTCACCCGTCTTGCCTCCATTGCAACTGCACTGGTGTATGAAGGTGTGTAGGAATGATGTATGAATGATCATCCCTGCGTTGAACAGGTGGCTTGTCCAGGGTTCTACCCGCCTTCACCCTTGAGTATCCGGGATAGGCTCTAGTGACACCCCCCCACGTGACCCTGGAAAGGATGGATGAATATACCATATATGATGACATACTCAAACAGAAAATCAACAAAGCAACATGTGTCTTTTATCTGATCATAACTTACTGATTGTTCCTAAGTGCCCATTATTCAGACATAACAACATTTCATAATAATCACACAGGTAATCTCTGATGGTTTGGTATGAAACGTTTGAGACCAGAACTATTTCACTCATACTACTTTTTCAATTACAGTCTAAACTGGTCAATGAAGAGAAATGAACAGAACTATACAATTCATGGTCCTTTTCCAACATAAATGTTGATCAGTTTTGGACGTCTTCCATCCATAGAATTGCATGCATTGACATTACCCCTATTTTTGTAGCAGTGTGTATTCTTCAAATATTTTACATATGTCTATGTACTGAATCTATATTAACAGTGACTAGTTTATTTATTACATTCTTTAGTCCCCCAGTAAGTCACAGCCTCTGGTGTTTATCCCTTTTGTTCGCACTTAAATACACTAAATAGTAACATTGAGAGTAACTGCAGACACAGAGGATGGTGATTTTTGTCCTGTTAAATACCCTGATGATTCTCTGTTTGCTTTATAGTGGAGGGTACAGGCCACACTACAAAATGAGAGTCTACACAGTGCTGTGTAATCGATCGTCATACATGGACATGGAGCAGCACTTGTTTTTGTGAAACAATAAAAGAGTGCGTCGGAGAAGAGGACACCAAGTGTGCTCTGGTGTTAATGAAGGCAGAGCACAATGAATATGAGACACACTCTGCCTCCAGGCTATGGGATGCCACTGCTGATTGTGAGCAATTAGAGTCACTAGAGCTGAAAATAAATAATGGAGTCTGTGACAGTGTTTAAGAAGTTTTTTTTCCCCCAACATTTTCCTGTTGTGCCTGTGCCGCGGCAACTATGCACGGACCATCTCGACAGGTAGTATGAGAATTCAATGCAGACGCTGATCGTGAAATAATTAAACCTTCAGTCACACCTGTGGGTTTTTTTTTTCTTCCATAAAACCCTCCTCCCATGAACTTTTGCAGTATTTTAATTGTTGCAGTATTTAAATAAACACTTCCATTAATGATCTCTGAGGTCAGAGGTCAGTCATTTGTTAATTAGATGATGGCCTTTTGCGTGTGGATTAACCTGGAAGAACTACAGGACTAATGATGTCTTGTGCTCTGCGTAATGTAGTCTGTGTTTTCTGCATCTGCAGCTCATCTAACAACCCGGTGCTGTGTGTTCAAACTGATATTTGCACACGCACACACTGGCAGACAGGAAGGTAGTTCATTTCAATGGTTCCATCCTGGTTTTTAGACAGATGGACACACACACACACACACACTGCCTGCAGCTAATGTCAGAGGTGCTCAGCATTCATCTTATTTTATCTCCTCTATCGACTGAATAATAACCACGGAGAAGCAGATGCATAGTAGGCAAAGATACGGGTAGAACCACAACTATTTGGTTCAACTGAATAAAATATGTGAGGAGCAGGGCTGCTTTTTTGGGGGGAGAATAGCTTTTATTTCAGTGCTCCAGCATAAACTACAACATATTAATGTGATAAATAGTCCATAACTATGTACGGTTTCTAGGTCTCATTTGAAAACTTTTCGCATAAAACTACTTTGTGGTGTGTTAATACGTCACAGTGTTTCTTGTGGCGATTAGTGTATAGCAGTGTGTCAGTACATTATTTGTATTTGTTTGAATGTCATAGAATACACCTTAACTGGGGACACCTTTATTGAAGCTGACTCTTTGGCCAAGGGCAGCAGTGGGTGAATCCACCATTGAGCTTTTTTATTTGAAGCATTCATAATGTTGATTGACTCCATTGAAGCCCCACCGGACCTCCGACCCAACCATTCTCCTATACACCCCCCCTATTTTTTGTTTTATTTTGTGTTGGGGGCATCCACACACCACTGTTATCAAAGATATTGTCAAAATTGTATTAAAAATCTTTTTTTTTTTCCCCATGGTCATAATGTCAAAGGAAATACATTACACTGTTTTCTCAGCCCCAAGTTAATTGCGCCATCGTCATTAGAATAGATTGGGATAGAATAGAAATACTTTATTAATTTGGGAAATGATTATGGTTATAATTGAAGAGTTGTTATATTCACACATATTGTGCAATGTTTGAGGGTATCCTGAGTTATTCCACACTTGTGACTTCATTAACAGGACTTTAAAAGGTTCCTGTTGGCTTCAACCATGGACAACAACGGGACAAAACCATGTTTAGAGAAACATCCACTCATTCACGTCTCACACCTCATCACACACACAAAACACACATACACATCAGTTCACTGGCCCCACCTACATACAACTCTCATTCATTCATTCATTTATTCATCTCTCAAAGCCACACACTCTCTGTCCTGTGCTGGACTATGTCTTGATGTCATCAATATCCATATGTCCATGTGAAGAATAACATTCAGTGAGCAGATCAATCCTCACATGATAAGTAATTTTTTGTGATGCAAAATGTCCTGGGGAAAAAATCTGATATCATCAAAGATATAATCAAACTTCTGTGAAAGGCCACCTCTTTAAAAACAAAAAAAGTACCAATAGCAATACTTTACTGAAATAATAATCAACTTTTTTTGTATAGCACCTTTCACACAAGAAATGTAGCCCAAAGTCCTTCACATCAGTAAAAAATTTAAATTACAAAATAAGATTACACACTAATTATAAAAGTACAAGAAATAAAATGAAATTTCAACAGAATTGCATAAATGGGGTGAACGAGTACAGAAATAGAGTACAATTATACAAGAAACCAAATGAGATTTAAACAAAATGACATAAAATCGGTGAACGGATGCAATAACAGGTACATGCATACATGAAATGATAAAGTTTCAAATCATTTTAAACAGTTTTAAATATATTCAGTGAGTTGGCTTCTCTGATGTCTTATGGAATTGAATTCCATAGTTTTGGTGCATAGTTGGCGAATTTCTTTGTAGTATTTCTGGGCGGGGTTAGTAACCCTGCAGTGGATGACCTTGCTGTTTAAGTTTGTACATAATTGATCAGTGACTTTGTAATGTATCTAGGTCCTGTTCCATTTAAGGCTGTATCTTAAAATCGATTCTGTAGGTGATTGGTAGCCAGTGCAGGGATGCTAACACTGGAGTAATGTACTCTCCCCTCGTGGTTTTAGTTAGTAGCCTAGCTGCAGAATTCTGAATCAGCTGAAGTCTCTCTGTGGTACTTTTCGGGAGTCCTGTAAAGAGTGCATTACAGTAGTCAAGTTTGCTGGAGATGAAAGCATGGAACAGTTTTTCGGCATCCTTTCGGTTTATGACTGGTGATACTTTGACTATGTTTTTGAGGTGGAATAATGATGTTTTAGTGACTTTCTTTATGTGGGAGTTAAAGTTTATGTCTGAGTCTATAATGACTCCAAGACATGTCACTTCTGGTTTGATCCAGGAGGTGAGTTTGCCCATCTTAAAATAGGGTAAAATAAAACTACAACAATAGATCCTCATTGCAACGCAGGTCCTCATTACAATCTCATGTGACACTTACATTACACCAGCACAGACTTATAACCAACTAACCTAGAAACCGGATAACACAATTTGCACTGCGTTGGGGTTAACTATGTAACACGCCAGCGCAGAAATTAGCCCCTGTTTTCCTCTGTAAAACTACAGGCACAGATGCCAAAAAACTGTTAACCTTTATAATCACAGCCACTGTAAATACACTCATGTTGTTCTGCGGAGGAGGGTCTTTAATCTAACCTCACATTAACAATGCTGCTAAGTCCCAGGCTTTAGCTTTCATGTTAGCGTGCACTAAAGGAGCATGATGGCAGAATTGATGATAACCCTGGAAATAGCTCGGCGTTACTGAAGGGGCTAGCTTTGATCTCCCTGTGTACATTAGACATGCTCCGTGTGGTTGAGAAGAAGATGCTGGAGGTGTGGTTATCTCTGTCTTACACGCTGACATCTCTCTTCACTTCAGAGATTGACTGGAGTGGTAATCACACTGTACTCCAACATTGACTCAGGCTTAAAGGGTTATTTCAGTTGTGTGTTAGTGCAGTTGTATGAGATACTGATACTGTTACCTGCCGTAAACTGTAGTGCCCCCAATGACCCAGTTTGAAGAAACTCACAGGAGAACCAATATGGAAGCAGAGCAAAGCAAGGATGACCAACAAATACAGTATTTCAGTCACCAAAAAAACATTCATCCATTCATCTTCCAAACCCGCTTTATCCTTTGCAGTGTTTGCGGGGGTCACTGGAGCCTATCCCAGCTATTCGAGGGTGAAGGCAGAGGGGGTGACCCTGGAAAAGTCGCCAGTTCATCACAGGGTCATCATTCACACACATTAATACAGGGACACTGTGTGAAGTGTCTTGCCCAAGGACACAATGGCACATGATCAGGAGAGAGCGGGAATCGAACAGCCAACCCTTCGATTACCAGACAAACTGCTCTACCACCCGAGCCACGGCCCAAAAAACAGTTCTCCTAAAAAGAGTCAGTAGTGGTTTGAAGTGTACAGCATAATTTTTACATTTTCTATCAGTCGGCCCTTTCTGACTGAAGCCTTGCTATCACCCACCGCTACCAGACTCACTAACATTAATTTTCAGGTGTAAGACAGCGTTTTTCAATCACATCAATAATAACTAATACTCTAAGCATCATCTGTGAAAGCTGTCAGTCAGAGACAAGGAGAAGAGCTGTTGCTCGCTGGGTTTGTAGTCATTCTTGTTAACAAACAAGCTGAAGCCTCTAGTGATGAGAAAACTGTGCTTGGCAAAGTGAAAAACAAAGGATTGAGGAAGTGTGTTCACATTTTTATGCTGCAGTGGTCACAGTGTAAGGAAAAGTTGGAGCAAACTTTTTGGCATACAGCAGCTACAGTCAAAGAATAAATCAATGAACAGACAGGAGGCATAGAAGGGAGACTTGTCTCTTTGGTACACTCTGCTAGACTGGACTGGTAGATTTGTGTCTAAGACAGAAGTAGCCTTAGTTCTTGTGCAAAGTAATTGAGTTTGGTCGGGTACTTTGTCAACAGGGCTGATATTGTGACGGTGACTGGACTTTGTGTTTGTGGGCGACAGGGTGACAAAGTTAGGGTATGGATATGGTATATAGTAGATAGAACATTTATTGTAGTGGCCCAGGGCAGCCCTTTTACTCAGCCCTGGCAGAGTGTGTTGCAAATCCAAATCAAATCACAGGTATTAGAGCACCAAATCATTACAGAAGTTATCCCATGGCCATTTACATATAAAGCTGGTTTAGAGCTGAACTAAACCAGACTCTCTAGCGATGTTCCCTGTAATTTTTCATGCACCTGAGCAAACACACACATTCCTCGAGCTGTCCCTTGGACCACTGTGTGTCATGGTCAGCCCACGCTATGGCTGGGCCACACCCTCTCTCTCAGAGGACTGTAATTACCCTTGATTTGCAACACCTGGGCCACGCTGCTTAGCTGTGGCTGATTGCACAACTATTTAAGAAGCTGAGTACCCAGCTAGCAGCGTGGCCTCATCGTATTCACCTTCCTTCAGCCTGCAATACCCCCGGACATTTTCTCTCTCATGGACTCTGAACTGGACTCTGGGTTCCCGTTTCCCCTCTGTTTGTGATGTGGACTCTGTTTTGTGTTTAGGTTCTTTAGTGGTCTTGGCTTTTGTTTCAAGGTATTGGTTTGTCTTTTTCCCGGTGTCAGGTTGTGTGCTCATGTTTTGGTTCTGTGATTCTTTTTATGATTCAGTTTGTGTGTGTGTTTAGTTAATAAATGTTCTATGTTCCCCTTCAATCCCAAACATCTGAGCTTCCCCGCTTTTTTCCAAACCTGACACTGTGAGCAACATCAGACGTGTCCACTGAGGTCATGCCTGTATCAAATCTGTCCAAGTTACATGGTTTATTAAAAGAATCAAATTACCGCTGTGATTTCCATTAGGTTACTTTTAATTATGTTATTTAATTAACTAATTTTAATTAGTCCACTTACAATGAAAAAGACAAAAATTATGTTAATGACCTGTGAAGTATTTTAACACCGTTGGAAGTTGAAATGCTTATTTTAAGTCTGGTTTAGTATGAACTGACAAATCCATCCAAGTATAAACTTGAATTTGGAAAATATATCTAGCTTTTTTTTATTCTAAAGCTGTGACTTGTAGTATGAGAATGAATCTGTATGTCAGTGTGTGAAGCCTGAAGGGGACTTTGTAGTACAATTACTCCAAATTTAGACAGTAAATGTGCTTCATATTTTGTGTGTTAGTAGTATACAAAGTACTAATGCCAGGTAAACAATTTTCAGGAGGTATTTATTGAAAAAAATCTAATTTTATTCAGCTTTGAACTTGTTATTTTGCACAATTTCAGATAGAAAAAAAGATAATGTTGTAGCCTCAAGGGTATTTTGGAGTAAAATTGCTAAAAAAAAACAACTAAAAAAACCCAAAAACATAGAACAGTGTGTATGCTGACACTATATGAAGTACTCTTACAAAAATTACCATATTTCTTAGGTACTGGAAAAATTCAGAGAAAACGCTTCAAATTATTTTGGGAAGTGCTTTTATTTTTAAGTCAAAACAGGAAGCATCTTCATATTATGTTCATGCTAGTTGTACTGTTCTATACACTTCCGTTAGACATGTTCAGTTTGAGAAAACTGGATTGGTTTGATCACGTGACAAAATCTGTTCCGTGTATCAAGTACGAAGTAGCCTTAAAACAACATTAATCATCTTATTGAGCTTCGGTTTCGGCTCAGTTACCATAATCATGACAAAAATCGTGCGCATGCACTTCATTAGCTGCTGGTTTGATGGGTCGAAGGAGAATCACGGCTGTTTGTTCAAAGTGTGGACAGACGTAATGACGTTGATTTTTGTGGATACGTATGTAACTGAAAAACATCAATGACTCAGTCACCTGTCACTCTCTAATTTTATTTTGTGTGCAGACCAGATTTTTTGTGCGCGTGCACAGCTTAGAGGGAACATTGCTTTCCAGGTAATTTTACAGAAACTCAACAGAATCCTCCAGGAGCAAAGACTGGATGACAGTTGGTGACAGTGGTGAGGAAAAACATAACTGAACTGGCAGAAACCTGGAGCAGACCCCGACTCCTAGCAGGATGGTCGTCTGCCTTGACCAGGTGGGGATAAAGAGAGAGAAAAGGATGGGAGGGGGAGAAGAAGGGGTAAATAGAGGTAAACACATGGATCTAACAACAAGCTCAACTAGAACAGCTGATGTTAATACAATTACCGGACACTAGAACAAATGTTAACTTAATACTATTACAAATACAAGTGCTGGCAGTGGATGTACCAGTATTACAACTGTTAGTACACACAACAGAGACCTCTATGTCTCTATCTTGAGTAGCTGGGATAGGTTCCAGTGACCTCTGTGACCCTGCAAAGGCTGAAGCGGGTTTGGAAGATGAATGAATGAATGAATAATATAAGGAATAACTTACCTAGGATGGATGGGTGGGAGTGCTACTGGAAAGTGCAGTATTTTATCTGTGAACTCACACCCTATGTGTCCTACAGCCTTCCCACATGTTCACTGAATGAAAACATTTTGAGAAGAGGATTGGTCTCAGTTTAACAATTTATTACCGGTATAATATCATTACAGAGCTCCGGGTCCTTTTTCCTTCCCTGTCAACAACAAAGTTCAGGTCCAGAATCTCAATTAATGACAGACCTCTATCTCACCCTGACCCAGTATTAAAATACCAGTCATTGTTTACTATCCAAATGTAGGTTGATCTGATTGGTCCTCTGTGGTTGAAGAGACGTTGCCTTATCTCCTTTTTGGCTCCATCCTCCGTCTCCACACGTTGGACCCTTGTGAGTAGAGCTGTTTCTGGACTTCATGTAAGGGTCATAAAAATAGAGACAAAGGCCTGTTCCCTGACCTCAGGGTTATCTCTGGTGTCACAACTGCTTGGCTTTGTCCTGAATGGGTGGTTAGGTCCTGCTTTAGATTCTGAAACAGACATAGTTAAAACTTACAACTATTATTTATATTTATAGTTTACTACAACATTTAAGTGGCTTTGCACAAAGACCTATTCAAGAGTTTGTGCATTAAATTCTATAAGGCTCATTTCAACAGTGGATGGATGGATGGATGGATGGATGATGGATGGGTGGGTGGGTGCTTGGATGGATAATGGATGGATGGATGATGGATGGGTGGGTGCATAGATGGATGATGGATGGCTGAGTGGATGGATGATGGATGGGTGGGTGGATGATGATGGATGGATGGATGGATGGATGGATGGATGGATGGAGTGTATGTGTTGCCAATGATGTATGCACCTGTATAAGCTAACAGACAAAGGTGGTACAATGAAACAGATTATAGAAATTTAGGGACAAGATAAACACGTCTGGACCAGAGTGTCAGGTGTCCTCACATATAGCCCTGGTGCACTATTGTAGTCCATTTGTACATGTTAAACCCAAACAAGTAAAGTTTACAAGAAAAACTTTTACCCTGGCAATGACAAGTTCGACATGTCCAGGACGGTGGAGCCTGATCACCGATAACAATACATTTCTGTACAGTCCAAGTACGTAGTCATGCACCTTTCATTACCCCCTTCACATACTCATGCGTGACACCTCATCATATGGTGACGGTGGCGGAGCCTCAGGGATGGAGCACAGCAGTCTAACAGCAAGAGGTATGGGGAGTATTTCATGTCCGTCTGTACACTGTGACATTAACAACCCAGGGTGATTTAACTTCCTAATTCATCCGCCTCCTTTATTTATGAGTCAGCCAGGCTTTTTAGCGAGTGCTGATGGATCTCTCTCACTCTATACTCTCCGCCCCCCGAGGACGCGGTAGGAGCATAAAAACCTAGCAAGGCTGGAGAAAAGGGAGGTGGAGAAAAGTGGGGAAGAAAATAGTGTTGCAGAGGTGTCATGGGGTCACAGTTTGGAGCAAAGACACCTGGAACAATTCATTTCATTTTCCAGTAGCCCACCCCCTTGTTTTTTTTTGTTCTGTCCTTTCTTTCAGTTTCTGACATTCTTTCCTTGAACATCCCCGTTGTTTTTTTTCAATCTTAAAGTTACCTTCTACGCAACAAATCCATCCTTCTACAAGTCTTTTTTTTTGCTGTGGCTGTGTTGATCCTGTTCTTTTTGCACACGCACACGCACACGCACACACACACACGCACTGAATTTCTCTTGTCTCTAACCCCCGGTGTCACTTAACTTCCCGACATTTGGCCTGAAGGCAACTGTGATCTTCACTTCAGACTCTTCACCCCTCGTATCGCCTGGAGAGCAAAAGTGTCAGGATCCAACATACGCTAGGTACACACACACATACACACACAAGCCCATCTACTTTACATGCCATGTGAGGCGAGACTGCGCCATAGTTGAACCTCATCTAAGCTTTTATTTTACAGCAGGGAAACACTAACTCAGCTTCAGATGTTATTTTGCAATGTGAGCATCCAACCTTTAAAATCATAGAAGTAAACAATGAATAGACAACAGCGAGTCACAAACCATTAACATATTCAAATAAAAGGTTTTTTTGCTCTTGCTGTGTATGTCCATTTAATACAGTGCAGTCTTCCCTGTGATGCAACCTTTTACTTTGACACATTTTTCCATCCCATGTGAAGTGCTTTCAATTGTATTTTTTTTAAACTCTAACCACATTTGTTAAAATAATCTCTGATTATACCAAATGCGCTGAAGCATAAAAAACTGCTCAATCTAAATAACTTTGAAAGTGAAGACAGGCTAAGAATGGATAAGGTTTTATTAGTAAACACATTATGTCTGTACAATATGAAAAAAAAGGCATGGGTTGAAAAACTTAATTTAATCTGGGTTTGTTTTCATAACTGGGGATTTTACCATTTTAATCAACTTTTTGTCTTACTGGTAGAAAAAAGAAATATGGTTGTAATTGTTTTCTTCTGTGAAAGAATATGGATGCATATGTGCCATGTTACAAAATACCAGCAGTAACACTTGGAGGCTGACATTTTGCAATATTTGTTTAAAAATGAAAATGGTTTCACATCAATTTCATACTTCTAGGAGGCAAATGAAAAAAAAAAACAACAAAATGATTTAAGTGAAGTCTTCAGAGGAAGTGCTGTCAGCTAGTATCTGTCTCATACACCAAATCAAAAACCAGAAGTCAGGTGTACATCATTTTGTCCCCTAGTTAATAATTTTGTTAATGGTTTTTTATGTCACTGCAAAGATTATAAGGGTTTTTTTCTTGGAGCACTAAAGCAAATATAATGATAGAATGTTAAATGATTCTATGAATTATTTTCTTGTTATCATTTGATTGTGGATGTTTAAGGGCCAGTGTTAAAATCACATTAATACATTGTGTGAAAACGCTGATAGCATTTAACTGTGCTGTGCCTAACACTTCTTATTCCTCTGTTAGGCAGAATAATAAAACCTAAAAGATAACTGAGTTAATTTAACACATTTGTAACTTAAAAATGTAACTGACAATGAAATATCTCGGTCAGTCCAGATGTTCTTTTTCATTACTGTGGTATCAGTAATATGAGCTGTGTAACCCGGCATTAACAGTTGGTAACTATCAGAGCCAAGTGCCGCTGATACCAATAATCTACAAAAGGCCTCAGTAGTGATTAATTAGTGAAACGGATTCAGTGGTGAAACCGATTAATCAGTTGATCTTTGCTGGATTTGCTCAAACAGAACGTGAACAGCTAAGTCCTGGAAAGTCATAGATCATTTGAATATGTTCCAGCTATGCATTAACTAGACACGGCATCATAAATGTGGTAATTTGCCGTTATCCTGAGTCCAGATCTGTCTCTATTTGATTCAGTTTGTAATTATACTGATTATTCCCGGTGCCGTGGTACACATTTCACAGTTCAGTGCCTTGTGCAGGGATTGAACATATGAGTGTTACAGCCGCCGACACAATACATCTGATAAATACATCTGAATAAAGACGGAAACAGATGTTCGTGCAATTGTAGGAATACTTCCATTCAGAGGGTGGAGTCAGATCTCCACTGTTTTACACCAGGTAAATCAACTAGACAGAGTGAAATGTTCTGCTAGCTAGTAGCTAGTGTCGCCAAGTCCACTTGGATTACCGCCTTAGACAAATACTCACTTCATGGTTAAAGCAAGCTGGTATCTGCGGCAACAAACAGTCCCTGAAGTGATCATCTGATTCTACATCAACCAGACGGAGTGTGTATTTTTCTACATGTTGTCAACAGTGACATGCATTAATGTCCTATTGGGTTCAAGCAATGAAGTCAGGTGGTAGGATGTATGGATGGATGACTAGATAGATGACAGGTGAATGATGGATGGATGGATGGATGATGGATGGGTTGGTGGAGGGATGGAACGATGGGTGGGCAAGTGCATGGATGGATGGCTGGATGGATGGATGGACAGGTAGATAGTGGTTAAGCGTTGCCAATGATGTACAGTATGCACATTAACTTCTATTACCTTCAGTTCAGACAGTTCCACAGTTTCATAGATTCCATAATAGCTTTTTTTTGTGGAATAAATTGTTTTTTGATCAGTTTAAATAATTTAAAGCAAAGTTAAGATTGGTAATGAGTTCGTGAGGAGTTATTGATTTTGCATGAATTTGCTCCATTTTACCAAATAAAATTCACACCAGTTATTCATCATTTCTTACCCTCCACGGGGAACAAATCTTAACATTCAGCACACAGTAACTTTGGAGTGTTGTTTTAAAATTACTATCAAATTATTTATTAATAATGATTATCATTCAACTCATATCAAAACAATCTGTGAATTTGCTATATAAAAATGAACACATTCAGTCAGATATTGTAAATGCAAGTGAACCGTTATCCACCATGTGTTTTTAATGCAGACAAAAGAGTGAGACAACACCAAATGAATACAACAGCTTCAACAACACGGGATCATCAGCACAGGAACTCTGGCTGATGTTTACATTATTCTATTGGATTAGTGGCACGAGTGAAAAAAAGACAAAAATATTGATATAAACTCAATCTGCATAGTGTGTATCGTTTCCCCTCGGCCCCAGTCTGGCGTCAGTCTTTAAAAAGACACGCCCCCAGTGGCTGAAACAATACGGTCATAAAACCCTCCAAACCTGATGTGATATTGGCCACTGGCACCTGAGCTCCACCTCTTATCCCTTCCATACATTATGTAGGTGCGTGCAGGCTGATGGAGGGTCAGCTGAAGGGAGCGGTAGCAGACGCACGAAGCCCTGCAGCATCTGATGCGAGTTCAGAGGATGTCTGGTTAAACCACCCACAGGGCAAGGCAGGCTGTCTGCCAGATATGGCCACACTGACCTCAGAGCTGTCTGTCACCTTATCTCCTTCCACACACACACACACACACACACACACACACTTTCAATTCTTCCGCTTTAAACGGGGGTTACTTTTTCAGCATTTTTCTACTTTTGCTCAGTAAATAGAACAGGAAAACAGAG
>JAPTHA010000002.1:13805370-13815446 GCA_029814585.1 Gymnapogon annona
TTGGAGACACACTAGGGAAAAACACAGACTCAGACAGGACGTTCACCACAATAAGACAACAGGAAGTACCACACTCATACACAACACAGCTTGACAGACATGAAACCTGACAGTTCCAGAGTGAAGGGTGCATGACATAATTACCCATCATGCCTAGTGCCTACGGTATACCCGTTCGGGGGTTGTTTTAAACAATGTGGAGTTGATTCAATTGGCCTGGTATAGAATCAGCAACGTTACGTAATTAAAAAAAAAAAAGGATGGAAATAAATGTTGTACATTGTATAAGAGTATTGAACTGTGTGCTATAATCAAAGCTAAAGGTGAGGCTTTTTTTTGGGGGGGGGGGCTCAGTCTGTGTCGTTTGTTGTCAGCTGCTGTTTCAACATCACCGTGACAAGAGTGTATTATCAGTGATTAAATACTTATTGTGGATGAACACACACAGGTCTGAGGTGCACAGCTGTGATCTCATTTCACAGCGTCATATGAGACGGAAGTAAACAATGCTTGAGACGAGAAGAAAAGCAAGAAAGGATAATACAACACTGCAACAGAAATAACTGTAACAGACCACAGACGTGTGTAAAACAATACCACATTATCATTATAGAACAATTAATCATATGCGGAAGTCAGTTTGAAGGCCAGTATTTGTATGTTAGAAACCGAAGACCTTCTCCAAACCCTCACCATGTATAACCCATGACATCAAACCTTTCGGCACGACTTTGTTTTGCTTTTCAAATGTCTGTCAACAAGCCTCAGCTAGGAATTAATGAGGCCTCTTGGGGACACATCCCCAGCGCTTATCCCGTCTGGATTATCTTCAGACTGATAGCAGGCCCGCTTCAGACACTGAGTGAATGTTGTTCTCTATTATCTTTTTCCATTGACATTGCATTACAATGACTGCGCTGTACGGCGGCACCATCATTTTGCATCAGCAATTGTTGATAATACTTGAAGTGAAGATGCAGTTTATTTTTCTCTGCTCATACAAGCCTGAGTCAGTTCTTTTCAACAATGTTCCAGAGAAGTCCTTTTGTGTTTCGCACACCGTAGAAGTGCAACTCCATTTAGGAAGGAGAGTGAGGTGACTTGTTCACTTTTTTTTTTTCATTCAGTCATTGAAGTCCTTCAACATTTTGACGTATTTTCCATTTATCTATGAATCACAGTTTGAGGTTATCTGTCCTAAGATGGAAGGTGACTCTAAAGCGCTTTAACACCCATATTAAAAATACAAAGCTGTGATTTTCCTAATGACTCTCCTTTGATTTGACATGTTGAGGACAGTTATGTTAAAGCCTCGCTGTAGATGTTTGGTACAGACGCTCCTTCACTGCTGTACCAAGCATCTTCCCCTCGAGACAACAGAGGAATTTAAAAAAAAAATACTTCAAATGGCCACGCTCTAAATGCTAATTCCTCTTCAATAAAGCCGTGTGAAGCCCAGGTAAATGCTAATGTTTGGGAGTTGTATAGAGCTGATGAAAATAACAAAAGACGCCAGAATCCAACTGCCACTAGAGTGAACAATTACCACACTGGCACTGCTAGGTGTGGGCTGTCAAAGCAAATCCACAGCCACGTATTATTTGTATGGAATCAAATAACACAATACGACTTGGCATCTGTGTCTAACCCTTTGTTTGAACGGTAAACGTACTGAAAACCTGCCACTTTATGCTGTGAATAATGTTGTATCATAATGGTGATAAAACAGCAAATGGTAATTCAGTACAAATGATATATCATTATGAATAACTGTAGTTATTAAAATATTATACACTTAAAAAACAAAAACAAAAAATTAGGAGCTATAAGTAAAATATAATAGGATTGAAAAAAAATTAAATAACCTAAGGATGAAAATAATGTAAGTTAAGCATCTCAAATGTTTTCCGCATTCCAGATGTGCAGTAGGTTAGAATTGCTTTTCCAGTCTTGGTACCAACAGCTGGCACCTGGAACAAAACACAGTCATGTTATTATTATTATTATTATTATTATTATTATTACTATACAAAACCACATTTTAAATACCAGCACAGATACACAAGTAATCTGTACATGTCTATCCTTAACTAAAGCTGACGAGGATGAATGTAATAACCATCACTAGTTATAAACCTTGGTGCAGTGATAACAGAGCTTTAAGGAGGAAAGTTACAGGTACATGTATAATGTCACTAATCCAGAAATGATAGTATGTTCCCTCAAAAAGCACCTTTCAACAGCAAAAAGAAAACGAAAATAAACCAATTTTCTTTGTTCACAACTTGAGTCACTTCATAATGGTCATATTCTCATTAATCCAGATTCCATACTTGTCTATGTCATCTATGCTACTTCAATTCTTAACTTAATGTTTCTTTTTGTGGAACAGCTTAATGCTCAAAGTTACAACATTTGCATTACATCATAACCATAATGATGTATATTATATATTAAAAAAAAATGAATAGTCAAAATATTCCCCCTTGAGTATCTGGGACAAGCTCCAGTGACCCCGTGACCCTGCAAAGCATAAAGCAGGTTCAGAAAATGAGTGAGTGAGAGAATAGTCAAAGTACCATTCATGTAGTTGGTCAAAGCATAGTGATACACACCTGGTTCTATTTGGACCAAATCCTCACACACAGGAAATGATAACCAACAAAACTATTTTTTTCTTATTTTTCTAAAAGTCGTCCTGTACACAAAGAGCCTGAAGAGGAGAGGATTCCAGCAGCGATGACTGTTTATAGCATCTGTGAACCAGAACAACATCCAAGAGGGTGAGAGCGAAGCCTGTTCACCCGTTCTGCCCTCGTCTCCAGTTGAGTGGAAACAGCACAGACCCGATAGGCAATCACGTTAGAAGAACAAATGTTTATTTGACATTTCACCAAACTTTTTTTCGCTATTCAGGTTACAAGGGCCAGGTTTATGTAACTGAGGGAGTGAGAGTTTTCACACAAAGTAAATAAAACAAATGATGCAACAGCAGAAAAGCTATAAAACAAGAGGTAATTTTCAAGAGGTGAGTGAATATTCAGAAGGAAAGAGTAATAATCATAGTATTCATGTAAAGAATGTGTGTGTGTTTTCATCCAGCTGTGCCACGTGACCAACAGTGTCTGTCAGTGTGTAAGCTTCAAGTATACTAGTATCATGAGGTGAATAAGTGACATTATAGTTTTTATGTCCAAGTCTGACTTTTTTCTGGCATTAATAGAACCGTCTCATAACAACAATGATGACAGATCGTTTTGGATGAAACACTTAAGTGATGAATGTGATGAAGTGAAGGACAGTGTGTGTCAGTGTTGACTATCAGGAGAGTTACGAGTGAATTTCAGGAAAATCTGATTACTTAACTATCAGCTATTTATTCTTTTATCCCCTGCATTTTTTCAGAGATGGGGGATTTTTTTCTCTGTTAATACTAAACTGAAGCCACTTTGAATTACTCAACAAAATATATCATTAGCTAAATGTAAAAACGAGCATCTCAAACCACTGTCGTGTGTCAAACTGTATCAGATGTATTGATGAATCAATGTCGTGGCAAACACTGATGTTTCCATGTTCACTACTGAGCTTCTGAACATCCAGAGAAAATATATCTCATGCAACTTGAAAGCACTGACTTCGGCCATTTAAAGGTATTGATAGGATTAGAGGTCCAGATGTTGTTGAAGACGTTAAATTGGTGGATCATTTTGGTCGACAGTGGCTGAATATGTTCTAATCTTGTACTGAAATATTGTAACTGTCTCTAATTATATTTTGGTACTTTTGTATATTTATATGCCAAGCTCCTACTTTCGCTTAAGTTTCTGACAAGTACTAACCTACGCTGGAAATATACGGAACATCTGGAAATATGTATTGTAATCATGTCAATGGGGAAAACAATGATGACTTATTGATGAATACTGATTGTCAGCGGCAGGCGCCTGGTATATAGTGTAAATGCTGTGTTCGTGTGTTGCTTTCAAATCCCTCCTCCTTTTGAAGAGACAACGCCGCTTGGTTATTTTACACCTTTATTTGATCATCTCCCCATGGCTCCATCATTCCGTACAGTCTAATCGAACTACAAAACCCACCTCACCACATATGGTAACAGGTGTTCAATGGTCGTGAAAGCTGGCGCCCCAAATGTATTTACAGTTTTTTTGCAATCACCAAGATCCATTTTTCCAAAGTTCCACCCCTTTTTCTCAAAACTTCAAACACAAAATCTGGAATTCAAACTGTCCCCAAACTCTTTAACCTGCACCTAGAAGTCAACACTGCTGTCAGATCACACACACATACACACACAACCAGCCAACACTTAAACACTACCAAGCAGACATCACACTCCTTCCAGTGCACGCACACATAATGTTTATTATGTACGTTAAATACATACGGCATTTATTAAAATATCAAAGAAAACTGTGAAAGAAAAGCACATTACTGCAGAACTCCCAAAAAAATCCTCCAATCCAACTGTCCAGAGGTCTTCATTCACATCACAGACCAGGCCATATCAAATACACCATTTCCACTGGTTCTAACAGATGTTCCCTGGTATATGGGTTCACAGAAACCTTCTCCCGTTGGGTTTGTATGTTGGAAGGCACAAATATAAAAAAAAACTCGGGCGTATACTAAACCACTCTTGTATCTGGAGCCAAACCACAACATAGACACAAACCCCTGCTTCTCAGGTGGTTTCCATCCTCTGAACTGGCTTAAGTCATATGCAGTAAATTTGAAATAAGAATGTTGGTGACTGTGCTGTATTTGCGTTTAATATTTGTCTCTTGTGTTCACCATTTTGTAGCTCACGTCAGTCACAGAGAGAGTTTTGTTTTAGAGTGAGAATGTGTGAAAAGAGCTCTGCAGGTGTGACACTTCTGTCCAATAAATCAGAATCAACTGTGCGTTGTGCCAAAAGAGTGACGGGTTTGATAAATGAAATGTTAAGAGTTTTAGTTTAGCTCCATTATACTGAACAGTGTCATTGCTATTTCTTCAAACTGGTTTCATATCCTTATAAAGTAGCATTTAGATATGCAAATGAAATAGGCTTTTTGAGAGCATGCATCCTTCGACTCCTCTCTTTAATGTCCATGGTTTGTTGAGACCAGAGGACTCATCAGTTTTCTGAGTTCTTCTCCAACTTGCTTGTTATTTCTCTTCTGCTCTGCCTTTGCTAAAGATATTAAAATACCACAAAATCATCCACTGAAGTGCTTGCATATGAGTCCTGGGTTTTTAGCATAGTTACGGTGGAATACATGATATTAAACAAGCAGAGTAGAGTCTTGGGAATTAATGAACCTCAGACAAGTTCCTCCAGAGGTAACTGAATTAAGGTGGAGTCGAGAAAAACAATATAAGCATAGATACAAACCCCAGCACAGCAGCTGAGTATATCAGTATATCAATGGTGTATGTTCTATATGTGGATATAGCTGAAAGAAGGGAAGGACCTGCAAAAGAAGATTAAACTAAGAAATGAGTCAATACTAAACACAGAGAGTCAATTGGTCAGATGAGAGGAATAGGACAACCAAAACATTCACAAGTAACCACGAATTTCACCAAAACAAATTGAGGTCTCATTGCATGTTAATGAACATAAGCAACTTTCTAAACTGAAAAGAAGAAAAAAAATCAATGCCCCCTGCATGTATCAATCCCTGACTGAACAGGCAGCGTGAACACCTCTAGTATTTCAGCCCGATCAATAATAAATAAACACGGAACGGTCACTGCTTTGATCCAGATTAAGGAGGTGTGTGTAAAATGCTGAATATTTATTTCCAGGGAGAGTTCACTCGTGTAAAAATAATTCCCCTCTTTTTCTTATGGCCTTGTTATTCAGAAACTCATTTTGTCTGGGTTTTCCGCATTGCTTTTGATTAATTGTGCCTGTGCTCAAATAAAGGAGAGGAGGATGATAGTTAAACGTACATCAGACACTGGTCCTGTGTTCAGATGTTGTACATTCTGTATTTCTTTTAAGCTTTAGTAACTACATATTCTCATTCATGTTCCTGGCGTGTGTGTTTATTAGAACTGCCCGCTGCTGTTGCAAGCAATCCAAACACAAGAGGATTTGTTCTTTTAATCTTCAAGACATTTCGTCTGGCTTCCAAAAGTTTCATCAGTTCTGTCTGGTGTGGAGATTCCAAGCATGGGACCTTCTGGGGCTGAGAACATATGAATGTCCGGCTATTCCCACCAAACTTCATTAGCTCAGCACTTCAAAAACAACATGGAGGATGAACCCAAGTCCAGGGCGGCGTCATTAAATCTGAAAGATGGAAATGATTCTGTTTCATTATTCAAGTCTGGCAGTAGTTGTCTTACATATTGTGCTTTATTTAACCACTCTGTCTTGATTCTGCCATTATATTGTTAGTGTGTCCTTTTATTGGTTAACCCCCCCCCCACACACACACACACAGTTTACAGTTTTTTAAAAAATAAGCATACGCTTAGCTTGCGAACATGCAAATGCCCGCGACTTTGCTTTGGTCGGCTCACTTGTTGATTTGTCATTTGCTTTGCGTTTAATGAGCAGTCCTCTCACAAACTCCTCCATGCTAGCGGTGAAAATTTGTTCCTGTATTCTTTACATTTTTTAACAGCCCTCATTTGGTGGTGTTTTTAAGATGCTCGGTAGTAAAATTAGCACTATCTGCTGGGTGGAACATAATAAGTATACACCCCCCTGTCATAACGCCGGCCCCCCCTAGGGGGAGGACCCCCCAGTTTGAAGACTACTGCCTTAGGATGTGTCCTCCAACAATAGGCTTGGACTTTAAGCTCTGGCTCCAGTTCAAACCAGTTGGGGTCATAAATTCCAATGTGAGACGCACCCACCCCCAACTCATGTGTGTTTCCTAAATGTAGTCACTTCATGTGTGTGTCTGTTGTTTCTCAGGAGTGTATCTCGTTAAGAATGCGTCATTTTGTATTCCTGTCCTAAAATCACCTCTACTGACAATACTTATGAGTTGAAACAGGTTAAAATTAAAACCACAATGAACTGTGAGAAAAATTATCCTTCAACTGAAATGTAACGATGGCCGGCTGGATAGCTCAGTTGTTAAGCCACCGGGCTGGTGCATAGGGTATCCGGGTTCGACTCCTGGGGTGAATGTCCAGTGGGTTGTGTCAGGAAGGGCATCCGACGTAAAAACTCCTGCCAAATCAAATTTGTGAATTGAATTTGCAGTGGCGACCCCAGAAGGGAAAAAGCCAAAAGAAATAATCATAATCAAATGAAATGTAATGATGGGCTGGAATCTCAATGGTCACTGCATGAAAAGAGGAGGTTCATTCATCGTTTTCTGGTTGTTGGACAGCAGTTATGTTCTGAAGTACAGGTAAAAACAGTGGATGGGTCACGGGGTCAAAGGGGGTGGTTTTGTCTCTCAGACAGAATTGCTCCACGGTCAAAGGAGTGCAGTCAGTGGGAGGAGCCGCATGAACCAGTTGTGTCATGTGTCTAATGCTCTGTGCACACACGCTGTTATTGGCTGGAGGTACAGACTCACCGCTCTGAGATCGATGCCCAGAAATGTTCCAAACGCAGCAAAATAAGACGAAAATCTAAAATCGAGGCAGAGGGCAGGGTCTCTGCAGGTAAATACACCACCACACACTGACAAGGGATCAGAGGTCATGATTGCATGATGTTTATTTTTAACAACACGTAACATTTTTTGGCTTTAAAGGTAAAAAAAAAAAAGTTACTCCGAAGATGTTTTGCTGCCTTTGTTTTTATCTTAGTCATGCTCGGTAGAATAGGGTTACATATTCTACCGATTCTATCTATTCCACATACACATTTCCTCTGGTGTTGGAACGTGGACAGATTGAGCTCAGTTCTCGGGAAGATGCTGATAGTGTGAATCAGAGTGGATTCTGTCAATGAGCAGAATAATGAAAAACACAACTGTCATCATCACAGCCTTCATGATCACCATAATTATAGACCGCACATCAAAACGCTGAGAGAAGAGTAATTGAATCTGAC
Organism: Gymnapogon annona; assembly: GCA_029814585.1. Lineage (NCBI taxonomy): Eukaryota > Metazoa > Chordata > Actinopteri > Kurtiformes > Apogonidae > Gymnapogon > Gymnapogon annona. Next base: position 13,813,406 of record JAPTHA010000002.1, read on the forward strand.
CATTTTAGTGTCGTCTGTTTTCAACACTGTTTGCGTGTATCGGGAGAAACGACCGTTCCCTGAGATTGAGGCTGTATTTTGCTGATAATAAATGGCAAACTTCACTAAACATGTTTTGTGTGATGGATACTCCGGCCGCCAGAATTATAATTCAACAAACACCAGCTGCTGCTATGAAATATCTGTGGCAAAGAAACCGAGAACCACCTGCCACATGGTTTACAGCAGGAGACTTTAAAGAAAATAATCTTATCTGGGTTTGAATGGCTTCACTTTCTGAAGTCTTTGTCTTTGATAATACAACTCAATGAAGACGTGCATGAGGCTGTTTACTGCCTGATCAGTACCTCCTGGGACTCTTTCCTCTTCTTACCTCTCAAAGACACGTCCCTTAATAAGATAATTGCTCAATCTGAGTTGTGTGCAAGCGTGAATGGTTGTTTGTCTCTATATGTCGAGTATCTGACCTTCGGCTGCAGCGCCTCCATTAAGCAAATTAATCCTTGAGGATTAAGCAGTTCAGAAAATGAATGAATACTAAACTGTATGTTAGACATCGGATGTCTCCATAATAGTGTGATTAGCATATATTCATTCATTTATCAGAGTGAGAAGAGAGGGTATTACACATTCATTAACAATATAACCCAAAGTTTATCCTTTGCCTAATAGTTGGATAAGATGTACCTCTATGGAATATTTTTCAAATATTGAAGCATCATTTTGCAGCAATAAGACTAGGAGGCTTACGTTTTCTGTGGTAAGAATGTATGTTTCAGAAGTGAATAATAAACCAATAAATCCACTCATTTTTTGTTATTAATATTTTTGGCAAGTTGTAGCATTCCTAATCTGAAATAACTATCATTACAGTGTTTAAAATAAAGAGCTATAGCATATAAATATATAATTTTTTGGTTGTTTTTTTGGTTTTTGAAAAGGAGAAATGCATACACTAGAGGCCAAGAGTTTGGACACACCTTCTCATTCAATGCGTTTTCTTTATTTTCATGACTATTTCCATTGTAGATTCTCACTGAAGGCATCCAAACTATGAATGAACTCGTGGAGTTATATAATGAACAAAAAAAGGTGAATTAACTGAAAACATGTTTTATATTCTAGTTTCTTCTAAATTGCCACCCTTTGCTCTGATCACTTTTTTGCACACTCTGTGCATTGTGTGGATGATGTTATAATGCTCAGGTCAAGAACCCCAAACGCAGGCCAAACTAGGTTACAAAAATAGCTATTTATTTTAGGTTCCAAGGAACGTACTCAATAACGTTACTAATTAGTCCTATTATTATTACAACCAAAAATGCCGCACAAAAACATGGGAATTAATATTACTCAAACCAAAACCCCACAACAGGAAAATAATAGATTCAAATACAACTCAAGATCATTCTTATGAGGAATATGCTAAATGTAGAAACAAAAGGACAGGATCAAAAAATAGCAAACTCAAATTCACTCTACGGAAGAGACTAAACTAAGGAATTTGAACCCAAATGTTACTTTTTTCAGAACTAGATCAAGACAAAGAAATAACCAAAAATCACTCTTTAAGAGGTACAAGACTCGAAGGAATAACAATACTCACACCGGGACAGAACAAGGCTGGACAGACAAGATAAGGACGCTTGCAGTAGCTTGACATCTGATGGTCTGGTGAAGGACACGAGGAAGCACAGGAGTATATACACAGACAGGAACCTGAGGGTGACGCTAGAGACACCCGGGACTAGACACGACACAACAAGACTGACAAGAGACACAACAGATGAGCTTCAAGAGGTAGGTGCCTGAAATGGTTTTCACGAATTATCACTAATTATCAGGGTTAATCAGTGGAATTTCTTGCTTTATCAGTGGGGTTGGGACATCACTTGTGTTGTGCAGGAGTCAGGTTAATACACAGCCCTATTGGACAACTGTTCAAATTCAGATTATTTTATGACTATTATAGATTTATTATTTTGATGCCTTCAGTGAGAATCTACAATGTAAATAGTCATGAAAATAAAGAAAACACATT
>JAPTHA010000002.1:13916928-13930987 GCA_029814585.1 Gymnapogon annona
TGTGTGTGTGTGTGTGTGTGTGTGTGTGTGTGTGTGTGTGTGTGTGTGTGTGTGTGTGTGTGTGTGTGTGTGGTGGGAGTGCAGAAAAAGAATTGGCCGAGGTTCCTAATCTGTGAATAAAATGCATAAAGTACACAAAAAATCTTTAATGCTGTTTAGTTTTTAGCAACAGGCAAGATTTGCATCCTCATCCCCTGATTATGACATCTTCAGTCAGCACTCCAGGCATGGATTTGCCTATTTTAATGTTGATGTAAGTGTTTATGCAAACTCACTAATGCCTACTTGTGAGTTGACGTGTGTAAACATGCGTGCGCATTAGCGTAGAGGAGGTTAAAGGAGTTCATTGGTGAAAGCCACTCCCTCTTTGCATTCCCTTGACCTTTACTTGTTGTGAGGTCCACAGGTTCCCGTAATCAGACAGGTTCTCAGGTGTACCTGCTTGAACTTTAGAGACCAAAAAAATCTAATCGAATAACAAAGAGGGGAAGCAAAGTTAAAACCTAACAAGAACTCAGATAAATTGAAGACAATTTAAAGAAAGGCACTGGCCTTTTGTTTAACCTCAAAGACAGTCACCACCGACCAAAGGTTTTCACTGATCTGAGATCTGGAAGGAATTAAATGCTGTCAGTACAAGTGTCAGTTTGATTCATCACTACAAGCCCTGTACTTTGACCAGTGAGTGATTGTAGAGGTTTCTGTTCCGGGTTTTGCTGAAAAGGTGAATTATTCTGTCGTTTTCTCTCTTCTGTTTAGATGAAGTGTCAATCTGCTCTGAGTTTTTATGAACATCAACACACTAAACAAAACAAATATGCAAAGAAAACAAGCAGGATCATATAGTAACAAATGGCTAACTCCAGGACAAATATTGCACTTAACCCTTTCATGCATGCGTTATAGACTTAGACTTAGATGAAATGTCATTACTTGGCAACCGGAAAAGCACAGCATAAATAAACAAAACAATACGTAACAAGCCAAGAGTGGCTGCAAATGATATAATAACCTACTTTAAGATTTTTTATTAATTGTGACATTAAGACTCATTCATATAAGACAAAACAACTTTGAAATGTGCACTGTAGTGACCACTATGCTCTATGCACCACTATGAAACAATTAATGTCCATCTCAACATCTTGCTAAGTGACATTACAATATTTCCTGTTTTTAAAATGTAATTGTGTTCACATAGAGTCGAGTCATAGGTCGTTCCTTCCTGCAGCTGTTAGATGTTATAACAGTAATAATAGTAACTGACCATTGACTATGACTATGATTACTATATAATTACTACCATTACTATAATTGTCAATAAATATTGATGTTATTATTATTATTATTATTATTATTATTATTATTATTATTATTATTATTATTATTATTATTATTATTATTATTTTGGCCATGGACCCGCTGGTGCCAATGCCAGTACTGTTAACCAGTGCCAGTACTGTTAATTTTGATTATTATTATTTATTATTATAATTATTCATTACTATTAATTACTACAATTACTATACGACTGTTTATTACTATATAATTGACGATGTCTCTTTATTGCTCTTTGCTGTTGCACTCAGTCTGTTCTTTTCTTTATTTCTATCTATAAATCTATATTATTAGGAATTACTCTTATTTTACATCATATTTGCAGTATCTCTTTGTGTGTGTCTTGTCTTGTGTGTGCTGCTGTAACCTGAAATTTCCCTGTGTGGGACTAATAAAGGTGTATCTAATCTAATCTAATAGAGGACAATGAAACCTGCTTTTATAAGCACAAGGCCAACCTTCACTTCTCACATCATCCCCTATGACTAGATCCACTGTTTATTTTTGACCCAGTACTCTTTGACTTCTCCCATCTCTTCACGGACTCATCTTCCCCTTTTCCCAAATCCAGTGGGACTGGTCCAGAACACAGCACTTTAACTCCAACATCACACTGCTAAAGCTTCAGCCTCTAAATCCTAATGGAACATTGCGTTAAACACCACGCTGTTTTATGGAGGTGTTTGAACACAGACACGCAGTCAATTAACCCTAATCAAATTAAAATGGGCAAAACAGGAGCCTGCATCATGTACAGTTCCATAACAAAACAATCCTAATTTCACTGACAGCTGTTGCGCTACATTTTAAACAGATTTTTAATTAAACCCACCCAAAAGGACTTAATTAAACGGTTCGACTTTTTTGCCTGCCAACAGTCTCCTGCAGCGCACCAGCAACATTAAACGAGCACGGTTGAAAGACTTCCTGCCATTACAAATTCTGCCTCCCACCTCCGACAAAGAAGATATGATAATAACGACATAGTTTTATCTGCATGTAATCTCTTTGAAGGGTTTGAATGACATTGGGGCAGTGTCGCGGCGAGCTAAACACCCAGTTAATGCTTTTGAGATGAACACACTAAAATATTAATGGGGGTCCTGGGTATAGAAAGGTCATCCCCGAGACTCAGGCAGAATAATAAGAGGGTTGATAGAAACCGCTGTGAACCTTAAGTAACACCGGATGCTCGGTGCCAGAAGGAACGGCACCTTGACGACGGCACGACCTTTACCTGTTGTGCCGCGTGAACAAATGAAAGTTTTTTTGGGTTGTTTTTTGTTTTTTTTTGTGGTGCGTGCAACATGTTTGAGACAAAGTCTGAAGAAAAACACCTTTTGGGGGGAAATGGGGTAAAATGAAGCGTATTGGTATCCAGTGAATCCATCACTGTTAGAGTGCACATGGTGAACACACAGACGAGCCTTCGATGCCACTTTCCTCAACGGTACAACAAATCACACGGCTCTCGTCCTCCTCTTCTTCTCCTCTTTTCTTCTTCCTCGTCTCTCCGTCTGTCCTCCTGTGCTCCGAGTCTGTACAATTTGCTCTCGATGTGTTTCAAATTACATGCCACATCAAATAAGACTCTCTCATAAGTCTGTGAGCACGGACATAACTGTGTGTATGTGTGCGTCCCGTTGGTATTTTACCACTTTCAGAATCAGATTACTTTAAAATGAATCTCTGGAGTGGAGCTCAGTATTCAGAATGAGTAACATGGGGTTGTAATAGACCTGATAGACATCACATACTGTGCCATTATCACTGACCTTTCCTTCTCTCCTCTCTCTCCCTTCCGTCTCTTGCCCCCCCTCTCTCTCTCCGCTGCAATCATTTAAAAGGAAGCAGAGGTAAGTAAAACCATTGTGTTTGGAGTTTGATCATATTTTGAGTTCTCATGTAGGTATAGACGTGTTTCTCTGACACTTACTTAACGGCGTTTGTCGCAGAGTCGCTGATCGGAATGCGTGGCGGACAGGTGGTCGGCCCGGCCCACTTAGCGCAGTACTGCATATTAAAACCTATACACACATACAGATGGATTTTATCTATTTGACAGTAATAATGTAGAATACAGAACTGCAGAGACACAGTGATGCAGTTTGCCAGGGATAAAAACGATGGTGTCGCTTTCATTTTCCATGTTGCAAAGCAAAAATGAAACAGGTGTTAACCATTTGTGTACCATATTGTTAAAAAAAAAAAAAACACCTTAGTATGCCGTTCATTCAGAGGTGATGGGACAGTATTCCAAGACTGCACTGTGTTTTAACCTCATGAAGCCCCTGAATCTAAAATAAAGGAATAATAACACACTTAAATTTTTTCCATACAAATAAAGATGTTTTTATGACAGACAAATATGGACAAGAAATAGGGAAAAAAAAGGGAAAGGACATGCGTGACATGAGAACCTAAGGCACACACTTAACTAGGTTTCAGATCCTCGTTTCAATATTTATGTTAGCTCAAATGTCGGCGGTTGTCATTTTTAGAATGAGGACTGGAAGAGTGGGTCAACTGTCCACGTTTTCTGGACTGTTTCACCAGACTCCTTCAAATTGCTGCCTTATTTAGTTCCCCACTTCCACACCCACACACACGCACACACACACACAATTCTGAGCATATTCAATAATGAAGGAGGTCCAGATACCTCCTTCAAACAGCAGGATTCTTCAGCCTGGTTGACAGTGTCATTGACACAGGTCTGCTCCCTGCTGACACACATATGGTTCACTCTAGATACTGTTTCAGATGCAGACATCACTGCTACGTGTGTGTGTGTGTGTCTCTGTGTGTGTGAAAGAGAGATAGACAGGGTGAGAAAATATTGCACGCACCGCAAATAAACCACTGTAAATTGCCTCCCCTGCAATCACAACACACCCATTGCATCTGAAACTAAGTTGATAGCATTGGCTCAGATGTTGCTCATTTTTGTAAGTGAAGAAATGTAACACCTGCCGCAAGGAACGTGCTTTATTAAATACGTTTTCCTTCTTTGAACCTGGATCTTCATTTCAGAAAACCTGCAGTCATACTTAGACGAAGATTAACATTATCATTAATAACAAAAAAAAGTGGGAGGGTGCAAGTACAGACATTATAATGCTATTTTACTAAAACTTTGCATCTATCTGTGATGTGTATATAGTTATTGACAGTATATATTATGATTTTTGATTTTGATTTTCATAGGATCACATTCATAGGACAACATTGATTTTCATAGGACAACAGTAGGATCCTAAGACAACAAAGAGACACACATTTAAAAAAAAACTGACAAAAAACAAAACAATACAAAAAAACAAGACAGGGACACTGGCAAAAAGAGGAAAAAACAAAAAGCATATAATTACTTCTAGTCATCATGAAATATTTGTAATAACACTTAAGTGACCATACTCACATAAAACAGACCATGCAAGTTTAAGAGAGGTTTTTTTCATTTCACTAGTTATTTTATTTAGGTGAATTACAACAAGGCTTCTGTTCACCAGGATGCAGACAGACAAGGAAACCATTCCCATTCTTCACAATCCCAGCTGAGAAAGAAAGTTCAGACCTAATTAAAAGATGCTCGCCCATCTCTTAATGCTGCAGGGGAGAACACAGACGACACAAGGCCCTTCTTGCACATCATTTAAATCAATGCAGTTCTTTATCTGCTGCCTTAAGCGTGTCATATGATATTGTATTTATGGAATCTGAATACTTGTGCTGCCACTACTGTCTGTATTCTGGAATTAAAAACACATTGTTAAGGTAACTGAGATATTCCAATCAGCTTCTTCTTCTGCAGTAACAGTTTTATTGTTACTCACACAGACCGACAGCAGCAGCAGCAGCAGCAGCAGAAGCAGCGAATCATCCAGATGTGAAATACATACAGCTACAGTATCTACACAGTATTGACTTTCATCTTCACAGCAGCGTTAAAGCAGAGACTCCCCATAGATAATGACACTATGTAAACAACCCAATGCACCTCTGGCAGGAAACTTGATGTTTGCATTTACTAAAATACTGCTGTGAGAGCTGTGCACTGATCACAAGGGTCCAAAACTTAATGCTCATCTTTGTTTTAATTGTGTTTAGAGGTGATTTAAATAATCCTGAAATAGAAATAGATGTTAAACCGACGGGGCCACTGTGTCCAGTATTGATCGCCCTCAGTGTTTTTGCCTCCAGTATCCTTTTTAGTCTCTGATGCTCAATGCTGCTGTAATTCTGCGGCCAACGGAACAGCTGCGTTTCCAACTGGAGCTGGAAGAGCTGCCACTCATGTGTGCACGTGTTAGTCTGACTATAAACTGGTTCACGGACTGTTAACCAGTAGATCATTTGTATGCATTATACTCATGTATAAAAGCATTAAGTCGCAGTGCAAAGGCAATGGCTGCGCTCAAGAACATTTTCTCCACATTAATCTTGATGAGAGGGCGTATTCAACACTGAGTCCCACTCTCAGGAGCCATCACATCAAAAGTGTGTGTTTGCCTTCCAAAACTTTGTTATGGCAATCTGTTTTCAGATTCATCATCACAGTTGTAGTCAAAGTGTAGCACGTGTGTTATGAATGCATACCATAAAATACAGTGTCCTTATCCCATTATATAAACAAGAGATCTTCCTGGGTGTTTAAGTGGAAACATCCATTTTGACCTTGATATTAAATTCTTTTGTCCTAGTTCAACATCCCTCTTTGTAATCCTGTGCAATTCCCAGGTGTGTCTCCTGCAGGTTTCTCTATTTGTGTCCTAATTTGAAACTCCCCGAAAACACTTCATCTGCACCATGTTTTCTTTTGTATTCTTATCATTCATTAAAAAACACACACACACACACAAACCTTTTCTCTGATTAGTTGAGTATGTTGGCTGTGCTCTTACTGGTCTCCAAAAAAAATCAATGATATTTCTGATCTGAAGTTGTTGTTTTTTTTTTTTATAACCCACATTGTTGTTTCTCCACTCAGGATGACTACTTCAAAAGCTGGGCTCCTGCCAAGTCTCTAGACCAAGGTGAGTCCCGCCACTTTTGTTGCTCATACAAATGAAAACTTAATATTGGACCATGACTCAAATATCAGCTTTCAATCATTTCTGAGAAATCAAAAAAGTATAAATCCTAAAGGTATGAAACTCACTACGTAAACTTTTAAAATTAAACTGTGAAGGAGGTGCATCAACCATCAGAAAATTAAAAATAACAAGTGAGATGATCTTAAACTAGAAAATCCTTTCAGTATTTATACACACAGCAGTATGTGTGAGTCATTGCTGTCATACATAGTGGGCTTCTCCTAAAAGTATCACAGGATACACCAATAGCCTGGAACATATTCCAAAGCCTAGATATGAGTGGGTGGGCGGAGTCTACAGCCTTCGTCTCCTGCGTCTGTCTCAGCTATCTGCATCCTTATCATTCAGTCACATCGCGCAGGTGTTGTTATATTCATGGCATCTTCAGTTTATACCCTAATCACAGTCTGACCTGCATTTTGCACAATCAAACATGACCCACTCCACAAACACTTGTCACTTATTTATAAACAGCCCACGGACTGTGTTATTGGTGCTGTCACTACTGTTTTCTTCTACTTGAGGACACATTTACTGGACCAAAATACAAGTATAACAAAGCATGGTGTTGTTTGTTTTCCTTGTGTGCCTACGTCAATTAACAAGGATGGTTTTGAAATCAAACCTTTAATTATTGATGCTGTTTCACGTTGTCATGATGTCTGTGACCACTCTCCTATTTGCAGGTACACATGTTTTTTGGTCTAAGGCCATTTGCTTTGACTTGTTACAGTTCCATGGCGGACGGTCCTACTATAGCACTGCCAAATCAACTGTATGTTTAACACTCAAGTATACGATGGTATTAGACCTCCAGTAACTCTTGACTAAACCGAATTATTACAAGCATTGGCTCACACATTCAGTTCTTCTGTCTCACTCTCACTACTGAGGCTTGATTGGATTGCTGCTTGCTCACACGCGTACCAGACTTTAAATCACTCCACCTCCTTGGCGAGTTTGTTCCGTTTTGTGCTGGCTTGCTTTTGCATATCTAGCACAGTAACTGTAACTCTTTAGGGAGAGACTTGCTGAGCAGGTTTATCTGGGCCACCTCCTCGTGGATACTGTGCCTAATGAGAACAGCCTATCTCGCGCTGCACATTCTGATGGCGTTCTCCACTTTCTCTGAGGCATCTGAAGACAAAGTAAACAATGTGTCAATGTCCTAACAGGGGATTAAAGATGTTAGAGACGAATGCTCAGTGCCAGGGGTATTATATGTATAGAAGCCAGATTTAGATGGTAAAGTAATTTACAAAGCAAAAAACATGTCACTATAGCGCTATCTATGTAAAACAGTCGTATTGTAGACGCGGTCTCTTTGGTTTAGTTGCACTAAAGCATTTGTAACATCTAGTTTGATTGTGTCTATCCAACGTACTTCATACTTTACTGTCTCTGTGAAATAGGGCGGAGAATAAACAGAGTGTTTCCTGTAGCTACCACTGACACTGATTCCTACAGATGGAAATGTAACAAATACGACACACTTGATAGAAAAGACCTCGCTGCCCTGACAGAAACAATCAGTGTATGAAACACTCCAATGCAAGGCGGTCCGGCAGTCGAGCTTTCATACGAATGCCATTGTTTCCCTTTATGTATGGAAACAAAGCAGTCTGGCATTTATAAATACTCTGCAGCAGCAATTAATTCTATTCTGAAGAATGCTTGGCATTATTCCTGAAACCATTGCTTTCTTTGTCCTCCTACAAAGCACACCTCATGCATGTGAGTCGCCACATTGGGCTGGGCTCGTGAATATGAGGCATGTGCAACTTTTAGTAGGGTTGTTTACTAGAACTAGAGTCTGTGAGGAAACGCTGAAACACTAAAAAAGAACAGTCTTTCCATCTTGTGTTTGCCTCGCCTGCTCTGCTGCAGTGATGCGCTCCAGCTGCATCATAACGGCTCCCCTGCTGCAGAGCTCCAACCACTGCGCTTACACTCTGTACTTACTCCCATACAAACTGCACTCCTCTAACTAACTGACAGCAAAATAATTTGACAGCGGCTAGATAAGAGCCAGTTTCTAATGGCTGGTTTGTGTACAGGAGTTCACAAAGGATGCACTTTGCTTTATTGGCTTTTTATAGACTGGATATGAAGGCATAGCTGTGATGAGCAAAGGCATGTGGCTGGAAAACCTAGGAGTGTATCCAATTGTGCCCTGTTCCTTTGAGGTGTGGGGTGGAATCCAGTTAAGGTGGAGGAGGTTCAGTATGTCTGTGTCTCCTCATCCAAACACTCGGCGCCTCTTCTGCAGTAAGGCAGCAGCTGTACCAGCCTGTAGTAATGAAGAGGCAGCTGAACAAAAGGCACAACTCTGAGTCTGTTGATCAGACAGTTTGGAACTAGTACTTCTAGGCTCAGAACATTCACTCCTCCTCACTAGCATTAGCCAAGTGAGATGGTCTGGGCACCCGGTGAGGAGGCCCTCTGAGCGCTTCTCCTTGGAGATCTACCAGTCAAAGTAAACCACCGAGGACAGGCGCTCTGCAACAGTCTCAATGCCAGGTAGTCCTGGGATGACCCACAATAGGGAATTTTATCTCCCAGCTGGCCTGGGAGTGACTGTGGACCACCCAACAGGATTTGGAACAAATTGTTACAAAGGGGTGGTCTGGGCATCTCTGCTCCCTCCGTGTCTACTGCAGACCCTGGAATGTGTTTTCATGAAGGCAACCAGTCGCTATAATGCAGCACTGATCACATGAGAGCTTTTAACATGTATTTCTCAACATAGTGAAAGAAATAACAAACTGCTGATTCACTATTACATCTAATATCTTTGTTCTTGTCATCTGGACTATTGTATAGATTGGAAGATGCTGTAGGCTTTGGAAGGCTGCCATAGTACATGTCCGGAGTTTAAAAAAGAGTTCTGCTTAACAGCATTTTGACAGATGTGACGCAATAACAATGAGCGGGTTGTTGGTTAGTCATCTAAAATCCCAGAATGCACTCTCATCCAGATGACAGAAATCATGCTGAAGTGACAAGTATGACTGAGGCATTGACTGGGGGTCAATACAGGCAAAATAATACGGGCATCAATCAACTCCTGCTGATCAGAGTTTGACTAATGAATCACTGGTCGCCCTTGGAGACTAATCAGCAGCAGGAAGGTTGATAGAGGAAAATCCACTCCCGTGATGAATCACTTGATGATTAATGCTTCCCTCTATACCATCTAATGAATGGAATCAGTAGAATCACAAATTAGTTGTTGGTGGTATTGAATGGAAAGTCTACAGATTTACTTGTGGTAAATCAGTTTTCCAGACGTTCTGTGGATTAATGAGGTCCAGCAGAGGCTTATTTTAGAGCTGTGGTAAACAAAACCCTGTCGTTTGATTGAAGGAAGACAGCGTTTTGTAAAGCCATTTGGCACTATTGCTTCTCTCATTAGAACATATGTTCCATCTCATCAGTGGAGTGTGTTTAAATGCTGCCAGGGCTGTGCTGCTTACTTTGACTGGATGTGGTTCTGTTTTCTAGTGTGGTTTTTTTTTTTTCGTGACCACAACTGCAGTGTATTGTCATTGGTCTTTTCAACAAACCTATTTTATTTTAAATATTTGCCTGTTGTTATTTAAAGCAAGCATTATTGCACAGAATCTAATCATACTCATTTCTGCAGTGAACTACTAACCTGTCCAGGGAACACCCCGCCCAATGTCAGCGAGATTAGGTTCAACTCCCCTCTTGACCCTATAAAAGGATTAAATAGTTACTGAAAGTGAAACAATGAACGACTAATCATGTCCACACTGTGTTAGTCACACAGATTAGCCTGTTTGGTTTCACCAGACAGATCACCTCATGTACGATTACCTACTGTAATTAAAAGTCATGTTGATCTGCCACAAAAAGACACTAAAACGCAGAAAATGAGGCAACAGGTCAGAGACTTGAACAGGCACATCAGGAGCCTCTTGAAGACCTAGACTTTCTTAGAAGTAAAGATGGGCAGAGGTTCATCAGTCTATTGAAAAAACAAACCGTCTACGAATTGTAGTATGAGCGCCTGATGATTCTGTCATGTAAATCACTGCTTAGGATCATGTCCAGACAACACTATCTGTGCAATATGTGAATGTGATCCAGAAGCGCTGCAGTCTTCTCTTGGCCAAAGATTGTTTGAACTTGGACTGATGCAAAGTGGAAAACTGCTCTGTGGTCGGATGCATACGCGTTGGAGAATCTTTATTGAAACCATGGACATTGTGTCCTCAAGGCTGCAGAGATGAAGGACCATCTCTGGATGTCTGAGGGTGCATACTTGCATTAACGTCTGTGGAGTAGACATAAACATCTGCAGAAGCACCATTAACACTGACAGGTACATGCTTCTGTCCAGACCATGTCTTATCTGTGGAAAGCGAAACGTATTCCAACCAACACTGATAAAACACAGACTGTATCTATTAAAACAGTAAGACTTTGTATTGAAAGAGTCCTGTTGCTGAAGTGGGCTCTCTGCACTTTAAATCTTTCACCAATTGTTAGCATCTGGAACAACATGACAAAATATATGACAATGATGGCACATGATTGTTGAGTAGTTAGAATCCAATATCAGAAAAGAATGGGACCACGTTCCACTTGCAAAACTTGAACAACTGGTATCCTTAAAGAAGTGGGGATGTTACACAGTAGTAAACTGTTTAGATATTTGTGGCTGTGGAATTGCCTTTGTGTGTGTCACTGGTGATGCTGGGGAATCCTTTCCATTTATATACTGATTAAAAAAATAACATGGCAGTTCTATTTTTTTGTAGATGTTGGAACCTTTGTTTTAATGAAAAAAAGATGAATTAATGACATAAAGGATGCTGGGGATGTGACGAAATGACCTCTGTGTTTGGGCCACTGGTCTGATACCAGTGGCTCAGGTCCCCAAGGTTTAGTCCTGTATCTTTATGGCATATACCAACTACTCTTCACAGCAGATTTCTGGTTTCTAAATCAGAAGATCACAACATTATGGGAACAATGACTGTAAAAAAAAATATATATGCTGACTGCTCTTGTAAAGGATATATATATAATATTTCCATTATTTCCTTTACAAGAGCAGTCAGCATTAAATGCTCTGAACTTCCTTGAGAAAAGCCTTTTTATGAATATATTTCATATTTGATATTGACTAAAAGTAAGTCAGGATGGTCCCTAAGTATCTGTACTGCTAAACTGAAGAAAGTAGCTACAGAAGTGGAATTCTTCCCAAAATCAATGAACATCTCCTTGCTCTTAAATACACTGAACCGTAAGAATGATTGATCACTGCACAACAAATGTATTATTGACCCACCTGTGATTCTGTTCATCATTATACACACATATACTGACTCTTACAGAACCATCTGCATTCTGAAGAACATACCTGTCTTCCTGAACAGCTTGGCAGTTATTATAACACTGTATAAAATCAGATAGATGCAGAGGAAGAATCCAGGCCTGAGGAGAAACACGGGTGTTTACCAACTTTTTTGTTCTATTTTAAAGTCAGTTTGCCAAGAAACAATATGAACGTCCCATTTAAAATTGAGCAACAACCCTGAATGTGAGGTTGTATGAAGTTAAAAGCAGATGAGAAACAATAGAATGCAGTCTATCCCGTTTTTGTTTTGGTGTATCCATTTCAAAATGAGATTTAATAGGGTTGCGGTTGTGTTTCCCACTCCTTTTCTTGCCTCATTAGTAAAGTGAAGAGGGTCCTGTCTGTCTTGACTTATATCTAAAATGTTACTTTTCCAGAATGCATTCAAAACTTTTCATTATGACAGAAATAAGAATCATACGCCAGGAAAACTTTGGTGATGTAACATCACCCACTGGAAGTAAACCACATTCCTTCAAAAGTCTCTGCTGCTCTAAAGATCCAAATATCTGTAAAAGTATCACCTGAGGATGTGTATGTGACATCACTGGCCAGAAACCATCGCTGTGTTCCATCATATTGTTGATTCCACTGGTGTGAATGGACTCGACCTCTGCATCTACTGCTTCCCTGTGTTTTTGGACAAAGGTGTTTGTTTTCACATTCGTGTTTTTGCTTAGATCTCCACCCTGTAGTAACTTTTTCTATATTGCATCAATTTAGCAGTTTCCCACCTGTACTTTCAGGATCAGGACTTATGCTCACGCTTGATGAGAATTAAATATAGACAGATTTTAATGGTTGAAATATTCAGCTTCAGATGGCATGTACAACTCACCTAACTCATCTACTCAGTCAGCATCAGACATATCAGGACACTTTTTATTCTACACACTAACCTATGATCTGATAGTGTTCCTGGTCACGAATGAATTCTTGTCTTTTAAATCACATTCCACTTTGTGTTTTTTTTTTCCACAGCGCTTACTTTTTTTTTTTTACCCTGTCTAACATAATGTACCTCTGGAGCTCTGACTTTTAAAAGCTGCGGTTATAAAGCGTGTTAATTTAGGGAAAAGACAACAGTGTTCTATCAACTAATTCAATAGCTTTGCTCTAAGACGCTCCACCAACACATGCAGGGAAAGGTGCATATTTAATACCAGCACAGTAGGTAAACCTGACAGACTGAAATACTTCCACGAGCTCAAGTGTTGTGCGAGTGCAAGAGAAATTGGCTTTCACTCAGATATACAAACTCATGGAGACGCTTAAACCTGATGTTTATGGTTTAAAGCAGCCGGTTGTTTTTGTTTTGTTTTTGTTTGCTTTCTTTATACTCTGAAACGAATGGCTGATGAGATGAGAACTCATGTCATCTGTGATTCATTTTTAAATATTTATCTTGGGCTTAGTACTTTGAAGCATATATATCTGTCCTTATCCGCCTGTGCTTCTCTCTGCTTCTTGTCACACAATATCACACAAGTGTTTATTGCTTCTGACGTATTGAGTTCATCAGAAGAAAATTACATAATGATGAACAATGGGCGACTGTGCATCAACTCAGCGCATGTAAACACATATACGGAAACACACACAAACACACACACACACACACACTTGAAGCCTGTGAGAATAAGCTGTTGGGAGCTTTCATACATATTTGATTAGAATTTTAGGAAGTTTGGGTATTATTATCCCATTCCCTCTAGTGTTACTTGTCTTTTCTTTCATCAGCGACTCTTTCTCAGCGAGATATCGTTAGTGAAAAGGCTCAACAACACAGTGTCCCTGTTACCTTTAATGTGGGATGGTTTTTGCGCTGGCCTGTGTCCCAGCAACACAGTAGGGCTATTATCATCACATCAGCATTCACAGTACAACTGTTAACATGCGCCACTCAGATGCTGACAGTGTACACGGCTGCCTTCACTCACATCTCTGACTGGCTGCACTCGCTCTCTGTGTGAAATAAATATTTCATTCAAGTAGTTTGTTATTTGCATTTTAAAGATGAATGAACCAGGAGGTAGAAGAAAGTAGTTTATAGTGCTGGTTTATACCATTGAAACAGAGCCTAATATGTTCTAAAAGTTTAAAAATGGGTTACGAATAACTGTATTACAACAGACACAGT
Organism: Gymnapogon annona; assembly: GCA_029814585.1. Taxonomy (NCBI): domain Eukaryota; kingdom Metazoa; phylum Chordata; class Actinopteri; order Kurtiformes; family Apogonidae; genus Gymnapogon; species Gymnapogon annona. The sequence goes on from JAPTHA010000002.1 coordinate 13,930,892, forward strand.
CGACATTAGACTTCACGACATTAGATTAGATTAGATCCCTTTATTAGTCCCACACGGGGAAATTTCAGGTTACAGCAGCACATATAAGACAAGACA
>JAPTHA010000002.1:13943914-13954023 GCA_029814585.1 Gymnapogon annona
GCTGGGTGTGGAGTCTGTGTGTGTATATGTGTGTGTGTGTGTGTGTGTGTGTGTGTGTGTGTGTGTGTGATGCTTGTGTGGCAGTGATGAATATTCAGTTTGTAACCAATAGTCAATAGCTCTTTTTCTCCAGATATATATTCCCATAAGCCACTTGGGCTTTCTTCTCTGTGACATCCAAACTGAAACAGCCTGTTTATCTTTTCCTTTCCTTGGTTACACCCACAATAATATGATTTGCCCATGTTTTCAATAATTAATTTTCTGGATGGTGAATCGCGTGGTCCTCCCAGAGGCCTTCTCTGTGCTTTCATCCCTCCATCATTCCTCAGTGTCATCCATCGCTTCACTGCCTCTCACAGGACAAACAGCCAGACCCAGAGGAACATTCAAAAACCAGACAGAAAGAAAAGAAAAAATGTTATCTCCACCTGATCTGTTTGTCTTTCTGGTTGCTCTCTGTCTTTTGTTTTCCCCCCGTGGGCCCTGATGTGAAAGAGGCAAAAACCCTTTTTAATTAGTTTATCATGACTTGAAAATAATGCCGGTTTTTCTAATAACAGTCAGGAAAAAGTCCTGTGGGAATAGTTGCTGGAGTTCGAGTTTATTTAATATTAAACTGTTTTATTAGCGTATTAGACAGAGTAATTGGCGAGAGCAAAAACTGAGAAACAGAGGTCCGCTGTGTTAACACACACTCACACACGCGTACACACAAAGCACCCAAACACCCCGCTGACCCATGCCCATCTCAGCAGCAATTAATTTGAGGTCAGTCTCTCCTCACTGACAGGGCTTGTTGGTGACACGGCCTCTTCTCCCAGACCCCAACTATGTTTATTATCCAATCACTGCACTCCTCTCTGGCCTCCGTCCAGTCTTAGAGGACGCAGGAACAGTGCTTAATCTTACCTCCCTCTGTTCTGGCCATTTTTCACCTCTTAAGGGTTATTATGGGTAAAAGGAGGAAACGTCTTGAGAGGACTGAAAAGTGGATGAGTAGGGCAGCTGTAATTGTAATAAACTTTTACAGCTTTGACTGGAGTGTTCTTTTTATCTTCATACCCACTTGAAAGTGATGTGGCCTTAAATTGCAACGGAGATGTGGTAATGGTTTGGTCCATGACTTGTTCTATTCCTCCATGGAGCCAGCTCCTGATTTGTCTCTACTTTTGAATGTGTTAATCAAAGCTGAAAGCGGTTGCTCGCACAGATATGAGGAGTTAGTATTGAATATATTGGATGTTTGATGTCATTGACGGGCTGTATAAGTATAAGTATATAATAGGATAAAGTGTTGCACATTGTTGCCATGTTAGTGAGGCAGAAGAGAGGAATTTAAGCATTCAAGAGTCAATGCTTAAATTCACTCTTGGATCAGTTGTCAGTAGTAAAAAAAAAAAAGAAAAGACTGACTCGAGCATAAACCTTACATACGCAGTCACACGAGCATGAACAAATCATTCATTGTGACCTTTAACAAAGGTGTCTTAAGAAGAACTATATATTTTCTAATCACTGTCCAATGTTTTTAGATTTTATGAAACTAAGTCGTATTAAATCAGCCTGATTGACAGATAAATCTGATGAGGTGAAGAGACAAAGACTTTTCCTCAAAATGTAATGTTCTGTCTGAGATATCTGATGCAACGTTGGAATGGAAATGAACATCCTCCAATGTTTAATATCATAATGTAGTCATTTTTCATATATTCTATTCAAATTTAATATATATAGAGCCACGGGAGGAATAAGAATAGATTTGTTAATTTTCTTCTACCAACATTGAGTTTCTGGCTCCGCTGTAGGTGACTGTATTTGCCCTGTGGCTCCCTGAAGGCTCAGTGCATGAAGCCAGAGTGGAAGGTGATGGAAGTCAATGTGCTGTGTGGGCCAAACCTAATCAGCGCAGGAAGGTAGAACAGTAACAAGCTGCAGCTACACACTAAGAGGAATAAACACCAGTGCATGATGTGGTCGTGTGACCACAAAATCTTCCAATCATATGGGAGAAAAAGCTTCCCATCCACACAAATTCCTAATGATGTCCACACAGAACACATTGTTATAGATCAACTATAGAGATTATTTTGACGAGAGGTTAACGGAGATGACTTGATGAATGATCTGTTCATCCAGTCAGATGGACCTCTTGGAGAGTGTTTTTATTCCTTACAACCTTTGATTTCAATGAGGAATATATGTTTTCTTTCACACACCTGCTGTGCCCAGTGTGCATGAGCTACCTACCAAGAACTATATCCACCCAGACGACCCACCACCACCACTGTAAGCAGGTCTGACAAGACTGCAGCAGCACTGTTGATGGTTTATACTCATGCAGTAACAATCATGAGGTGTCCATATTGAAATTATTTGGTTGGACTTTGATGGGTTTGTAGAAGCAGTGTGGGGATGATTAGCAGCTAATCTTGCACAATCATCCGTTCACACTAGACTAGTGGTGATACCCATTTAGACGGATTGGATCCAAAACCACAGCCCTGATAAGATCTTTTATTATTGTGTGGGTCTTGCCGAGTTGAGTGCATTTCCTCACACCTGCCATCAGAATATGTGTCTTCATATGCGTCGTCATATGCGTTTTGTTGGTCAGTATGAAAATAAACAAGCTGTATTGTTAAAAGACAGCACATGTTCCCATTTCAGGTTTAACAGAGTGCACTTACACTGTTTCTTTTGCTAATTGAAATCACTATACAACTGGAGCTTTTAAGGTGGAATGTTTTCTTGCCCATGGATGCATGAGACGATGTCGAGAATCAATAAGTACAGCAGAAATGTCAATATGACAACTTTGACAGGTCTATTTGTTTCTATTGGCGTTCTTGCCTGACGTACACTTTAATGATAATTAGATACTCAATTCCTAAAAGTGTACATTCATTTCAAACTGGGAATATGCTTTCCCATCTTAAGGAAACAATGAGCAGACTGTTGTTTTGAGTTTGTTCACTCAATGCTGATTCACAGGCCGTCTTAAAATTCCATGTATCTTTAAAAGGGTTATGGATACAGAGTGCAGTATCAATAGTCCGAACTTTCCAAATTCTTGTATAAGAACATGCTTAGAAAAAATGTAGACCAATAGAATTGAATCTATGTATCTACGAGCTTTATCACTGATGAAAGAAAGTATGATGCTCATTCATATACAATGTCATTAAGTTTTCTTCATCTCATTACTGGTCCTTTTAACAGTCAGTGTGAACAGGTTCTGTGCATAATCACATTGCATAAAACATTGTAATTTTAGGAAACATTAAAGCCTTTCATTCTGACATCCTTGTTTATTAAATAACAAGCTTTTCATTTATGAAAGTAGAAGTTCTACATATAGTCACTTTTAATATGATATGTTAAGAGAACTGGAAACCGCACCATCCATGGCAGCATCAGAGTGTGTTCTCAGTCTCTTATACCACGCACCATTCAGTCTGAATATTTGTCTTAATGTACATCCACCCTCTATAGAAAGATGAATTACTTAGATGAGTTTTGTAATAGGGGGTAATTTGGCTGTGCTGAATTTTACCGCTTCGTAATAACAAAAAGAACAGGACCATGGGCAGAATTTGTGCTTACTATTCATTACGCTGCACTTTTCTTAAAGAGCTTAGCTTTTTTTTTCTGGAACACATCTGGAAAAACCATCTGCAATTTCAAAGCAGAATACTTGTGTCTGTTCAGGGAAATCTGGACTATATTTTCATAACCCTGTGATATGACTCAGAGGGACGTAGCGGTCAACACATCCGGCATCCTGTCAATCCGGGAACCACAAGAGGACACTCGAATAAACGTATAGGATATGTGTGGATTTACATCAGTCGTGTACTGGGATGATGACTCCATCTATTCTGTCTGAATATGCTGAATGTTGTGGACTGTTCCATTCTTGTGCAAAGCCTATGAAAGTAAACCAACACCAGTGACATGTATCATCTTATGATTTTGTGGTAGACCAAAAGTAAGAACACCATCCTCTGAAGCCTTTCTCTGTGTGTGTGTGTGTGTGTGCGTGCGTGCGTGCACCTGCCTGATAATTCTCCTCATACCTGCCTAGAACTGACACAGATTAGAACTCACCCGCTTATGTCCATGTGTTAATATCTGTCGTTGTCTCGTTCCCCCAACGGCCCCCCAACATCACATAAGGACCAGGGACCATACATAGACAAAACTGTTTAGGTGCTTCAACATCCTGTACCTCTATGGTGTCTATCTTATCAATGGTGGAAAGTAACTGAAATTAAATGATGAGTATTTGATTTTCTTTACACCTACTTTATTCCTTTGAAAGACGTCTTATCTATGACAGTTGACTGTTGCCATTTGCACTTTCTTCTTCTTTTCTTTATGGTTCTTCATGGTAGTGCGTAGACCCAGTTAGCTTTACAAGTCCCCCCCATTCTTCCCTGTCCTGCGCCAGCTCTGCTGCCTGGTTGAGATTAACATTGATCTGACGTAGATCTTCCATTTGCACTGATTAATGATAATTAATAATAATTGAATATGGGATGCCACACTCACGTATGTGCACACGGATGGGAGCAAAGCCACACTCAAGATTGGAAACAGAATCAAAGTGGGTGAAAGATTTGAACTGAGCAAAGTCAAAGAGAGTGTGCTGCAGTGTTCCTGCATTACAACTGACTGGCTGCTTTAACTGCCAGTGCTGCTCAGTCAAGCTTTAAATAGATGGATAAAACTCTTTCTTACCATAGACTCCTCTGTTCATTTCTCCACCCAGCCTCCCCATCTGGTAAAACTAAAAACGATCTCCGATATTTAATGGACACACACGTCTCCATGTGTATGTTTTTTTGTGAGCATGTCAATATGCATGTTTACTGGAAAGTGTGATTTCCAATTCGTCCAGTAGCAGAGGTCACACTAATCCCAAATTCTCCTCCAATCCTCAACTAACCACATACCAGTCTCTTTTTTTTCCCCGACCCTCTGCTCATCTCTTTTTCTCCTCATCCCTTCATCTCTCATTTCCTTGTGTTGATAAAGTCATTTTGAAGCAAAGTGAGGTAAAATGGGTTTACTCCAACACTGATAGATGGGGTGAGGACAGGCACAAATAAGCAGGCGATGGAAGCGCAGGGCGGGAACACACACTAGTGGAAAGCCTGCCATGTAAAATACATATATTCTGAAGAATGTGTTCTCACAGACTGCAGGGAAACCACCACTTAACCATGAAAGATGTGTGTACCGTACAATGAATCCTCTCCCTTTCAGATTATCTCATTTTTACCATCTTGGGAGTGTGTCGCCTTTGTTTATATAATTCATAGATAAGGCAAACGGATATATATCCAGATATATGTGGTTAGATTTTGTTTACACTTAATATATGTGGCTGTTCATTCATTTTTGCAGATGGTAGTTAAGATTTTCCATGTTACACCGAGCTAGTAGAAGAAAAGCAGCGTCACATCTGAGTCTCCGGCCGATTTAGTGCTGATAAGCCTGCGTGTAAACAACAGCGGAGTGTGTGATCAGGTCAAAAAGTAGTAGATGTACACATCAGACACCAGCTGTGGCTCAAACACAACCCATTAGGCTACTAATCGAGACAAGGCCGCTCTCACTTTATGATGTTAACAGCCACATGCTAATGAGCTGTACATAATGCAGGGCTTTGATCTATGCAGTCTTTGCTCCGTCACAATTAACACAGAGTTTAAAATCATTCTGGGTGCACTCACCATGGTGAGAGCATGTGTTCTTCGCTGGAAAAGTCCACTTTGTCTTCTATCCAGCTTTATTCTTTTCATCTTTATAACTGTCTTAGCTCTTAATGAGCAACTTTTCATGCTTGTGATACGACATGCGAGACTGACAGGTCAATCGTGAGTCCCCATCCGCCGCTCGACTCTCAATTCATTTGCACTAAAGGCTCTCGTCTGCCTTTTACTGCCACTTTCTCACTCATTCCACACTCTGTTTTCTCCCTCCTCCTTCTGTCAAATGAGAGCGGGTTTGTGCTGTTATCCTAGTGTGAAATGACACAATGCTCAGAGTCAATGAGCTGTTTTGATCTTTTGTCACCTTGGACACCAGCCAGTTGTGCCTCGCTGCCACAGCGATAATGTCACAGAAGAGATTGATTGGAAGAGGATGGAGTCCACATTCTAGAGAGAGTAGTCCTCATTAAGCAGCTTACACTGCGGAAACCTCAGCATTTACCTTTTGCTATTCTCCCTCTCTTCCTTTTTCTTCAACTCAATAGTTTTCTGCCAGCTCTAGTTAGTAGAACGTGAGAATCTGCCAGTTGGAAAAGAACAGCTTGATGTTTTGCTGCATCAACTTTCAGCTTCAGTATTTGTACATTGTGCTGATTCTCCACTGATGCACGCTTCCACTGAGTTGTCTTTGCAGTGCAGAGATAAAGTTTGTTTTTGGTCTATCCTGACAGATCCAGATGCAACCAAGGACCCCTGTCTGAAGGTACGATGTCCTCCCCACAAGGTGTGTGTAAGCCATGACTACCAGACAGCCATCTGCACCAATCACAAGCAGCCGAGCCACAGGTAAGAGCCAGTAACGATGCGTCAGCAAATTGAGTTGTTGAGTTATTTCTGTCTCTTGAATATAGTATATACTATAATATAGTATATTACAATAAACCCCTGTAACCAGGAATTACTCTGCAAATATGCTGCAGACCCTTAAGGCCGGTTTGGATAATTACACCCAGTTGGCAGAAGACATAAAGAAATACTTTTTTTATTTGCTTTTGCAGTGTGTGTGGATCCAGTCTGCATCACTGACAAACACAGAGACATACTGTATATTCTCGACCCTAATTAGTTGTAATCAAACTATCAGTTTATTTGTGCTCTGTGGACTCTGACAAATGTTTGTTGCCCTGTCAGCAACCAATTTGTTTGTGTTTTCAACCTCGTCATACTGCCAGTTTTAAGGTTTTGGTTTTCCTTTTTCATTTTTCACTTCAACAAACATTTCCCCCAAAAGACACATGCATGCATTTTGACTCTGTTGTGAGCTTAATTGATGTCTTCAAGTCATTTCCTTCCAAGATGTTTTCTTCTCTTTGAATTGCATGCAAGTCCTGTTTGCTTCTCAGTATATTAAATTATTTACCCTAAATTAACCCTGTTTCCAAACACTCACTGAAGCTGTGGAACGTGATAATATTCCACCTAAGTAAGTTTAATTATTTGCGTTAATTAGCACAACAGGTATTGGTGTTAATGGACACTTTGGTGCAGCATTGTTTTGTACATAGATGATTCATCTAATCATAGTTATTAAAAATTAACAGCATTTCCACTTTGAAGATGCCCTCTACACTTTTTGATACCACCTTTATGCTTCACTAAAACCTATGGCCATATCAGTTATATATTTTCTGATAAATCATTGATGAAATGAAAGCCTGGCATACCTGGACAGACTTAATGGAGCTCAGTGCAGATGCCTCGACTCTCCTTATTGGCTGATTATTTTTGGCTGCAGGCTTCAACATAAGTAGTGAGCTCTAACTCCAAAGCCATTACGGAGAGTTTGCAGTGTTAATTCCATTACACCTCTGAGGCAGAGTGTAGCACTGTCAAATCAGACCTTGTCAGATTAGAGACTCTCAGCAGGGGATTGAAGTACAGTGGCATGAAAGGACCACAGAGACGTCACTTTCCTGTCCCCTTTGAGTACACGCCATCTATGGTTGTATATTTTATCTCTCTATAACCATCTATTTCTTTATATACATGCATTATTTCTTTAGATGGGGAGGACAGAAGAATAATTCATACGAGAGTATGAACTAAAATATGCCTCATTGAAGTTTAAAGCTTTCATAACCCACCTACTTTGCTGCATTTTAGTAAGAGGTGTCATGAGGCAGGTCAAGTACTGCATTTCTGAGACAGTGGTCATCATGGGGTAATAGGGTGACCACATTTGGTACTTTATGTAGGTTTGCTCAGTAATTTTATCCCTTGCATATTTCAAAGGGTCTCATACAAAGGCTACTTATACCATCAGAGTTGTTTTAGAAGGATTTAGGATTTGCTTTTCTTTCAAGGACTAATATTAGTCATGACAAGTTCAGACCGGTTATAGGAAAACTGTAAAAATGTGCTTATCATAATTCTGATACATCATTACTTTGAAGGAATTTTACAGATTAAATCCCTATACACAGTATAATTTCTTGGAATTCTATTTGACAAAGATGATCACATGTGCATTCACACAGGTTTGTACAGTTATGATCATTTGCTGAATCATATCTGTCGCATCAGTTTATGTTGTGCAAGAATTAGAAAGTTGCATTCTAATTAAACGTTTCACACACTGAAGCCTAACCTGCATGTGTGTGTGTGTGTGTTTGTTTCTTTTATTTTAAGTCAAACATAGCAACGTTTAAAATGACTTCCCAGCTGTTATCACATCTCACGTTCTCTCAGAGAGACATGGTCTTAGGAACACATTTATTGTGTTGGGATCTAGTCACCCTGTCTTGCAGATTCCATCCTTCCTCTACCCACTGTGTTTTATTTGTAGGTAACAGACATATCTGTGAAATCGGGTCAATATTTATTTCAGAACCATTTTGTCCTTGAGAGTAATGGAGATGCTGGAGCCTGTCCTGCTACCTACAGATGAATGCAGATGGAAAATGTGGATGTGTCATCGGTCATCACAGGACTGACGTGTATAGACAGATATATACATTCTCAATGTCATTGAATATATACATATACACCCATTGAGTAAATGCATATATATACCCATTGAGTCAATGGGCATATATACCCATTGACTCCCACTTCGACACCTACTGGAAGTTTAGATCTTGATTTAATATGTGTGTACAGACTCCACCTGTTGACATCAGTAGTTGGTCATTTGTGTGTGGAATCATGTCGGGTGGGTAAGTGTCTGTCTGTAATTGCAGTGCAGGTTGATGGAACAGAAAGCACAAGGGTGGTCTCTGAGAGCTCTTTGAAGGAAAATTGCTGTGAGATTAGAATCCAACATAATTATACTGGCTATTGAAAAGCCCACCCAGAGTAGAACCTCACCTGATTCAAATAATTGAAACTCCAAAACTTTTCAACCTTTGTGTGCCACCGTTTTTGTTTAACTTTGACACTATTTCTGCTTAGATTGTTTCATATTTGCCCCAACACATTTTGAGGCAGTAGTTACATTTACTGCAAGGTTATCTCTACCACCGTGTCTCCACTGCAAAGAAGGACCCACTACCCATTGGAATCAGTTTAATCAATCACATAATCATTGTATGACTTCTTGAGCCGGACAATGTAAGTGATTCCAGCGTCATCTGCATTGGTCACATATTGTGCAATAGTCATTTGACCGTGAAGTGTGTCTCTACTTCTGAATCTTTCTATTTACCTTTGGTCTTTGGTGGGGCTTGAAAAATGCTGCTTGTTTCCTATTGACATCATGTCCTGCTTTGTGTCTACCTTGGGACTTGGGACTTGTTTAGACCCTGTAAAGGTTCCTCGTATTTGACCTGTGGGGCTGGTTCCTGCACTACAGACATGCACCAATGACCCTGTACAATTACCCCTGAGTCACTGCAGTGGAAACACGCCTATTAAGGTGTAAAACGTGGACACAAAATGACAGCCTCCTTCATATTGAGGATTTCAGTGTTTCTAAATTAACATTTAAAAACAATTTCATACCTTTTATGCCCTGCATTTTTTTCTATATTTTATTTTTTTTATTTTTCATTAGACAACATAACATTACATCACAATACAGTCACATTTATTCACCACCAGACCTCACCCTCCACCCACACTAACAGGGCCAGAGGTGATAGCCAAAGCAGCACAAGACAAAACAGCACAAGACAAGACAAAACAGGATGAAACAAAACAAGACAAGACTAATCAAGACAAAAACAAAGACAGAAATGACAAAACCAGACCTTAACTATATAAACTGCGGAGAGAGACACATGTTAACTTCACACCTCCATCCCTCAAGTTCAGCTCAGGTATATAGAGCTGAGTCCATGTGGTGTATATCAGGTATATAGAGATGAGTCCATGTGGTGTATATCAGGTATA
>JAPTHA010000002.1:13970919-13981074 GCA_029814585.1 Gymnapogon annona
TTGTACACATTCGGTGGTGTAAAAAAGGTTTAGTCCACTGACCATTGGAATGTCTTTTAATGAAATGTGCTGTTTTTGGCGCTGCAATACGTGTGTGTGATCAAAGCTGATGTGAGATTTTAATTGTAACCCATTAACTGTCAATCAAATATTGAATAAGTGCTCTGTAGATTCACAAGTTTGTAAACTGATAGTGATGAAGTCTGTGCCTCAGCAGACAACAAGTTCACCGCACGTCACTGGTGTGAGCAGACTTTTAGAGGGAGAGAGAGATATACCTTTATTAGTCCCATACGGGGAGATTCCAGGTTACAGCAGCACACACTTGACACACACAAGACACACCAAAAAGTCGAATAAGTCCTAATACTATCAAAAGTACAAATATAGATAAAGAAAATATCAGATTGTACAAATATAAATTAAGAAAAGAACAGCTTGAATTGCAATAAGACCAAGAAAGAGTCATTGTCAATGGTGAGTTAGTGTTATTACTGTTGTAGCACTTTCTTCGTATGCACACTCTGAGGTACAGTGCTTGGGTTCGTTTATTTAAAGATATCAGATGCTATTAACTGTATTTTTAACTTATCTATTATAACCTGTATCCAATCTACTTTATTAACTCTCGTCAATTACCACGAATGTAACCACAGATATCTCCCAGGCTAGCGTTTTCAATCTTTTAGCATGTTTTGACTTTTTTAGAGACTAGACAGAACCATATAATGAATTTTAAATATTTATTAAAACTGTACAAATATTAATTAAAAAAGAAAAAAATAAATACAAATATGACTCCCTTGAGTCTAAAGAGTATTAATCACTCAGTTGGTATGAGTTTATAATAAAATTCAACTCATATCTAACCTCACCAATGAGGAAATAAACCAACCAAAACAGTTGCCCTTTAAAATTCACTCAAGCACTGTTATCACTCTGCAAAGTGCACCAACCTTAATCAAATTGTATGCAAAAAAATATTACTCACAGTTATTAACTCAAAAACTGAATTATTGATCCAACCTTTTTTTTGAGAGGAAAAAAAACACCAAATGATCACATATGAAACTTAATGTGGGCCCACTAAAGTAATGACAAAAGCCAGCAAAGAAAATAATAAAGCCTGTTTACTGATGAGTGGAGATGACACGATGGCGACTTTGGATCTGATGCCGTGATCACTCACCCACGTTGAACTCAGTCTCTAGTCTCTGTACCTGCAGCCAATGATGCAGAAGAAATCCCAACCTCACACGAGTCCCCGCCTTGGGATGCCGAAGTCTCCGCCTGCTCTGAAGCTGGTCTTTATGATGATCGAGGTGCTGACACCGCTGACAGTGGAGGTGGTTGAAGGCTACTCTCCGTCACAGTGCACCCACGATAGGATGGCTCAAATTCCATCCAAGAAGCATGAATCACTACTTTAGCATCCGTGTTAACTCTGTAACAGTCTGGAGAGTTATCTGTATTAGCTCCGTAGTGATTACAGTCCATAACCTTAACCGGTGAATGTAACTTTTTAGTTAATGTAGACTCTCCGAAAAAACAACAATCCAGCAGCGATCTCAGCTGTAGTCCAAACTCTGATGTACAGTATATAGAGATACACACAGGTATTGAGCTACCGAGCATACGCCATATTTTTTCTCTTTTTTTCACCTCTTTCTTACTCCCGCCCCTCAGCCAATTACATTGAGGAAAACTCAGGTATCACACATACTGGCAAATGGCATCAGGAGAATAATCAAATGACACAAACAAGGTAGTGTGTTCAACCTCGTGTTGAGGGATATACGTTTCATACAAACTATAAACAACGTTTGACTGGACTTAAAGGAGCAGTACCCTTTTTAATTCTGAATCAGTAGATACCCTTTTAGAGCTGGGACAGCTGCAGGAAGGAACGACCTGCGATACCTCTCCTTCACACACTTAGGGTGTCTCAGTCCGTCACTAAAGGAATCCTCAGTGCAGTCAGTGTGTGTTTGAGGGGGTGGAAGTCTCTGCCCAAGATGGAGGCCAACTTGGCCGTCAGCCTCCTCCCCCCCACCTCCTCCTCAGGTTCCAGAGGGCATCTCGGGATGGAGCTGGCCTTTTCTATCAGTTTGTCCAGCCTCTTCCTGTCATCTGCTGTGATGCTGCTCCACCAGCAGACCACACCATAGAATATGGCAACCGCCACAACAGAGTTGTAGAAGGTCCTCAGGAGTGCTCCCTGCACCCCAAAGGACCTCAACCTCCCGGGCAGATATAATCTGCTCTGCCCTTTTTTGTAGAGGGCGTTGGTGTTATCAGTCCAGTCCAGTTTGTTGTTGGGGTGATCTTGTTGTTGAGGTATTTATAAGACATCACACTCTCTATGTCCCTTCCCTGGATGTTCACTGGTGATGTGACAAAAGTCCACCACTTACTCCTTAGTCTTACTGGCATTCATCAGGAGATGGTTTCTCCAACGCCAGTCCACAAAATCCTTGATGAGTCCTCTGTACCACGTGTCATCCTCATCTGAGATGAGGCAGACGATGGCAGAGTCATCAGAGAACTTCTGAAGATGACATGACGGAGTATTGATGTGAAAAGTCCACAGTGTAGAGGATGAAAAGGAACCCAGTTGATCTCCCAGTTCACCCCAGTTAAGTGATGAGCACCTCACATCTGTTCTGAGAAGTGCCACAAGAGAACACCACACTTCTATTCACTGGCAAAAATGGGCGATCAACAACACTGTTCTCACTAAAAAGTATATTATCACTGGAATGCTTACTCAGTTTGTTTGATATATACTGTTAACAAATGCATTTTTTATGTGTATCATATCTTGTGTTGACCCAGCCCGCATGTCAAATTTTAACTGTCAATGTGGCCCCCTAGCCAAAACGTTTGCCCACCCTTGGCATAAGCAAAAAAGTAACAGACTGTAGGTCTAGGGGTGTTGGGGGAGGGCTTTTTCATACTACTGTATGTGTCTTTAAAAGAATTTAACCAGTGGATGCACTGTTATTAGAAGTAGACAACTTTTAACACATCGATATGTAAATAACCCTGCATGAAGTAAACGCTCGTGTTTAGAACTGTTTTAACTTCCTTAATTAGATTTTTCAGTTTCAGGTAAGATCTAAAGTTACAGGTGAAGTTATATTTTGTAGATACATTATAATAATCAATGTAACAAACACTAAATGAAAAAGAAAAGAGAAGAGTTAAAAGCAGCTTCACTTTAATTTTCCCTTTAGATTTGCCTTGTGGTTGTTGTACTTCTAGGTCTGAATTAAAAGGACCAGAATGACAATGACATATGGTGAACACAACCCATGTGGCCGTGCACACAAAGTGACCTTTAGTAAACAATGGTTTTGCAAATGAAATTTGATGCCATGCTTTTTTTTCATTCAACAGTTTTCATGTCTACAAGACTCAAACTGACCAATTTCTCAAAATAGATGTAAAACAAATCAACTCAACCGTCAATTCTCTCAATTGTCCTCCAAACCATTCTGACGCTCACCGTGCACACCATCACCACTTATTCCATTACCGCAGAAGAAAGCACACATCATGAATTATTTTAAAAATGAAGCTAAAACCAAACTGGATCATTTCCACCAGAACAGGGAACACTGAGGGTCGAGACAGGAACTAAATACTGCATCACCTGTTGTCAGTGACAGACTGTGTCAGTTCTTATCAGTTAAAAACCACCTCGATTCTTAACCTCTGTGTTCATGTAAAAGAAATACTCTTGATACAATCGAAGTCATACCAACAGATGAGCAGACTGAAACAGAGGACACTGAAAAATGCACCTTCATTTCTCCCATCTTTTTTTTTCCACCTGTGTCCTACTCCGTGCCGACAGACAACGTATTACTGATCATTATCGGGTCTAACCTTAAGTTAGTGCTGTGGAGATAGCTCTGAAGAGCTGAAAGCTCAGGGCAAAGAAAATCAAACATGCCCCTGTATCTTTTTAATGAATCTGACCTTCTATCTTCCTTATATCTGCTGTGTGATTGTCTGACTTCATTTCCTTCTTCGTCTGTTACCTTGTTAAGAGATGTCACCACACCTCGCCACCTCCATCTGCTCTTTCTCTCCCTCCACCTGCCTTTCATCTTGATTCTACCTCACAGCATTGCTCATGTCTCAAGGTGATCACCATCCAACCTTCCTGTGTTGCCCCTCCTTCTCTTTTATATGACAAACTTAGTTTATCATTTACCAATGATAAAGGAGGCCCATGCAGGGATCCAAAGCCTGTCGGCCCCTGATAGTTCCAGTTATATATGAGAAAGTGTAGAGGACACATTCATCTCAGGACCTAAACCTGCCTGCAGGGCTTGTTGCCATATGTAATTTGGGAATGTTACAATCAGTCACATCATAATGGCACACACGCAGTCACAATACATGGTAGCAGTGCATGTTTGTTTAATATTTATGACCAAAGAGAACACTCCAAAAAGAGGGAAATTTACTTATTTTGAGGATATCAATCGGGGGGTTTTTTTTGCTAGTTTTAAGCGCTGATAGAAAAAAATATCTTGGCAGTGTAAGAGTGTGAACTTTGTTTTTAGAACACATATTTTCCATTTTCTCCTTTTCTGGGTCAGAATTTGCAGGTTTTTTGAATAAAAAAACTGCAAACCTGTTTACATTTATGTGTATTATTTACACTGTTGATAGTACTGTTTACATTTATGTAATATTTACACTGTTGATAGTACTGTTTGCATTGATGTGTAATAATTACACTGTTTATGCTACAGTTTACATTGATGTACAATATTTACACTGTTTTCAGTACTGTTGACATTGATGTGTAGTATTGCACTGCCCATCTTATTTATTCCTTATTATATTGACTGTATGTGCTGTCACCTTTGCACTGCAGCCACTCATGGCTTTAATCACTTCAGCAATTTTGCACTTTTGTATTTTCCATATTTATTTTGTGTTGTCAATTGCCAGTCAATGACATTTTGTTGCCAGATTCATTGTGTGTGTCTGTGTAATGACAAACTAAGTCTAAGTCTTAGCCTAAGTCTAAAATGATAGAGAAATGAGATCTAACCATGTGTAACATTGTCCTATAATCCTTCGTAATTCAAGTATCACCACATTTATCAACACAGTATAATATGACGAAATACTGTGGAAAAATTGCTTGAAATTCACAATTTCACTTAATTTTAAAGATGCGTGGGACATTTTTGCAGTAAAATTCAAATGAGTTTCACCAATAATTATAAGACCAATTAGTTTGTTGTTGATTCTGACTTTTGGGTTCAGCCTTTTCTGTTCAATGTTCGGAGCCCATTTAATCTTTTAGTTATTACACAATGAGCAAATAACAGATGATATTCACACAGTGAAAAGGGTTATGTGTGTGCACTGGTTGATAGATTTCCACATGCAGGAGTTGATGGTTGTGTATGACTGTGAAGAGCTGATAGCTTCTGGGGTTTTGTTGCCAGTTTCTCCAGATCTAAGGTCACAGTTATGAAACACAGCAGAAGCACAGAAGTGTTGAGCGAGACGGGATGAGAGGAAAGAAAAAGGAAAAGAATGTAATTCCCAGCCACAATTCAGTGTTTGATATTTGATCCACGGCTCTAATCGATACTTTCTCCTGTGGTAAAGCAGCCTGTGCGTTTGGCTGTCTCCACTACCGCTTCATCCTGGGTAAAGTTCACTGTCAATCTGTGACTCCAGCTCTGCAGCTCTTCCAAAGCACACGAGATCTTCACAGCTAGAACTGGAACCAAGCAGACATCTGGAGAGAGGACGTCCCATCTGTACTCAAGCAGGAGGAAATCTCTCCTTTTGTTGTTTACTTTTTTTATGTTGACTTTGATGTAAAACACATTTTGAAAAAGCAGAATGTCATGAAGTATAAGTATTTTCTGAAACTAACATCATCCAAACTTTCAGGATAAATGCGAATGAGAAATATCACACTGAGTTTTGATGAATATAGTCTAGAGTGAGATAAGAGAACCTCTCTTATCTCATGATAAGAGATGTTTTTATTTCATTTTTGGAAATAACACGTTTCTATAATAATATGTTTTTTACATGTTTGTATCGCATGATCAAAACCTATACATGTATCTGAGTATACAATTCACATATAGAATGTTTCTAAATGTACTTGTTAGCACAGAAAGAAAATAGACTTTGAACACACACTAAGAAGAAATTTGATGTAATAAATAATCAGTAATTAATTAATCAAATGATAATTTAACGTGAGTTTGAGCATGGCTCAAGCTTTTTGTTAAAATATTTAATATATTTTATATATAAAATAATTCTTGTAAAAAAAATTGCAAAATCTTTACATTTTTAAGTTTTATTTATTACCAGTACAGAAAAGGAAAGACAGTATTCCTTAAATAATTGATTTAAGTCTTGGCTGATCCTTCATTTTTATGTAGAATTGGTGAAGTAGTCCTATAGTGTGATTGCCAACTTTTACAGAATTATTCATAGTTACTCTTGTCTTATGTACAGGAACAAATTTGCTCTCGTAAAACTCTTGTAAAAATTGTAAAAACCTAAAAAAAAAAATGACTATTTAAAGTCAAAAGAAACCCAAGGGAAAAAAAACATAACTTTACATAATTATACTGAAAAAATTAAATGTATTAAACTCCGGACGATGAGAGTAATTATCACAAAAGCTTTAATGTTGACGACTGTAAGCTTGATATCTCTGAGTCTTTTTGACCCTCAGACACGAGGAGGAACGGTTAAGGGACGTTTTTGTCTGTGTTTTGTGTCCTTGAATGTTTTCAGTTCCAGTTTTCTGACTCACTGCTCAACAAAAGAACATGCGGCACAAACAGCAGTGTCGGGGCCAGTCCAAAACGATTTGGGTCACACTGGTAACAAAGATAAGAGGTCTATCTAGACCTATTGTGGGTACAAAGTCCGGGGAACGTAAAGAGGAACGAAAGGAGAGTGGAAACGCCAGGAGTTGAAAGAAACTAGAAGTGTAAGAAGAAAGAAAGCCAGAGGATATCGGGGAAAAACAGAAACGCTTCAATCTACAGGGTCTTTATAGAGGGAGGGGGAGGGACGGGGGTGGGAAATGAAGCACTAAAAGCAATTTAGTTGAGAGAAAGAAAGAGAAGAGTGGGGATATCAAAGTGTTCTTCTAATTCAAGGGAAACTGAATCAGGTAGAGCCAGGTGGGATAAGTGGCTTCTGACGAATCGGAGTTAGATGGAAAGACATCCTTAATGGCAACAAGAAGCAGAACATTTCAAATGAAGAGGAAATACAATAGTAGGGAAGGTAATTAAGGGATAAAATGGTGAAGATTTACCTGAGATGTCGGACATTTTTCTTTTTTTTTTTTTTTCATGGTTTGTGTTGAAAGAACATGTTCCAGGCTCTCCGTGGAAAGGTTTTTTTATTATTATTATTATTATTAATTATTATTATTATTATTATTATTATTCATTAGGTGAAGGCAGATTATGTTTAGGTGCTTTGTGTGTTTTGGTCTTTCTTTCTCTGCTCCACACTGTGAAAATGAGGAGTGCTCAGAAATGTTATCTGTCTCGTCCTGAGAGGTTACATCACACACACCAACACACATCACCTTGGAATTCAAGGGGTAATGTCACCCAAACAGCCCCTCGGATAAATGTTCCTTGTTCTCTCTGCTCCAGTCTGTTACCTGAGGCTTCCTCTGTTTTATAGCTGCAGCAATAATGGCACAATCTCGCACGATAACAATGAAATATTGCTGCTGGAAATGTGCGGCGGTTGCTTAGTGTGCTGAGGAACAGATTCATGCATGTGAGCCGGCAGGACACGAGGTGAAATATGTGACAAAATTGAAATCGCTCTAATGAAAACACCACAACATCTCGCAGCTCTGAGTGGAGATACCTAATAATCCCATACTGGCTTTGAACGCATCTCTTTTCATGTTTTGTTGACATCTTCATCTATTGACAGAAACCTGTGATCCAGCCTGAGACACAGAGTGTGTGTTGCACTGACACATCTGCCTCATTTGCATTGACAGTAACAGGGTATTTCTGTCCCACTCCAAACTCCATCTGATTGATTTTCAAGATGAATCCATCAGTCATCTGGTATTAAATTAAAAGTAAACTAACATGATCATCTTCTTTCATTCCTCTAACCACCGACCCCCATTTAATGGTTTCTTCATCTCACTGCCACTAAAATTAATATCTGAAGGACAAACGAGTCTTTTGGCAACAATTTGGGATTTGGAGAAACAGTAAAGCACATTTTCTGCCCTTTAATGAAACCAAACCACACACTCTATGAATTCAGAGAATAATCAACAGAAAATCCCCAGAGTATATTTACACGTGCACGCTTCTCTACTGTTACAGTTTTCTGAATTTGACAGATGTTATAAAAGCAGCATATTTTCTTTGGGCATTCTGACAATCCTGTTTTTGTTTTTTTTATCCTTAACAGAGCCTTTTCTAACTGGGACATGTGGCAGATGCAGATATTATTCCAGTTTTATAAAGAGTCTGTGGACACAAAGATAGTGGCTTCAGGAAGTGAATGTGATTTCAGTATTTCAAACCAGGTCACAAGACATGGAAGCTGTTTATGATCCGATGGATTAAAGAAAAAAGTCCTCTGTGGTATGAATGGATCTCTAAATTCTGTTCAGAAAAAGGCACCAACTGTTAAACACGAGGACAGAAGATATCAACGTGTTCATGGATGTAATTATATATTAATGGACTAATACTTAAAAAATGACCTTTTCCAGAGCGTGTACGAAGGAGAAAAATAGACAGGCTGCGTTTATATAATCAAATGTCAAATAAATATCATCACTTTTATATGCGATATGAACAGACAAATGTAAACATAATTATTAGTAGAATATTCATCTTAAATAGTTATAAAGTCAGCTTAGTAGGACAGTGACTTTTCCAGAAAACACCTTTTTTTTTTTTGTATTTATATTTAGTGAGATTCATTATTCCCTCTGAATTCATGTGTTTTATGTAATCACTTTACGTCAACAAGTGTATGTTCTGGTCTGTGAATGTAAAGCCCTTATAAAGGGAAGAATGACAGGATCGAACAACGTGTGCGTCTCTTGTTTCACTCGAATCCGAGAGAATGAAACGGAGCGTGCACTTCCATCTACCGGAGCTCCCAGGCATCACTAGTAGATCCCATGTCATCACAGTCATTTCCCAATGAACACTGATAAACGAAAATATGCCTCAATAATCAAAAATGTTATTTAAATCAAATAAATAAAATTTAATAAAACAACTGACTCATGGTATCTTCAGTTTGAAAACAAACAATGCTGCTGAATAAATAATAATCAGTATCACTAAATCAGATACCAGAATAATAAAATAAATATAATACAATAATCAAATAGCAGCTGCATCAATACAAATAACAGTCTCTTAACCTGAGTTTGAATCTAAAATAATAATACCAAAATACCTAAGTTTTAATCCAAAATAATATACATCTGATAACCATCTTAATCAAACAAATATCTTCACTGTATCTTAAACAAATATCTTTCAATCTACCACATGAACGTCCGCCTCATGCCGGGGCGTTTGCATTGACAGGCTCCATATGAGAAGGCTTTGTTCTTAGTGCACTTTATCAAATCCACCAAAGAAATAGAAAGGCAGAAAAAAGTGTCAGTCAAATCCATGAGGGGGAGGGGAGAAAAGGGCCCGAGATTGGCAGACAGAGACACAGATGGAGACAGGCGGAGGCAGAGGTCCGCCCGAAATACAGGCAGTCCATGTCACAGCCGAGAGGATGAAGACAGATGGATTTGTTAAGCACTGACAGAGGACAGGTCAGACTTTGAATTATGAACTGCATTGAACGTATTGATTAGATGATTAAAGCCACTTTGGACACAACCTTGCATGAACCTGTTTAGCACAGTTGGATCCGCTTTGTGTTTAGAGCATGTTCACATATAAAAGCACAGATGAGCCTCTGCTGAGAGGAGCTTCGTCTCAAGTCCTCTTGAGGGTCATGTATTGTTTGGGATCAGAGATGACAGTAGACGAGGAAGCTCTCCTGTGTGTGTGTGTGTGTGTGTGTGTGTGTGTGTGTGTGTGTGTGTGTGTGTGTGTGTGTGTGTGTGTGTGT
>JAPTHA010000002.1:14007068-14019517 GCA_029814585.1 Gymnapogon annona
CTTGTTACATCATGTGTATCTTGGTAACCAATCATCCCGGTGCTGATGAAGTGATGCCAGGGCGGCGTTGGGAGATTTGTCCACTCTGCGACCCGCTCTCCATAAACACCATTACAGCGTCGACAACACCCGTGTCATGTGGGCGAAAGGCTGAAACAATACTAAACTTTTGTTCAGTATTGAAGCGGCAAGAGTTCATGGAACAATGGTTATTTTCACGGTGTATAATAATGTTTAGTATAATGTATAGTATAAATGTAGTTGTACTGTAGTATGGCAACACATTTGGTAACTAACAGACATTTTTTTCTATCAGCACATAAAATTGAAAAAAAAAGATTAAAATCCTCAAAATAAGGACCTTGTCCTTTAATGAAAATCACTTTTTGCAGTGTGGAAAAGGCTTCACTACTAAAATTCATAATATCAGAATTTGAAAATACCCCGCCATGAGTAAAAACCCTGCATTCAAAACATCACAGAATAACAATATTTAGGTATTATGAGCAAAATATAGTCAAAGTATATAAAGTAAAAGTACTTATTGTAGAGTAGCATAGTTGCTGAAAATATTTTGCTATTACACATGATATTTTTTAATTGATTTGAACACTGTATGAATGTAAATATTGCATTTGATATATGCTATAGAGTTTTGACGCTGAGTTCGTATTGTATAAATTCATCATATTGTGGTGCACCATATTCTCTTGAAGGAACTGCATATCTCAAAAAAGTAAACTTCACAGATCAGCTAACATAGTTTTTAGCTTTGTGACAATGCATTTTGAGCTAATCCAAGAGGATTTATTCCGAGGATTTATTTATCTTAAGAAGAAAGGGGAATTTTCTTAAATCCACAAAGGAACACTCAATCCTTCATCTCATCACGAACATCCTCAACATCTACACATTTGAAGATGTGGTGTTCAGTGGACAGGGAGGAGATGAAAAAGGACAATCTGAAAAGGAATTAGAGCTGTCAAATGTATTTGGAGTAAATGTACAATATTGGTACAAGTGCACTAGTAAAGTACAGGCCCTTGGTTCCATCCCAGCAGTGCTCACCATACAGCATGTTCTCCAGCTTCTTCCTGTCGATCCTGAACCTCTCCTCCACCCACTCAGGGTCCACACTCTGCCCTTTTGCCTTCTCGTGACCCGGAGCTGAGCCTCCTCCACCTTCCTCCTCTTTGTCATCCTGTCTTTCCCCTCTGTTCTGATGGGTCTCGCTGCTGGGCTCAGGCTTGGCTGCTGAGTCGAGTTCTACACTAGTGTCCAAGTCGGGCTGCTGGCTTTCTGTTGTGGCCGAGAGCGCAGAGCTTTCCTCAGTGGTGGTGGAGGCCATAGCAGGACTGAGCCCTCGTCAGTGTTTGTGTGTGTTTGTGTGTGACTATGTGTGCATGTGTGTGACCAAGGAGACCAGCAGGCAGAGGAAAAAAGGGGAGAGAGAGGCAAGTTAACACCCCCTGTGTCTTTTCTTTAAACCCCCCGCCCCCTTCACTTAATTAAGTACACAAATTCACCCCTCTCGCTGGCTGTATGAGGCGCGAGGCATTTATGGCACTGACTAGGATGTATAAAAAAACTGACTAGAGATGTGCAGGAAGCCTGGTATTTCCATTCAGTCACAAATGTATTTAAGAACAACAAGTACATTTTCATCTACTCAAATAAAATCACATCTATTTTCGATTCTGTTGTCATTACGCTTCTAATTTCAAGATAGTTCTTCGACACACTGCCATGACAACAACTCTGAACCCCTTAGTGCAAATGTGATTTGGCGACTACAGATATGTACGAGTATAAAAAGAATCAGAACTCCCACCTTTTGTTCATAATCCACATTCAGAGAGCAGAGGTATAGCTACAATGCCTAGCCTGATTTACTGTAGGTGTTATGAATTAAAACTAGTAACTAATCAAAATTTCATATTTGAATCAGTTTGTTTATTGTCTCCCGTTTATTTATGAGGAACACCAGCATTTTCTTTGCCTTGCCTTCTTTTTAGAGAAAAAAATTTTTGTGCTTCTCCAAATACTGTATACACACACACACACCTCACAATCATTACTGGCAACTCACACTAGGTGACCTGTATCTAAGGAGCTTCAGAAACATTGGAAGTATGACTTCAGCTGAGACTCACCCTGCTCTGAAAAAACACTTCAGTAATCCTGGATTCACCATCCAGAGCTTATGTAGCTCAATATAAGGCTGGCAATAAGACAAGACACACATCACATAACACCGCAGCGCAGCACACATGCTCACACCAGCACACACAGCTAACAAAACAAACAAGCCGTCCTGTTGGGTTCCACTGCACATCCGTCCATGCCTGCATTCCCTCTGCCTCCTCTGAATGAGTTGCAGAGAGCTGGAGACTCCAAAGGTTAAGGGGAAGGGAGTGGAGGGGTGCATCGCAGCGGTGCTGTGCACAGAGGGGCCGCTCACAACAATGCACCTAAAGCCTGGAACTCATGTATCTGTAAACAAGCAGACAGCCATAACGCTGGAAATCATTGTAGATGGAAAGAAAAAAAACTGCGACACAATGTCAAGCACTGCTCAGTGCTCATGATGACTCCCCCCACCCCCACAACCACATCCAATTTTGTTAAAGTTGTCAACTCAAGTACTGCCTGGAATATAAAAACAATCTGTTCAATTAGTCAGGCCTGGTGGGTCTGTGCGTAGAGCTCAACTCCATGTTTTCCATATTGTCCAGACAACTTTGGCCTCAGGCACTTCAGCAAATATTTTTTGGCAGGACAGTTACCTTACTAACTTTACAAACTACAGCAGGCTAGACGTTTGCCCACAGAGGGTGCAAGACATGATGACTGTGTCACCATGACAACTGGTAAGGAAGTGAATTATTTCAGGGTTAATCTAGCTACACAACTGCAGACACCCGCTGCTGCCACCACCACCCCTGGAACACCCCCAGTCCATTTACGCAGTCCCCTCCGACTGGAAGAGAAAGCATTTCCAGGAAGTTCCAGGGTATGCGTCATTGTTGACCAGCAGGCTCAGAAGTGAAAAGACAAACTGTCCAACGGAGAGATTGATGGACCCAGGATGGCCTTCTAAAATCAACTAGGAGTGATTAAATACAGGTTTAGAGCTCACCGGCTTCTGAAAGGCCAGCAGTTCACAAATCAAGAAGAAATCATGGTTGTAACTAGGGCTATACTAAACACAAACGCCTGACAGCACTAATACGATGATAGTCACCCAGGTGTTATCAAGTACTGTAAGTCTATGGTACATAACCTAAATACTTTTAGCATTTGATGGTACTTTATAATTCTACTCCAAGCTGTTTCAGGGGGAAATATTCTGATTTCTGGTTGTGGGAATAATAATAATAATAACACTTTATTTGTATAGCACCTTTCATACAACAACTGTAGACCAAACTGCTTCACATCTATTAAAAATATACAAGGAATAAGCTCATTAATATATGATTACACACTAATTAATAAAAGTTAAGATAAAAGTACTAGTAGACGAAATGAAATTTCAACAGTGGTGATATCCTAATTAATAAAAGTTAAACTAGACATAGAAATGACATAATTTTAGACAGAATTGCAACGACATGAGTGAAAGAGTACAGAAATAAAGAGTACAATTATACAAGAAATAAAATGAGATTCAAACAAACTTGCATAAATCGTGTGAAAGAGATGCAATAAAAAGTACATACATATACAAAATTATAAATTTAAATAAAATGGCATAAAGACAATGCGCATTCTAGTTTAGTGTTTGTAACCCCATTTTTATCTTTATCTCCCTTCAAATGTGATGAACGTGGTGCTGTGAAGTACCGGTCAGTTAATATCACAGGAATCCTTTAGGTTGCTGTTTCTAAATGCTCTGTTATGTATAAATTATAATATAACAGAGACAGATTATCTGTGGGGTGCCTTTGATGACAGTGATGATCACCTTCGGAGATAAAGGCGGAAATACAAAGAAATTAAATAAAATACAAAGAGATAAAAACAAAAAAAAGACAATTAAATGTGGACTATGGTTGAAACATCAACCGCCCACACCACTTTGTACCCTGCAATACCTTGATCTGTGACAAGAGGGATTTTGGGACAGACTAATACTTTAACATAAAATTTGCAGTAGATGCTATTGCTAATTTTTTATTTTACTTTATCGTTTGGTGTTTCATTTCTGTGCGCTGTCATTGACGCTGCTGTTCCCTATAGGAACCACAGGGAGGCGCTATGACGCATTCCATGACCTTGTCAAACTCACTGGTTGCGTCATCTGAGCCACTTCCGGTTTGATCCGCTTCCCGTAACTCGTGACAATATTTACGTCCAGTGAATTTGCTTGACCACAAACTCCTGAAAACCACCGCTGTTTTCGACTCATGTGGCCAGAGGAGCCCGGAGAAGAAGTTAAAGATGATTATCCGTTGATGAATTGGCGGTTGACGCTGTAAAAAGACGAGCCATGTGGAGAGTTCAAGGACTTGTTGGAAGAGGTGAGACTAATGTCATTGAGTTTTTTTTACTACAACATACGCAGATTCAACATAAAAGCGACATAAAACTAAAACAAGAAATAAATGCTGGATGAATACATTTGCCACGTAAAGGCTGAAAAAAATATTTTTTTTTATTTGTTCAATGAAGGAATTAATATAAATACCTAAACAAAACCGACACGGGTCAAGTTGAACTCATGTTACAGCGGTGTCTATTGGGCCCATTTGAACTAGTAATATTTACATACCAGTGTCACATACTGTGGTTATTATTGTGTATGCCTAACTGTACTACTGCGTACATACAAACACTAAGTATTATCTGTTTATATACCTGCAGGTGTATGCCATAATATTGCATGCCTTGCATAAATGCTGCATAACGAAATATACTATTTAACATGGCAATGTCGAACCTTTATATTGTGCTGTGCTTTTGTAGAAAGAAGAAAGAATAGGCGTTACATGTTTGACACAAATGTAGAAAAGATGTACAAAACAAGGCGTGCTTCCTCTGGAATGTACAGTCTTTCAATTCAGTGTCTATTAGGAATACATTGTACCTGTCTCTGTTGAAGTCTGACAAACAATCTCATCAGTCTAAATAAATCAGCTGAATGCATGGTTCAGTGATAGATGTAGGTTCTTTATGCAACTTAAATGTATGATTTATTGTAGTATATACACTTTTATAAGAACATATTGATCCCCACTCTTGTGGAGGAATTTGCTCAAGTGCACAGAATACACATCTTCCTTTTCTCTGAATGCAGCAAACATTTAGTGTTTTCTTCATTTTCATGTATATGCAAATAAAGAATAAAACATAAGCTCTCAGAAAGCTAAATAAAGTGACTACTTGCTTTATGAAGACACAGTTGATCTTAAATGAATCCATTTTAATGATAAACTAAATGTGATAATAAACTTTTAAATCAGTTAATTTAAAATTACATTTTTTGATTAATAAAATTTTTCCCATGAAAAGTGCTGTTGTTCAAAAACTGCCTGAGTCAGATTCCTCACGTAGAGTTTAGAATCATTATTTTCTTTCCCTTTTCCCAGTTCTACAGCGATGCTATAGCAACACCCCCCTGCGCCTGTCCCAGAACCACCATGTGGAGGATGAAGTCATCAACACCTCAACTGTCCTCTCCACCTCTCGACAATCCTCAGCCTGCAGGTATCTTCACTTCTTCATTTGCTCGTTTTCATCAAGTCTCAACAAAATCCTAGAAAGAAATAAAAGCTCAGAACGAGCCTCTCACTTTGATCTCTGCACGTCTGTGCCTTCAAGCCACTGGCCATGTTAGCAGCCAATGAAAAGAAAGCTTTTGAATTGAGGCAGAACCTCAGAGAACGCCTTCATCCCTCTTCTTCCTTCACCCCTTCTATGAACGGACTCTCTCTTCATGGCACACCGGTTACCACCCTTTCAATTGCTTGCATCATCCAGTATCTGCTCTATGCATAAAAAGCATTTGCGAGGCAACAGAAACACAGCCATCTGCCTTAATCATGGTATTTCCAATGTACTGTAACATACAGACTTATTCCAGTATGTGGTGTTTCCTTTCAGCTCTCAGAAAGCAGAGGATGGGGAGAGGGGGAGGAGAAAGAAGAAGACCTTTCACTTCACTGCTGGACTGCCACATTACACAGCCCTGGATGCTGTGGGATGGGTATGTCTTTGTTTTAACTCTAATGCAGAAAACATGTTTAAGAGTTTTATAAATATGGAGCCTAGGCAGACATAGAAAATACAACAGACTTTGCATCTGGTTGTATTGTGTGATGATTTGAATGGGATCATATTAAGGCTTAAGCTGCACGCAAAAAGATAAAGACAAATACATGTGGAAAAAAACGAATAAACCATTTTAACAAAAAATCCATTATATATAAATACCATTCACTTCACCTGTCATATGACATTTCTTTGACTTTCTACATAATTGCGTTATTCTTCAAATTGACTTTTTTGTTTTTAATAATCACTGTAACATTATTTTTCAATAGATACAAATAAACACTGTTAATGGTTTTAATGTTTTTACTAAAAAATGATTGAAGCCAATTCAACTTGATGGAACAGTAATGCATGTCTCACCTTAGTGAGTCCATAGTGGTGATGGTGTTTCTCCACAGGGTGCTGCAGCAGTTCTGTTCATGCAGGTCTGCAGGAGAATCCACTCCCAGTTCGCCACTGGTTCTGAACCCAGTCCTACTGCTGGAGCCCTGACGGTCCCTCCTGGCCTGCAGAAGTGTGGATACCACATCTCACTAGAGATTTGTTAGTTTTCTCTTCTTTCAGTCTCTATAACTATTGTAAACACATCTGATTTGCATCCTCTAATATAACTGTCATAGTGTTGTGAAAGATCCAAAACAGTGTGTCCAGTTCAGAGTTAAATAGCTAAACTTGACCTGAAGGTGACATGATCCATAATGTTCACATTATATGAACACATAGGCAAGGCTGTCATTTACTTTTGCAAAATATGAATGATTTAAGAAGAAGTTTAAGTTATTTGTAATAAAATATTTTCTGAAAAGACACCAAGCCCTGTACACCTTGTTCTAAAAGCAAGATAAAAACTTTTAAATAATGCATTGCAGCATTATTCATTGGAAAATAGAAATGCTGGTCAACAAAGGATATTTTTGTTTTATGAGAAAGTTGTATTCCTGCTTTAAAGAACAAAGATACAGTTACCTACTTACAGGGCAGGGCAACCTCAAATCACAATAACAGGACCAGAAACACACAGATAAAAACCAAGATAATTAAATATTCCAAATTGCCAAAAGAGAGAGAGGTGGTATTCTCACCCATCTCTTTCTTTTCTGTGTTTTTCAGTATCGAGGTGTGATGTCCTGCCCAGAGGACAGAATGTGTTGTGTCTGCACAGGCTCCCGGAGGGACCGAACCAAGACCAGACCCAGGCTCAGGACGCCAGCAGCACTAGTACAAGTGAAGCTACTGGGCTCAGCAGCAGTGGCCAGGACCAGCAGCCCACTAACAGTGCCCACTCAGACCACCAGAGGACACCGCAGAGCCAGGACTGCCCTCTCCTTGGTGTGTTCAGTGTTATTTTAGTCACCACATGTGAAATCTTAAATAATTCAATATAAAAGGAAAAGGGAAACAGTTTCCTCGTGTGTTTTAATGACCAACAGAGGAATGTCTGCTGTCATCAACTTGTCCTTTGGAGAACAACAACAACAACGAAGCAACAAACGTCAATAAAAGAGTGAGGGCCATGATTGCCTCAATAAACATATATCTGTGACCACAAAAAACACACATTGATCAAAAATGCTATTGTGTTTGACAGCATGCCTTGTCTGAGGAGGAGGAGCTGGAAGAAGCAGCACTGAGCCTCAAACATGTGGGAGACACCAGTGTTCCTGTTATCCTCAACATCATAGGCAATTAATTATTTATGTCGCCGCTACTGGAAACACATAGAAAATAATTTTCACAAGTTCTTTTACACTCCTGGGACAATCCATTTACATGTTGCACAGGGTGTAAAAAAACAAACAAACAAAGCACTCAAGACATTTTTACAGTGAGAAACATCTAGTGACATGCACTGTAAAGAAGGCCTGCATCTCAGGCGTTTTGTTCAAGAACCGAGGTTCTTTTTTTTACAATGCTGTTCACTTTATATTAAAGAGCAATACTACCATTCTTCTTTTATTGGATAATTCAAACCTGATTAAGTATCCCCTCTTTAAATCTTTAAGTAACCTGTTCACCACAGTCACAGGACTGTTCCAGCACTGATTCACGAAAGACACAGCTGAACAATGTTAAATTCTGTATATTGCTCCTCATCAATGTACCACTATTAGAATGTAACTGTTTAAGTTGTATTCATGTACAGCTGCAAAATGGAGGTAGGGCGTCACATTACACCTTACACGTTACACCTATGAAAAATGTCCTCAGGTATATTACTTCATTTACCGCTTTACTGTTTACTGGATAATTGAAAATAAGTGCAGTATTTGTCTTAGTGTTGTCATTTTTTAATGATTTAAGTCTAGTGTCTTCTGTCATGCTCTTAATGTCAGTATCTCTCTGTTTATGGCAGGATTAGAGAGTGCGAAGAGTGAGAACTACGAGGAAGCTTTCTCCTGCTTTTTAGCTGCAGCTCAGCAGGGTTACAGTAAGGCCCAGTTTAACACTGCTGTGTGCTACCATAAAGGCAGAGGAGTCTGTAAGGACAAAGACAAGGTGAGAATCTTTTTTATTCTGTTCTGTCTTCTACATTATCAAACATCAGGCTTAAATTTTCTCCTGCATCTTTCCTTGAAGGCTCTGCATTACTACTGGAAGGCATCAATCGGTGGCCACCCACAGGCTCAGTACCGCTATGCAAAGCTGCTGCTGACCAGCAGGGGGCAGCAGAGCAAAGAACTGCAGACAGCCATAACCCTGCTGGAGAAGGCTGCTGCAGCTGGACTCACCAAGGTAAACACCATTGGAAATCAGCCCTTCTGTCATAGCATGGGTTTTCAGATTCACTTATGGGATTATACACTTTATGGAGGTGATCAATATTAGGAAGAAGTTCGACAGTGCAAGGACATCTTCCATGGAATATTGTACATTCAGAACCTTTCTTATAAGCTAAAATACTATATGTAAGCACAGTCACAGTTCATTATATAATACAGGATCGCTGTCAGTGTTTTACTGTCATATATGATGTTTTAGATCAATTTTTCTGCTATTCATACTGGCATGAGAAAAGCAGATGTGTGTCCCATATATTGGTGAAAGAGTCAGATTTGAGCTGCTCACCTTCCTGTTTCCCACTGGATTAAATAATTGATACTAATATGAGATTCTATTTTTTTGTTTTTCTGCATGATTCATATTTTATTTTACCAGATAACCACCATCAGAAGTCCAGGACTGGGTCCCAGATGACAATAAATGATGTTTGATATAAAAGGGGGACAAATGAGGACATGTTCTTACACTTATACTCTGCAATAACTGAAATCAGTCACCCTGCTGAGTTACTTTTCCGTCCTTAATGAAATGAAACAACTGTTGATTTCTTCAGGCTCAGATCTGCCTGGCCTCAGTCTACTCTCAGGAGCTGGTGAAAGATGAAAGCAAGGCCGTCCAGTACCTGAAGGTGGCAGCAGAGAGTGGCGTGAGTGCACGTGTGGATGCTTCTAGAGTTTTATTAATGGCTACACGTGACATAGACACTAGTGTATCCTAATGTTGTCCTTAGTTATGACTGTAGTTCAGTCATAATCAGAATTTTTTTTTCAGTACTATATATCTGTTTGCAGAGGGCATGTGATGTAATTACAGTTAGGTGTCAGATTTTGGGTGGTGTAGTATTTCACTAATATTAACTCATTGGGCTAAAAAAAAATAAAAAGGCCGGTTGTAGATTTTCACACCACATTCAGACACTAACAAGAAGAATATGAACTGATGTGGTATTGTGTGTCGTAAAAAATCCACAAAATGACATTAATTCTGTAACAATCTTAGGAGTTAAATTGTGATAGGCTGTAAATGACAGTAAAATATGAGAACAGCCTTCGTGCTTCTGTCTATCTCAAGTGTGATGGTAGCGAAAACCCCAATAAAACTTATCAAAACTTATACTTTTTACTGTCTTCAGTTATTTTTCCATCACAGTAAAGTTCTCACATTCTCTGCCTATTGTGCACCTGTGATACATAGTGTATTTTGATAGGTCTAGAACATTGTTCTGTAAGATCATGTGACGCATTTCAGTGTTTGATTTTGCCCGTCTACGTAGGACGACACTGCCCTGCTGTTCCTGGGTCAATGTTTTGAGAAGGGCTTTGGTGTGCAGAAGAATCCACAAACAGCCATCGAGTACTACAGACGAGCAGCAAAGGCAGGCAGCAAGCAGGCTCAGAACTTCCTAAAGTCTCTTGATAACAGAGACAACACGGGTGAGCACACATGTTCTGTTGTAACAGCATTTCTTTCTATGTATGTGAATATATTAGCACTCTCACTGCATGTGATATGCATCTAATGAGCCAGGATTAGCGAGAACCAGCAGGTTATTTCTCTTTCATCTTCTCTTCCAGTTGAGGACACGCTCTTGCGCTCCATCCGTTCATCTCCATGTTTCTCTGTTACCGACCGTCGTTTCCAACAGCCGCTCCGCCCTTTGACCAGTAGTGTCACTTACTCCAACGCTCACCCCATCACCCTTCCCTTCCTGCCTCACTCTTGGAGCACCGGGAGTCTGTGCGTCCCTCCGGCTCTGTCTCACCACCTTCCTCATCCCCAGAGCACCGAGGGAAAAGGCTGCAAATGGACTGTGGGGATAGGATAGTTTCCTGAGGGAACACACAGGAATACATTTTACAGGTTCTTGTCATGAAAGAAAGGTCACAGTGCGTTGGGTTTTTATATATATATATGGGAGTTTATACAAAGTCAGGCCGGATTTGTTATATGTAATTTTCTATAAATGTTTAAATGTGAATGGAGGCTGTTGAGTGCTTCTATACAATTATGTTTGTCTCTTTTTGATGTAAGCTCTTCTAATGGTCTGGATTTGGTGCCTATGGTTGGTCTCATCTTTCATTTCCTTCTGTTGTGAAAGGAATCACAATAAACGAGGTTAATGCTAATATTATATTCAGTTAAGAGTGAAACTACTGAAACTAAGTGCTTTATATGTTTACCCCAAGATAATACAGTGTCTGTAGAATGAGAAGGAAAGGAGATTAAGATGAAGTGACCCATTAATGCTCTGTACTGTACGCCAAAGTGAGTTGTGTGACATGGACGTTCCACTGTTGGACACACACGCCAAATAGAATTTCAGTCAATAACCAGTTCATGGTGTTCTGTTCATTTATGGGCACACAAAAACAAAATAAAATTCTTTACTTCGAATGTAAACTAAAAGAAAAAATACACAAATAATATCAATATGCTTGCACTATTAAAATGAGTTTTTTTTCCAAGTCTTGTTAGTTTGTAGTGTGTTTTGTTTGTGTAGAATGAACTCAGATGTATAAGACCACTCCACCTGCTTGTTTCTGTGCATCTCTGTTCGCCATTCACGTTTGCACTTCATGACGTCAGACTGCGATGATGTGTGATTTCATTACCGGAGTTGCAAAATAACAACCGGTAGATTTATTGTGGTTGCGTCTCCTCCGCGTGAGGAGCGTCCTGCGTCCGCGTCTCTGATTGGTCGGCTAGGGTGTGTGCTCCACAGCGCCGCGCCGCTACGGGATCCTCTGGCGCAGAGAGATAGCGCAGCTTGGCCGCCACCGAGCCGGGCTGGGAGGGCAGATGATGTGATGTGATCCAATACGGGCGGCCGGCTGCAGAGCTACGGGCGGACTGGCACTTATAAGCGACCGTCACCGCGGCCTTGCTCACTACCGTGTCGTCGTGGGATCGGACACTCAGAAGCCCCCCCCCCCAGGTCCCCCCGAGGCTGAGCCAGGCGGTGAGTGGATGTAAATAGATGCTCTCGACGGGATGCGCCCCCTCCCATGCGGCGGTGGTGGTGATGGGGCTCGATTGAAGGGGATGTGTGTGTGTGCGTGTGTGTGTGCGCGTTAGTGTTATGCTGGATGATGAAGATTTACTGCGTCTATTCACATATTCACATATCGACAGCTTTGCCTGTGCATCTCCACCTATGCATCAGGGTCGTTGTGCTCCGTGATCTGCTGCTGATTCTGATTTGTCATGCGGGGAGTTTCTGATCCAGGAAGCAGCAAGAACCCAAGAGCTGGAACACTCCACCCATGACATCATTGACTTTTTTTTTTTTTCCCCCCCAAGTTCATTTTCACCACAGGTTTGCGCTTTCATCTGTTGCATTTCATCTGTGAATGCTGTAGTTATGACTCAGGGGGAAAGGTGGGTGTGTGTGT
>JAPTHA010000002.1:14058638-14073779 GCA_029814585.1 Gymnapogon annona
TGTGTGTGTGTGTGTGTGTGTGTGTGTGTGTGTGTGTGTGTGTGTGTGTCTATTTTAATGTGTGTGTCCTCTGCAGAGTTTCCCATGCCAAAGACTGAGCTGGTGCAGAAGTTTCATGTGTTCTATCTGGGTATGACGTCCGTGTCTCGTCCTATAGGTAAAGTTAAACTTGTTAAAACTAGCCCGAGATAATACAACAGGTCAGTCTTTACTGTGTGTCTTATACCGTGTTGTGTTTTGTCCTGAGGTATGGACATTATAAATGGGGCCATTGAAAGCCTCACCTCCTCCACTGGAAAAGAAGACTGGACGCCTGTCATACTGAGTATTGCCGACACCACAGTGGCTGTCATTAAAGAAAAGGCAAAGTTCTTCTCATCTCCAGCAGTGACAAATAAAAATAAGATTGTGGATTAATGGCCATATAGTAAGTGTGGATGCTCTTCTTGTCCGTGCAGGAAGAAGAGGAGGAGGTGTTGGTGGAGTGTCGCGTCCGTTTCCTGTCCTTTATGGGTGTCGGGCGGGATGTGCACACGTTTGCCTTCATCATGGACACTGGAAACCAGCACTTCCAGTGCCATGTGTTTTGGTGTGATCCAAATGCAGGCAGTGTATCAGAGGCTGTGCAGGCAGCGTGTGTGGTACGATGATATTTACTTGTTGTTGTTTTTTTTTTTGTTACTGTGTATGAATCAAAGACCGGGTTTGGAAATTCAATACTTTATTGCACCGCCTGAACTGAACAGACACTGAATGTCCAAAGATGTCTTGTTATTTCAGTAAGTAGAGTCAAATGCATTGGTATGGGTGTGTGTATTTGATGTATTTTTATTTACAGATTCAAGTTGTGGTGAAGTTTTATTTTTTTCATTAAACTGGTTTGAATGGCAATGCACCAGAGTGCTGACACATAATATGACACTGTTCTAAATGTATAAAAATTGAGAGAACATTAAAAATACTAAACATCTGTACGTGCCATTTCTTTGCTATTTTATTGGAGATTGTGTGTTTAGGGACTGATCCTAGTTCTGCTCATTGTCTCATTCTTTCTTCCTCTGTTTTCAAAGCCCAAACTATATTGACCCATCTCCCTCTCCTTCCTTAGCTTCGGTATCAGAAGTGTCTGGTGGCCCGGCCCCCCTCCCAACGTGCTGGCTCCTCCTCCTCACCCTCTCCAGACTCTGTGACCCGTCGTGTGACCACCAGTGTGAAACGCGGCGTCCAGTCTCTCATAGACACTCTGAAACCCAAGAAACAGCCGTCTGAACTCCCCCAGCAATGACCCATCACTGCTGACCACCAACCCTCCCAGCTGATGCCACTCGCACTATCGCCACGACAACACCTAATCAGTACCAGCCATGGTCACCATGACGACGACGATGAACACTGATGTACATATATGTTAACAAATACCACCG
The DNA here is from genome assembly GCA_029814585.1 of Gymnapogon annona. Classification (NCBI taxonomy): domain Eukaryota; kingdom Metazoa; phylum Chordata; class Actinopteri; order Kurtiformes; family Apogonidae; genus Gymnapogon; species Gymnapogon annona. The sequence continues at coordinate 14,060,063 of JAPTHA010000002.1, forward strand.
CAGAGAAGGAAAGAAGAAAAATCCAGAAATTACACCTGAAGACAAGGAGAAATAGAAAAATCGAATTTTGAAGTTTAATGAGTCCAGAAAAAAAGGCACGAGCGTTTGCTGCAGGTTGAACTTCGACCTATAATCTCTGCTGTCTCGGTATATCCCACCGGCCCTGTGTGGGTTCCCAGGGATGGATGGAATACTCACTCAAGCACTCTACAGACAGGATGAGGGACAATTCAGAGGAAAATGATTTAATTTCTGGACAGACTAGTTTGTGGATCCTCTTTGGTTTCGTGCATTTTCGTTCGTGCTCTGTGCAAACACTAAACGCTCCAGGTCTGGAGAGCAGAAAGAAAGGTAACGCCACACTACAGTAGCCCGCCAGGACACGAGCGTCCTATCATTTTGCCGTGACTGAAGTTGGACAGGTGAAGGGAACAGCAACCAACAAGGTTCCAGATGAGTCAGCGCCATCCAGCCGCCCGACAAACAGCAGAAAACGTCCAGATCCAGTGTGTCCGAATCCTAAGGGTAAATGAAGTTACTGAAACAACGAAGAGTATGTAAATGATTGTATGTAGGAAGAGAGTATTTAGAGAACAAAGTCTGTAGATTTGAGGGAGATGAGCTGTTTGTGACAGTGAAAGAAGTGAGCTTTGATTTTGCATGTTATCTTGATGAGATGCTGTATGTTTTCTATTGACGACTAAATGGGGGTCTTAAGGGTAATACCTGTGCGCGTCATGAGACGTTTCCACTTGGCGGACTGGATTTACACTGGCACAAAAAATATATATATATGCCTTCACAGTCGTAACGTTAATTCATGCCTAGATCAACTCTAAAAAGGTTCAACCCTCCACCTGCAAATCTACAATTTCCGAGTAAACCTTTTGTCTTGTTTTTATTCCTTGATGAAGGGGTAGAGGACAGTTTTTAATGTATTTTTCATCTTTGAATTAGTTCATATTGTAATTTTGCATATGTGAACGAAAAAAAAAAAAAAAAAAAGATTTCCAAAACTCAAGAATGTTACATTTATTATTTTTAAATTTTTAAATTCCTCAGGAATCTTTATGCACACACCTAAGATTTATGGTAGCAAGTAATTCCAGGCTTTGACTTTGGCAGAGGTGATGCGCTCTCGGCTATATGAACAGTGATGTGCCCGACGCTGAAAGACTCTGTGAACTATATTTTCTCCTTCTTCAGTAAAAATCCAGCCTGTCAACTCCCACTCACAAAAACACACACAAATATGTGCACATAGCAGTAAAAAAAAAAAGCTGCTGTCACCACCGTCAAAACCTTCACACTGCTCCTATGGCTCAGGGCCATCACCTGCACTCGACATGAACTCTGTGAACGCAGTCCGATCGAAAACGAAACACACACAAAATAAGCAAAAGACATGCTGTAAATCATTTCAGTTCTGTTCTCCACTCATCTCTACACCATGTAAATGTAATCTGTTGTGACAATAAATGCATTACCAAAAGAACAGGATGCTGCCTCTTGAATATGTCCTTTTTAATTTTTCAGGTCATTGAAAAAAAATTCTTATATAAGAGCTATTCATCATGAAGTCACATTGAAATGACATTGGTCCAGCACTATAAATATATTCAGTCTGATTAGATTCTGATGTTGCAAGGTTATTCTTTATGGCACACAAAGACGCTGTAATGACAAGTAATAATGGCTCTATTTTCATGCTCAATGTAATTTGACGGTTCAATAACATGTATATCTTGCTCAAAAAAAAAAAAAAAGATTGTGCCTACAGTTGATGTATGTGTTAATAGAGGGGCCGGGATTGGACTGTGGTTTCCTTGGACAGACTGGTGCTGTAGCGGGAGAAGGGAACGGTTGGAGCCGGGGTCCTCCACCTGCTGTGGTTGGAGCTGTGGCTGGATCCTGTTCCAGGTTGCTGGGGTGGGAACAGACAGGGGAAGTGGGCACAGGGCAGAGTGAGCGCCACTGGCTTCAGCAGCTCTTTAGGAGCCCGACCAGAGCGAACCACCGGGACCAGAGGGGTAGACGGAGGAGGAGCAGGATGCAGAGCAGCGCTGGTGTTTGGCGTGGATGTGGTGTTTTCTGACTTGCAGGAGGGAGAGGAGATGCCAGCGCTTTCTCGTTTCAAGTACCAGAAGGAGGTGTTTACGGGGTTCTTTGAGGGCTGAACCTGCAGCGCTCTGGCTTTTTCTAAAGGGCAAAAACAGTGAGATACAGGATAAAAGACGATGAACCACTGAGAAGGGCAGGTGAAGAACACTATATCGGACATTGCTTCAGTGTGAATCCAATACTGTCAGCTAGTCTCATACAAATATTTCAGAATCAAAGAACTCAAATTCGTATGCCCACCTCGTGGTGACAGACGTTTGACACATGTTTGACTGGCACAGACATCACCATTGTCCTTGTCAGTTGGATTGACGGAGTTGGAAAGGTGAGCTTCGGTTGTTTTTTTCAACCGGTTGGTTTTTCCCAGCTCTTTTTTCGGTGGCTTGTTGGATCCGATTTTGTCAAGTATGCCTTTGACGTTCGCCCTGGACAAAATATCCTGTGGTGTCTCTTTGACCTCTGGTTCAGGCTGGAAAGAATATGAAAAAAGCAAATATTTAAATAGTTCAAAATAGCTTGTATAGTTTAGTGTTTTAGGAGAAAACTGTATAAGAAAAAGAAATCAGAGTATATGTAGTAACACAGCATGAAAGTACAAAGTCAAATCATCTGCAATGATTCCAATGATACAGACCATAAGTTTTGGTAGAAGAAGAAACAGAGGAGAGACACCGTGTCTTGCCCCTGTCTGCAGGGTCACCTGCTGTCTCAGCACCGACCCACGACAGCCTGCTGCTCTCCTCAACACCTGAATTATTCACTAGCGCAGCATACACAACTGGGACGTGCAGTCGTCGAGGGGATATGTTTGTATTTTGTTTTTAAGTGCTTGACTGTACTTTAAAGTCTGTGTGTATGTGTGAATAATCCTTATTTCTGCTAGTGTGCGTGTGTGTGTGTGCGTGTGTCATGTAAAATGTCTCCTCTGGCCAACGTAAACACACTTATGTATGTTAAAGGCAGGTAAACATTCACTGCTGTAATGTAATCTTTGGTGGACGCCCTTAACTCCACTGATGTTAACTCATACAGACAGGGGGCGCTGAATTATTCAATACACACTCTCCCCTGCCTCTCTTTCTTCCCCCTCACCCCTGTAAATCTCACTTCCTCTCCTTCTCTTCTAACCCAACGTGCTATACTCTCTAAATCTTCAGTTTGCGTCTACACTCTGCCAAACTTAGCTGCCACTGCGTACTCTAGAGGAGAATCTAGTCTTTCCATGTGTCCAAGCGTAATATGTTCAATGGCTTCTTGGCAACTACAACCAAATGTATTTAACTCACACCAAACAATGACACACACAAAGTCACACTGAAATGTGTTAATATAATCCACTATTTATAACAACCAAATTTGTCCTCCAGCATTGGAGGTCTTTTAGGAGTAAAGTCCTCTGCCGCTTAGCTCTGTTACCCCTGGAAATTAGGCCAGAAACACATCCGTTGACTGTCTTTATCGTCCTCAGCTGTTCCTGTATGGAGGACTCATAAAACAATTTACTGGGTGCCACTGTGACAGTCAATGTAGGCCAGACAGCATTCAAACACTTATATAATTGCTATTTTTATGGCACTTTTCAGAGTGCCACAATAACTTTTGATTAGATGAGTTTATTGGAGGTGGGGAGAAAAAAACCCTGTTTGAAGCACCATTACAGCAGTTTGATTATCTTTTCATTCCTATCTGTGGGGGTATAAAATATGATGGATGGTGAGAGAGGAGCAGACACTACAGCGCGAGAGAGCACTGTCACACCCAATGGGGGGAAAATGGCTTAATAACCCTGCGCTGGCATCATCAGCGTAAGAGCATAATTCATAATGTGAATGAGTGTGTCGTAAATGTGGCTATGCTGCAGATTATGAGGAGACGGGGAAGCCCGAACAGACAGACCTGATAAAGGTGCTGATGCAACTTTATCAACTCTCTAGTTTGTTTGCACGTGGGAGTTGCTCAGGCTCTTATAAGACTGTATTCTCATTTAACAATGTTCAATAAAATTTGTTAGAAGGGAGAGGAGGACAGACAGCGAGGAGTGAATCAAACTGTACAGAGGAAACCTGTGGCTGAAATAGGACTAGGTCACATAATAGTCAGTGCATCCCAATTACCACTGACAATAAAACTGTTAGCTTATCTCAAACTCCATTTGCCACAGCAATGTTGCTTAATGAGTCTGTACTTCCCAGTATCTAACATTTCTTAATGAAATTTCTAAGTACATCAGTTGAAGTTATGGGTAATTAGTGGCAAAAATAATATCTCAATATTGTAGTTGTGACGTCAATAATGGTAAGGGTGAATGGTAAATATATTTTGCACCCATCAAAATTCCCTGCAAATACTACTGAGGTCAGATAGTAAAAGGATGAGCACAAGTAACACTAACAGGTGACATGATTTAATTTCTGAAAAAAATTTCCTCCCTACAACCCAAAATAGAGGTTGCTGCTTTAGACGTAAATTTTCTGAATATATAAATTTATTTCTACTTGGTACAAAGATAATACATTTCAATGGATCTTTCTTTAGAGGAGACTATTTCCATGGTTAAGTTGCGAGCTACTAAAAAAATAAAAAACAAAAGCATTTTTTAAAAAAATTGAAAAACATGAAAAAAATGAAACTAACCAAAAAATTAAAAAATAACACCAAAAAATAAAAAGAACAATTAAAAAACAAAATGAATGTGAAAATTCAAACAACATTAAAAAATAAAGCAATGGCAAGAAAGGTGGCCTCGAAACACTGGATCTCTAACATACATGTAGCACCTACAGTGGATGAGCAGATATGGAGAATTCTTCCGCTGGAAAAAATGACATTCACCCTACATGACAATATGGAAGGATTTCTAAAAATTTGGCAGCCGTTGATGGACTCAATGGATCCCTCTGAATGATAATTGAGACTGGACACACATAATTATTTTATAGTGCTATGCCTGTGGGGAGTAGCAGTGCTCTGTTTTGCTATGTGCATCTGTAAAATGTGTACAATAGGTTAATGTAATCCTACTGTCTTTAGTTTGTAATGATTAATTTTTTTTTTCTTTTCTCTTTTTTTCTTTTCAGTTGGTAAGTTTTCATTTTCATTTCTATTGAAAGAAAAAAAAAGGGTCAGTTTCTGTAAAGTAAGCTATGATTGTATTGGAACAATTGTATGGTCTGGCTGAGATCCTGCAAATAAAAAGATTATTTTAAAGAATTATAATAGTGACTGTGTTGTTGTCTAATGTAATGTTGTTGTCTAATGAAAACTAAAAAATAAATTATTATAATAAATGAAGAAATCCCCCAAATAAAAAAATAATAATAGTAAAGGAAAAAGGAAAAAAAACAGGAAAGGAAACAAAGAACAGACACAAAAATTTAAAAAGAACAAACAAAAAAGAATAAAAGAAAACAAAAAACAAAATACAGAAAAAGGAGAACACATAAAAAAGAAAAAACAAAGATATAATAAAACAAAATGAAAAACAGGAAAACAAAACAGGAAAAAAATATTAATTAATCATTTATTTAATTTAAAATAAACATTTTTAATAATAAAAGAAAATAATGGAAAAAAAACATGGAAAGATTTGGAAGAAATATTTGGTTAAACAAAAAGTTTTTAAATTTTCAATAACAAAAATTGCATAAAAGATTTTTTTAAATGAAAGGTAGAATTTTTCAAAATAAAATACAAAAGGAAAAAAATTCTAAAAATGAAAAATGAATGAAAAAAAATATTTTGGACAAAGTAAAATAAAAATATTATGAAAAATAATAAAATGTGAAAATTTTACAAATGTTTGAAAAACAAATATTAAAGAAAATTTTGGGGGGGAAAAACAAAGGACAATTTCTTTTAAATAAAAAATTTAAAAAAGAAAACACAAAAAAACTAACCTCACCCTGACCTTTTACCCTAATCCATACTTTTCCTGAGAATTTGGGTATTTAATACATCTCTCAATTTCCTCTTTGGCAGTCATTATAACTCAAGCGTTCAGAAACTAAGTGCCGACTATATAACTTCAGTGAGTATTCAGGTCTTTCTTTGCCAATCACGAGGTATTAACCACTGCTTTTATTATGTCATTTATTTAGATTTTACAGATGCTTACCTCTCTAATGAGAACAGCCAGGAAGCAGCCATTGCTCTGCTCTGTGGGCTCCAGCGTGAAGAAATTGTTCCCCTGACCCTCAACTTGGTCAGGAGAGTTGAATGGGGATGGGCTTGGTCTGGTAAATTAAATGGAAGAATAAACAGAGGATGTTAAAGGAGGATTCAAATCAGAACCAAAGACAAAACAGACACCAGTGTGTTAAGACCATTAAAGTGTACTACCACCTATGGCCAGTAGAGGTCTAGTTCCCTCTGTGTTCACATTAAACTCTACTTTAAAAACACAAAGTTGGAATAAATGCAACATTTCTTTCTCTGAGACATGTTTGTGTAAATTCTGATTTGTCCAGGTCCTCTTGGCAATTGAATCATGGTATCCTTTGATGTGACCTCCCTGCTGACTTGCATTCCCACCAAAGAGCCATTGGAAGCTAGTCAAAGGCTCTTGGTACGTGACAGCACTCGTTCCACCAGGACCAGCCTCAATCCAAACCAAATTTGTCGGTTCTTAGATCCCTGTCTCAACACCTATTTCTGTTTCAACAGAGACCACTACAGACAAAAACACGGTTGTGCCATGGTTTCACTGGTGTCGCCCATTGCCGCCAGCATCTACATGGAAGAAGTAGAGGAAAAGGTTCTGACTACTTAAAAAGGAAAATGTTCTGACTTCTTACAAAACAATGGTTCCAAGGCAATTTTGACCCATATGTGGATGACATATGGGTCAAAATCAAAACCCAAGAGATGCAGGCTTTTACGGATCATCTCAATTTTGTTGACTAGACCATCAAACTCACCAGGGAAGATGTCTCAAACAACAATCTGCCTTTTTTGGACTGCTATGTGCACATAGGGGAAAACAGTAACCTTCATATTTAAATGTATCAAAAACTGACACACACAGACCAATACTTACTCTTTGACTCCCACCACCCACTGGAACACAAAGGCCCAGACTAAGGAACACAAACATTTGAAGGGAGCATTAAAGAATGATGGCTACTCCAACTGGGTGTTTGGGAAAACAAAATACAGTTCCAGAAGGAAACCCAACTCGGGGGAAGAGGAAGAAAGAGATCAGAGGAAAGTGTTGTCATTCCATAGGTGTCTGGTGTATCAGAGAAACTCAGGAGAATTTTGTCTCACCATCAAATCCCTGTTTGTTTGAAACTTGGCAACACTCTCAGACTAACTCTCTGTTCTTTTCTTTTCTTTATTTCTATTTAAATATATATATTATCAGGAATAGTTCTTATTTTTCATTATTTTTTGCAGTATCTCTCTGTGTGTGTCTGTGTATGTGCTGCTGTAACCTGAAATGTCCCCGTGTGGGACTAATAAAGGTATCTAATCTAATCTAATCTAAGGCAGGTACACCCTAAAGATCCCACTCCACATCTGGACAGAAGCAGCCTGATATACTGTGTTGTATTGTACATACTGTATGCCATACAGTGTAAGGAGCAGTGCAACAACCTTTATATTGAAGGAACAAAGCCAACACTCCATAAATGCATGGCCCAACACATGATTGACAGCTTGAACACTAAATGAGTTGGATTGTCCTAGAGTTTAGCATAACACCTCTCCTTACTTCAGAATGGTATTCCTTTATCATATATCAAATAACAACATATGATTCACTAACTCCGCAACTAAATGCACAGCAGTATAACAGTTGCCAAGGTGATTCCATTGCGGTTCATCACTTGGAGTTTTATTTATGCTAGCCTGAGGCAAAGCCAGTCAACAGAATCATCTTTTTGCTGAGAGGAGTTTTTTGTAGATCCAAGTCCATGGGAATTGTAAACTTTTACAAATTTCAATACTCACCCACATATGCTCACACATAAAAACATTAATGGAATGTCAAGCTACTTGTATTTTTTCTGCCCTTTCCAAAGCGTTTATAGATATAAAATGGCACCTTTGATTATAACTTCACTGAATTTCCTTGAGTTGCAGCCTGAGGTGTGCTGAGACTTTGACACAACTTGTCTGAAGAGACAAACAGACAAACAACTCGATAGGCTGACAGACAGTGAGGCAGACAGGAAAATAACACTGGCAACGGAAACAGATCAACAGTCAGTCAGTACAGCAGATACTGAGGCGCAGAGAAAGAGACTGACCTGAAGTTTGCATGTTTTGGTGCTGCCTCCTCCTCAAGATGGGCTTTAGCTCGTGCCAGGGCTCCACTCACCACCTCCTCATTTTCTTCTGGGTATGTTGAACAGGTAGCATATACCACTGACATAATCTTGGGGACTGTACACAAATAACATAGCATCTGCTCATGTTTTATTCATATTCTGTTTACACTTTTCGTTACATGCGTTAAAAACTATTTACCATGCCCTTTCTATCAGACAAAATGTGTGACATTGAGCCCTGCTGATGATTAAAGCACACACACACACACACAATTCTGATGAAAAGGCATTCTTCCTCTTACTTTATAACAACTGAATTTGATTATTTGAATAGAGCTATCTTCCTTGATCACATGGTCCCTCTGAAGAAACGGGTGCTTGAATATTAATTTCTTCCTAAGGTTCATTTATGTATAGATGGCTAATGTTATTCAGCTGCTGCTGGCTTGTATATTTGTGTGTCCGTCTGTGATTTGATTTTCTTCATTTGCGCTGTGATTTCTTTTCTTGCTCAGTAATTATAGCCAGACAGAAACGATTAACACTGAGCTGATAATGAATAAAACTTGCTCAGATGTACTAAATCTGTGGCGAACAAACGTGAAATATTGTTTTTGGAAAAATGGAACTGAGTCAATAAGACATTAAGGGCAGAGGAGGTATGCATGTATTTCTGTGAGAGCATTGGCCTGGATGTGTGCCATGTGCTCAGACAGTCAAATGAAACCATCGACTCAACCAAGCGTAGGCATTCGATAAACACCCAGCAATAATTAACAGTCCCATTAGAAAGTATCTACACTGGCAGAAACACTGAGGCAGACCAATCAATGGCAGCGTGATTCGAGCAGCTGGTTTTTATTGTTCCTAAAACGAAGACTCTACCTACTTGATGAACACGAACCAGTCTAAACACACCCAGACCAGCAGTGAACAATACACAGGATGGATGGAGACTAATGAGTGTAGCTCACGACACCTTCTACTACTAAATAGAGCAAAATGTATTGATTAGTGTGTGTAAAGTACAGCAGATTGGAGGTGCTCATTATACGACTTCAGTGTGGTCTTGCATGTTGACATTGTGGGTGTGTACCCATTATAATACAGGATTAGTATTCTGTTGCCCAATGCTGCAATGGCCATCACAGATTAACTTTAACGTTCCTAATTAAAGGTCAGATCATGTATCGGCGTCAGTCTAATGGCATATGAGATTATAATTAAGGAAGTATGAGCTTCTGTGTGTCAAAAGAGGTGACAGAGGTTACACTAGAGACTAACCTCATACGGGGCTGGTGTGAGTGTGTGTGCGTGTCAGCATAAGAGCAGGTGGTTCTAAACTCACACATCAAGGCGCGATCGATATCCTTCCTCTGCTGCGCCACCAGAGCTTCAAGTTTGCTCTGGGCTATAGAACCTCGGGACAGGTCCTGTAGCAGGTCTGTGCCTGTGAAAACAAAGAGACGTTTTAGCTGAGTAGAATCTCAATTTGGTCGGAAGGACAGGTTTGCACTTTTTCATGGCTGTCTTAGTCCAGCAGTCGCCCATAAGAACACTGAAACACTGGCTTAACTGCCTCTACCCTGCAAACTCAACCACAGGCTCAATACTGCAGGACAGAGGAGCCATGACACATCCAGTCACACACAAGTCCATGAGAAGCACATACCAGAGTGTGGTTAGGATCAGACACAGGGGACACACTACTTCACTGCAATGGATTGTTTTTCTAGTTTATAGATCCAAAATTATTATTCAGACCTGCTGGGAAAAACACTATGAAGTACAAAAATTGATTTTGTTTTGAAATGTAAAGAGGTGGATTTTATTTATTTATTTATTTATTGCATTTAACAGCAGTGGCTGATATTGCACCAACCATTAGCTTGGTTACCTGTGTTACCTAACAGCTAACTATACATTTTTAGGTTAAAATTAGGACATGTGTCCAATCCACTTCTGAGTATTAAGCCGTCTCCCCTGGATATACATTAAACATTTTAAAATAAAACATCAACATTTGGAGCCTGAAACAACATGAGAAATTACTGAACCTGTACATACAGTATATTAAATGTAGTTCGGGGATGTATTTACTCCGTTTTCTTACATCACATTCGACATATGTGATAGAGACAAAGATCCACAATGCTTGGTGTATGTAAAAAATACATTTTGAAGTTTGTCATAAAGGTCATCTGTAGCTTTAGCCATTCTAAGCAGACAAATAAGAATAAAGAATTAAACATCTTTACTTGTCAGCAGGGTTCACACACATATACATACACATGCACCACACACCCTTCTGCATGTGACCCATCACTAGATCATGCATACATGCATCACACTCTGTATACGAGCAGCAGCGGTCTCGCCACATCAGGCGCCCGGGGAGCAAAAAATGTAGATATCCTCTTTCAGAAGGACTTCTTAGTTGTAAATTACACTCCTTTTGTTACTGTGTCTCTACTGGAGGTCAGTATGAAAGCGCTGTCTGAGAAAACAAAGTGACTGAGGTCAGTACAAACATTGGAGAGTTTTCCATTTACTTTAACCCTTTCATGCGTGGCGGTCACTACAGTGGACAGCTATTTTAAAGTCGTTTTCTCTTGCATGAATGAGTCTTAATGTCACCGTTGACAATAAATCCTGAAGTACGTTATCATAATTGCTTCATGAAAGGGTTAACTCTTGACAGCTAAAACATCAAAGTCAGAAGAACTTTGGGAAAGCTGTGAGCATCATGACAGTTGAGTTCGAGGTTTAAGACATATAGAGGAATGTATGACAATCCATGGAGAGAGAGTGTTCCTCTATAATACTCTCAAGTCATGATCTTATGTAAATTGCTTTGAGATGACTTTGTTGTGAACAGGCGTTAATAAAACTGAGGTGAGGGGAATAGTGGGCGGGTCATCATCAATCCTTATCTTTAGTGAGTGATGACCCACCCACATTATTAAACAGAGTAATACAATAGACACCGCTATTCATAGAAGTGCTCAGGATGATGTGTGTCTCTAAGGTTTTCTGCTATTGATGTACCAAGGTGTAATATAGACAAGGTTATAACATACATTAATAATTACAGCTGCTCCCCTGCAGTGTGATGTCTGCATTTTATTGCTCATAGATCACTACTTACATCCATTCTCTTGCAGTATGAATTCGACTGGGTTGCTGATTGCAGACACAGAGCATTTAGGGGTCAGTAGGATAACGCGCACCTTTCCAAGCCTCTTGTCGGCATAGTCCAAGGACTGGAAGTTCTGGAGCAATAGCTTTACATCTAAAAAAAAAAAAATACAAAGACACTTTCATAATGGCTGAAACAATTACAAACATATTTGTTCACTGCTCATAACTTATTCAGGTCATCCCATTTACTGTGTTATAGAAAAATGCACTGTTTTGAGGCCTCTTTGCAATTGGAAAAAAATGAATTTATGTGCTTTGTCTTCCTGACAGTTAGCTGAAGTGACAGCAGTAAATAGTCACCCTTGGCTCATAGAAGAATCATCAGACAGAATTATAGACTTTAGAAAATGCTCTCACAACATGATTCTTATAAAAAATACCACATACAGTAACTCACACACACCACGTGAGTAGATGATCAGATTATACTTTGCATGGCAGCAGCCGCCCACTGGTGTATGAATGTGTGTGAATTGGTGAATGCGTGGCTATGTAAAGCACTTTGGGCAAGATAAATGTGTGGAAAAGCGTTATATAAGTCCATTTACCAGTTACACAACTACAATATTCTACATAACCTCATTCACTCATCCATTTAGTCTTTCACTTGACGTTCATTTTTATGCATACTTTTACAACCCATTTTGGTGATGGTCAACTGTAGCTCCTCGGTCTGAGTGTCCGTGCGATCACCGACACACACAAACACCGTGGACTGGTTACAGCAGTCGGCTTTTTGTTTGGAAGCGATTATGGAGGCAGTGTGTGAGACTGTGAGGCCAGAGAAACATCCTGCCATGAGAACATCTCCTTCCTCTGGTAGCAGGGAACACACCACCTCAGGGCCAAGACTGTACACCTTGTCCTACAGACAGATGAAATTCAATATTACTTTTGGAAAATGGCCGTCTTACTTTCAACCCAAGATAGGAAGAGGTTTTCACCCAGTGAACGTAAAGTAATTAAGAGTTACAGTCTATGATACTGACATTATAAGAGACGAGGGGTTAAATGACAAAGGAAAGGGAAGTTTGGAGCGGTTGTCAGTGCAGGTGTAGAGCCGGTGTTGGACCTGGAGAATCTTACATGGGGTTGGAGGAGGCATTGTCAGGGCGTCATGGGAAGTCCTCCGTGTACTATGTGGAATCCTATGTATAAATGGAGTTACTAAGACTTTTAAACCACTTGTTGAATTTCTATGCAATAGTGTAGAAATATGGTCCATCTTCAGTTTTGTCATAATGACTGATAAAATAACATACACGTAAAGATTTAAATATCTAACCTCAAAACAAAGGGTTTTAGTGGAAGTATGTTTTTTATTGATGTGATGGCACTGCACTGGAGTCTATTTGGAAACTAAACCCATACCGTGTGGTCCAGCTGAGATGAGGGTGGATCCTCTGAGTCCCTGCATCACTCTGTCCATCTGCCTCAGCATCTGCTTCTGTCCCTGTCAGAAACCAACACCTCCTCATCTTCATCCCTCACACTCACATCATCTTTTACCTCTTCTTCACTTAACTCCTCATCTGTTCTTCCCTCAGTGGTCCACGTCACCCTCTGACCTCCCTGGTTTCTCTACCATTCTTTCTTCTCCTTCATTTCTCTCCTTCTTGTCCTCCTCCTCAGTCATCATTTTCACTAAAAATAGCTAGTAATAATGTATTGTTTTCTCATAAATATTTCTTAAAATTCATTGCAACATCTAAGTAGGATAATTCAGGATGATCATTTTTATGACAACAGTCAAGTATGTCAATACATTTGGTCACACTACACTATGTTGATAAATTTGTTCATATTTGAATTGAGAAGGATTAGTTGCTTAAAATAATGACAAAATATTGATTTTGTATGATTCAGGAGCAGAGTTAAGTATTTAAGGGGCCCAAGATTATTTCTATAGTTGTACATTTTTAGTGTATTCAGCTTTTATTTCAACATTTTGAGAGGCTTTGGGAATAGTGCTGATTTTTTGGGGGGTTTTTTTTGTTTAGTATAACATTTAGAACATAAAGTTAAGGGGGCAGCTGGGAGTACAAGACTCTACAATGGGGGGGCACCCTGTTGGTCTCTCCCTGTATACACAGAAAACGAAATAAGAGGGAGCAAAACAGAAA
>JAPTHA010000002.1:14073879-14090560 GCA_029814585.1 Gymnapogon annona
CCCTATGTAACCGCTGGCTGGATGGTGTCTCTTTAGCATCAGATCACATGGGCAGGAAAGACAAACCGGTAAGAGATGAAGAACAAGATCACTTGAAAAGACAGAAGTAGGGAGATGGTTTGAGGAAGACTTCTGAATGTGAGTGAATAAATGGACAGAAGGAGAGTTGATTAATTAGACAGCGGTGAATATTTGATCGGATTTGGCTGCGGTGTCTGACTTAATTGCGTTGTGGTGTTGTGTGCTGCTTTCAGTTTGTGTGGCAGCTTGACTTTAATGGAGTGGAGATTAAACTGCCTAAAAGCCTTCCAGACGGGAGAGTTCTTTATGACTACGGCCACATGAGAGGAAGTGGTGTAAAATATTGGTACCTGGGAGAAGTAATCTTAGCTGGCATATTGGATCTTAGTCTAATAATCAATCTGAGGAAGTCCAGTGTGAAAGTTAAATCATAAATATCAAAGAAGATTGGTGGAGCTTTAGTGATTTCCACAGACTTCTACAGTAAGTATAAAGTTTTCAGACAGGCAGCTCCACCTATCAGGAAGCTGCTCTCTCTCTCTATGCAGCTCGTACCTGGATGAGTTTATGGTTACTCAGCAGCTTGGTGGAGTAGAGAGGAGCTTTCATCTGAGCTGGGAATACAAGCATGTCCGTGCAGTGGACATCCTGGCAGAAGGTCTTGTCTTTCAGCTGATCAATCGATTTCACTTGTACAAAGCCCGCTCTCTTCAGCGCACTGCAGACCTCGTCACAACTGAAAGCAGCAGACCAAGAAGAATGAAAATGGAGGAAGGAGACGGAGGAAAGATGACGAAACAAGAAAACAAATGAGAGCTACGAGGAGGACGACGACTGTCATCGATAAGTCTAAAACGACTATGTGGTCTTTTAAAAAAGTGTTAATGGTAATGTGTGCTGTACAGGCTACTAATACACACACACATACTCACACACAATAGTCCCAACAGGTGACCTTTACAGTTCAAGAGCTTGCTGAGGGTTGTTGCTGATTGAATCTGTCCACAGCTGCTGGATTTACAACTAACTGAATCAGTCTGTCAGCGCACGTGCTGCAGCGCACATTAATACAAATGTAAAGGCGTGCAAACACACACACACATGCATACACAAACACACACATATACACACACATACATAAAGTCTGATGGTTTAATTGAATGTCAGCTGGGCACCTGGATCATAAAACACTGGAAAGTTGAGGGATGTGTGTGTGTGCGTGTGTGTGTGCGTGTGTGTGTATGTGTGCGTGCGTGCGTGTGTGTGTGTGTGTGTGTGTGTGTGTGTGTGTGTGTGTGTGTAGATGTCTCCACTGAAACCATATACACTTAGAATGCATACCTATGTTAATGTAGTGGTGAACAGAAACAGACCCCTGTTGAGTGTATGTTTTTTGCATGGTGGGGGATATTTAACATGCTGACCTGCCTTTCAGGGGGTTGACCCATGCGTACAGTGGTAAGCTGTTTGATCTCATTTGTCTTGCCTTCACATTTTCTGGTAGAATACACTCAATGGACAGGAGGTCATATTTGATCCTGCAGCGGGCCAGAGAGGCTGCCAGTCTGGTTTTAAACCTATGACATGTGGAAAATGGGAAAAAAGTCACATCGTTTACTAATTCTTCCTAAAAAAAAAAAAAAAAGGATGGAGTGATATGATTAAAATCTCAATACAGGTCATTAAACCAACATAATACCTAAAATAGTACAATAGAATTTATGAATACTTAGCTGCATAATCGTATCGTTAGATTTTGAGTGGCATTCCACAAACAAAGGGCAGTTATTCATATTTTTTTTATCTCATTCTGTTTAGAACTGAAAATCTGCATGCTACAAAAGATGAAACATTAATGCTTGAGCATGTTTTGGGAACTGGACTGAGTACAGTTTTTGTGGTGATTGTCAGACTTTTCAAAACTAAAAAAAACCCATCAAGTGATGGCAGAAGACCCACATGTACATGTGAGCTCTGTGTTGTGTTTTAGATGTTAGAAGTGATTTCTCAGTTCTAGCCCCTTCTGTGTCACATTCACATTTGTGTGTGTTGTTTCCTGACTGCATCTGTGCCATTCGGAGGAACACAAAGCATCATCCTAACAACAAAAAAATATTTCCATAAAAGGGTGCGATCAGCATCACAACAAAATAAATGGCGGAGTAAAGCTCACACACTACACTAAATTATCGTTGTTGTATCAAGTAGATATTTCATTTTCTTTCCTCACCTAAGGAGGTAGGTCTCCACATCCCTCACTTCCTTTATGAACTCTTCTTCATCACTTTTGTGTTCTCGTGGGAGAAATTTCCTGTCCTGGAAGTCGTAGAGCATGACGGCAACCAGGCTCATCTGGTCATCTGGCTAGAACGAGAGAACAAGGTGCAGCTAATTGGTGACTGACAGTTGAACAAGAGCACAGAGATAAGGAAGAACCAATGCACATAGTGAATGCATAACAATCACATTTCTCTGAATGGTTCAACTCTTGGTGTACATGCAGAGAACATTTAGCATTCACGATGGTGCAGAACCAAGACATGCGGCTTGACATCTATTAATACAGTGCCAGTGACTGTTCTATCTCTGTTGCCTAACGAGGGTACACTGCAGTCCTATCATTTATCAGTGCTGATTAAAAATCTGAATTATTCAACTTGCACACTTGCTGATATGAGCACTGTGATTCAAGGATGTCGTGCATTGACTCCACTCTTCCACGCAGGAAGAAGATTTAGTTGTATTTCTTCTTCTACTGCGACTGCCATACAGTTCTCTTTCTGTCCATCTTCTTGTATCTGTGTTCCTCTCCACCTTTCTCTCCCTGAGGGTGGGAGGGCACCAACCGCATGAGTAGCAGATGGTGTTCCACAGCATCAACAGCTTGTCTCAGACTTCAGCTAACAGGGCTGGAAGCTGGAATGCTACAAGGAGTTCACTGCAGCGGAGGAATTAGAAAGCATTTATTATTCGATCCAGAGGCTGTTAATGTGATATTTGCTTGGTTTAAGAGACAGGTTGTGGCCCACCGCCTTCTTTTCTCGACTTTACCCTTTAGCAAGGTTAAACCCTTGGGTGTGGGAAAATTCCTTGTCATTAAGTTGCCTGGCAACAATGTGCCACAGTGGGAGATTGGTGTGCAGTAAACATACCACCTCTGTTTAGCGAACTCAGATACAGGTCTATGAAATGTGAAATGAACCTGTATTTACATGATTTAAATGGAATTAAATCTGACCATAAAAGAGATGAGCGTCAAGTGACAATCAGCTAGTTTTCACCAACACTCAGACTAAATAGAGCATCCTAATATTGAGGAAGTACAGTTCTGTCAGTAAATAATCTAGATTTTATTCCATGTATTCTTATGAACATATAACATCATGTACTCAAACTTTATAAACCCAACACTTTGCAGAAATATTAAACAGACCACAAACAGCAAACAAGCCTGTCTAGCGCCTACTGAGAGTGATGTACTGAAACAGAAAAGCAACTCCAAAAAGGTCAAACCATTCTAAGAAAATTCAGAATATACATTTACCATCTCAGCTCTTATTTCATCCATTTCACCAGGGCCAGTAATAGCCTTGTCTCCCCTGACTCGACATTGTCACTTTGGCTCTTTCCATCCTCACAAGAATTTAGGCTTCATTTCTATTTCCGTTGTGATCTAATGTGCCTCGGGTTCTTTTAGCATACAAGTCTATTTATAGCTAGAATTTTACCATCTTTTTTTTTAATGCCACCTGCCTGTACCCCCACCACCACCACCTTTTCTAGCCAACCTATAGCTTCTCTAAAAGTACTTTCTCCTTTCTCTATCAAGGTTGAATTTTATAGATGCCAGCAGTGTAAAAGGAGGTGAGACAGAGTTCTAAAGACTGTCTGGTTGTGTCTGGACTTTATTGTCTTACCAGAGGGATGCAGAGTAACGACCTGTCACCAACGCACAGGGAGACCCATTCATTTCACCCAGGGCTATAATTTACAAGGATACAGTGGAAATATTGGTGTGTATGATTCAGGTGTATTAATGTGCCCACATGCATGTGTCCTGAAAGTGAGGTAAACCACAAACATCTAGACACAGTATGTACACTTATTCTCTTCCCTGCTTTCAGATTCACCACATCTTGTTTCATTACTGTGTCTTCCCGTCTACAAGCTCACTAGACACACAGTTCCATGCATGTTTTATTACATTGTCACATAGCTAAAGCAGCTTTTGTCTTTCCACTTTTCTTTTATGTGGAATGTTAAAAGTAGGACAAAAGTACATGCCAATCTCCTCCAGAGATTACTTCTTCATTTAACTATGTTCTTCACTGTCTAACAGCCACTAGTTCATGGCTGAGCTGGAATTCTTTGTTTTCTTTTATTGCACAGTATGGCGGTTATAGTAGCTTTAGCACACTCATTCTGAGATAGATGTAGGGTAAACTCTATGCAGCAAAAAGTCAGACGCCAGTTCCAAATGCCTGCCTCTGGGGCTGTTACAGCATTTGATTTTATTGCTAATTAATGGGGTGTTTTGTTTGAGAAAAGCAATAAAGGAAGAGCTCAGACAGGCGTGTTGCCACATCGTACCTTTTAGATATGTTACTCCAAAGGGAGTGATTGTCATTGATTAGGAAGAGGAGGATAAGAGATACACATTGCTTTGTGAGTTGATAAAGAGAGTGTATCAGTGTAATACATCAATATTATAGTTACTGATTAGGGATGTCAAGATCCAAACAAAGATGTGTTTGGATAAAGAACAGCAGGACATGGACATAGTAGAGCAGTAAGTAAGGACTTATTACTCTATGTCCATGTCCTGCTGTCCTACGGGTTTGGGAAAAGTTAATAAAGCAAAAAACTAAACTCTGAAACTAAGTGTATAAACTCAGACTTAAAAGAACTTGGATTTTCAGTAGTCAGCACACAGCAACAGGGGTTCCTACCTGTCACATAATGCTCACAAGTACCCACTGATTCAACATGTCCACTAATGTCAAACACCTACTGTGGATGCAAATATAGAAACATAGTGTTTCTATTAAACACACTTACTATGGGCTGTGAACGGTAAAAGGCACTGTCAATCATCATGTCCTCCAGCAGCTGTTGATCTATGCAGAAGCAGAGGAAAATGAGATTGAGGACATAGAAAAGTAGATATTATAGATTCCAATTACTAAACACATTCATGAGTCATAATGATGCATATTAGCAGCTTCTCCCATTACCCCTAGAAACCATTGGTAGCATGGAACAGGCCCAAAGAAGTTTTCCTATATGAAGGGCAATTCCATAATCTAATGATGAGACATCATCTAGAAAAATTAGGGGGAAAGAGATTAAATAAAAGAACGAGAGCCTCCTAGAGGCAACTCAAATGATGGTGATTTAATTTGAAAGGATAATTCAGTTAAATGAGATGGGTTTAATTGAGCATGATTAGATGGTTATTCAGTATTTAATTACACTTAATTTGATTGTTTATTTCCATACTTTCTCTCATTTCTTGTGTCTCTAGTTAATGGTTGTGACTAATGACAATTAAAAACACAGGCGATAATAAACAGACCACATCTAAGGCGAAATCAGACACAGCGAGC
This sequence comes from Gymnapogon annona, assembly GCA_029814585.1. NCBI lineage: Eukaryota > Metazoa > Chordata > Actinopteri > Kurtiformes > Apogonidae > Gymnapogon > Gymnapogon annona. Next base: position 14,079,507 of record JAPTHA010000002.1, read on the forward strand.
GCCCATGTATTTCGTACCAGACTCATTTTGGTTTCTGCAATCTTGTCAGTTACTGGACTTGCACCGATTAATATTTAAATTATTTGCAAATTGGTATGACAAAATTATTGCAAAACAATAACACTAATAAAGCAATTACTTGAATTTGTGATCATTATTTCTATCCACTTAGATAAAAACATCTAAATGGAGCTAAATGACATAAAAATGTTCTATTCACTATTTAAACACCATTTACTCCCACCAAACTGCTGCCCTTGTAATGACATTATCTTACTTTGCCCATTATTATGTATTGAGCTCCTTAAAGTACTTATGGCTTTGTATCTTTAGTAAAGTTCCAACTATCAAGTTGGAACTTTTGGATCCATTAACATAACATGGAAATAAGAAATTATAATCATTTTCTATTTTACATTTGTTATGGCACAAGGTATCTATGAGTAAACACTTTTCTTATATTTGACATTGGTCTGAAAACATGATTGCTTACGTTATTTCTCTTGGTTTTATAGCTTTCTTTGTAGAGCTGTAAATGGTTTCAAGGTCTGACTATGAGTCGCTCATCGAAAATTAAAATGCACGACTCTCTGTGAACTTGAACATATTGTATCCTCCATTTCCAACTCCTACTTAAACTGTCAGACCAATTTGAGCTCCTTTTATTTAGAAAATGTTTTTTTTTTCTTAATCAGACTGTAAACATGCAGTGGTGTATGAGAAAAAACTTAAAAAAACATTACAAAACACGGACATAAATCCTTCTGCAGTGCATCACAAATTGAGATGTTGAGAACATTAATAGTCCTACAAATTAATTTATGAAGTCCACACCAATCTGCATCTTTGACTGGAGAAAGTTCCACACCTCTAATGCTTTATGGGGCATTTTTAATCACCATTACTTGGCTGTTGTTCCATTCAGCCGATGCCTGCTTCACAACCCAACAGGATGCTCCCTCTCTGAAATGTACATAAAACCACACACAGACGCATCCCTTCCACTCCCATCTGTGAACGGTGGACTCGCCTCTTTAATTTGAAAGGTAATGAAAAGATGGCACTGTTATCTCCTGTTTCTTGTTGGGACTAAAGACCAGCTGCTTCCAAAAGCCATTCTCCAGGTACAGCGTTTGCTCATTATACACCGGGACAAGGAAAAGAATAATTACTCTAACATGGTGAGAAGCAAACAGAAAGCAAACAAATGTGGTGCATGTGCATCTATGGGTGCGAAACCTACTGCAGAATTAATATGAATATGTAGTTTCTTTGTGTGACATAAAGGTCATATCTTTCTGTTCTCAACATAAATGCTTTTTAAGATGCAAAAAGCATGTTGGCTCAGGACCGACTCCCTTTAAAATATAGTAGAAATCACTGACCCTGCAGTTGGCTCAACCAATTACACTGTACAATGTAGACTGTACTATAGGCCTCAGTGAAATGGACACATGCATTTCAGAACAAACATATCCCCATACACAGGCACACAAATAAATAAAGGCATGTAACCGAAATTATCGTTCTTTCAGGGAACAATCAACAGCAGTGGTCTAATTTATCGAAGATATAGGTTACTGAGGTTTACAATAATGGTCATTACTGCAGAAGGCCTTAAAGATAAGCCCTTGAGAGATAACCGTTCGGTGCTCTGCACAGACCCAGAGGGGGCCACAATGGCCTGTTCTTTTGAGGTCATAGTCTTTTACATGCTATAAATCACCGGCACTGGGTTGGATAAACCATTTAAAATCGCCTATGAATTTCTTCCAGGAGACAATCTGGTGCAGCAGCATGATGTTTTACTGTCTGAAATGTCAGTACTAACAGCTCTACAGGATGTAAAAACAGCTTCATAAAAAGGATTCGGTATTAATTTAACATCAGCATCTACTTTTAGGATCTAGGATAACTGATGTCAGCAGGCAATGGCTAAAATATTTTATATATTGTCATATTAAATCTTGTTTTCTGAAAGTTCATTAGTTTATATTTGTTGTCATTCACAGATAAAAGGATGAAAGCCTTGTTGCTTTGGAAAAACGAGCAAAATTCTGATAAACTTTACATATGTGTATATATATCCAGAGAGAGGGAGATCAGTGTTGACATCAGCCAAAACGTTCTTAAATATTCCCATTGGTCCAGAATTTGCACCATCTTGAGAGGGTGGGGGGGGTCATCTGAGCAGGTCATGACTAATGTTTACATTGTGTGCATCGTGTTGTCCATTCCAGTATTGGACAATAAACAGTGATTGATGGTTACTGTGGTACAAATCCTTCGTGAGAGGGCCAAACAAACCTTTTTTTCTCTTCAACCTAGTCTTTGTCTACAAATGTTCCACATCAGTTCGCCAGATGGCACATTAATCTATCATAGAACCAGCCAAAAAAAGAGTTACACAATCGCCTTTGGACTAAATGGCAAATCTATCTCATATATTCCACACCTTCACAATTAAGTCTTTATTGTTGCCGTGATACCGGATCTGTGTTCTCATCCTCGCATTTCTAAACACAGCCGCGCTTTTAAAGTGGTCCAGACAACCTTTTGCAGTTGCACATACAGAATACAGCCACCACAGTCAAAGTCATTCCTGCAGCCCCACTGGACAGTACGGACAATGAGGCAGAAATACTCGGAGGAGTAGCAGGTGGAAAAAAACACAGGCAGAAAAAGAAAGTGATGGAGGAAATGGAACCCTTCAGGTCCACAAGGTCAGCCTACACCAGTAAAACTACAAATAAAATAATCAAAAATTCAGTATTTGTAGTTACACACCACTGTATATTGTACTTTAGCATCAGAATATAACACAAATAAAGCAGAGATTAAATCTTTGTTCACCTACATAAATTCATTCCAAGTGACTGATCAGGTAGACGATCACTCAGTCATGAAAAAGGCTTTTGGAGAGGTCAAAGAAAAAGAATAACCATGATACCAATAAGGGCAAGCAAAGAGACAGAGTCAAGCAGAGAAAGGGGGGAAAACATTCAACTGCAAACATTTACGTGAGCGCCTCCAGATTCTTCTTCTTGTCAAATCTCCACCAGAGTAAACATTCCCAATAACTCACTCCATATTTCAGTGATGTTTGACAGTCACAGCAACAGACATGTCTGTGTCCTCCAATATAGAGCTTAGTGAGCGACTTTTTGTTTGGAGCAGATAAGAGTAATAATCACAAGATCAATACTAGAGCTCATTGGCATTTTGCTCTGTGCGTTTTTCGCTGCTGAAGCATTTCTTCTTTAGGTTAACAACTGACCTCAGCTCAATTTTGGATCAGTCATTCCGAGGCAGTGCACAACTGGTGTGTGGGTGGGTGGATGTGTGTGACTTCCACCAAATGCATATGTTTGTGTGTGACTAGCAAATCAATTTATGCACCAAAAGTCAGCCCGCTCTTACAAGGAGAGGGATAGATTAACACTGGCTAGCAGGCTGTGTCATTTCATCTGCACCCAATTTAACCACATAGGCAGTGCAAGAGGGTCTGACATGTGACCAAAATACAAAAGAACAACTTCCCAAACATTGTTAAAATGGAACATTAATTAACGTAAGATAAACAGGAGAATTCTAGTTTCCTGTCTTGGTTTGATCTTCCGTGCAGACTTAGGCCCATATCAAAAGCAGTAAAATTTAAGAAACTACTGCATAAATCTGCTCGTTATCCCATAAAACACCAAATGCCGGCCTTTCAGCTCCTCTCCCTTTATAATTTATCTATTGTAGAATTCCAGTAACTGAAATATGCAGAACTTAGCCCTGATACCACAGAAGGATACCTTTAATCTAAACGTCCCAAAAGGAGATGGAATTTAAGAGCAAATACAATGACTGGAACAAGTTTAAAAGGATCACGCTGTTGTCAAAATGATAGCATACTTCTTCCAGATTTGTAGGATTTTAAGGAAGATATAAAAGGAATAATGATAAAAAAATAATGATGATGATAATAATGATGATGATGATGATGATGATGATGATGAAGGTGTAGCGTTAACAGCAGCTTCCCTAATTATGTTAAATATAATTCTTAGCCACTTGGAAATGCAGGCGCTGTGACCTGCAGGTGGAAATCTCACTGCAGTGAGGCACAGCAACTTGTGATGATGGATATTTTGAGGTGGCCTGCATTAATTGGGGACATGTAGGCCCAGGGCTTATCCAGCCTCAGTGGATTGATAGTGAAGAACAAAATCATTCACGGCTGCGACGCTGTACCTACTACCTGACCTCTCCATCCAAAGAACACTTTAATCGATTCTGTCCCACTCCCTGCACTGACAGTCGCGTAACCTCCCCTCCCTTATCACCATGGCGATTACACACCTCTGTGACTTCGGCCACCCAAGCCGTACTTTCCTCCCGGATAGAAGATTATGGGCCAGATTGATTTGTAGCATCACACAGAAATCCCCCTGGTCGTTCAAGCATTTTCTTCTCTTCTACTCGCCCTTCATCAATCTATCTATATTCAATTCTACCTGTCAATTAGCTTCCCCAGGGCTATTCATTCTCATCTCCAAGTGCTGTTTGTTGGCCCAGAATCAAATGATCAAATGTTTTACTTGCATTTTAATGCACCTGAAATGAGTAAAATACAGGCTGCAGAAGACCCTATACTGGTGTCCTTGCTCTGCAGGAATTTAGACTGAAAACATATGAGGTAAGTGCACTTAAAACACAAAGCATCAACAGGAACATTGTTGATAGCATTCAACAACTTAAGCCAACTATAAGTGTACTTACATTGAAGCGTCTTAAAGGCCAGTTCATAGGCTGCACGATGCATGTCTTCATCTTTGACTTCAGGCAAAGGAACTCCTCTCTCGCTGCCATAACTCACCACACAGTGGGCAGGAGGTTTCTCCAGGTAATTGTTCTGGAAGAGGATTGATGCCAGCAGGTAGGCTCTGTCTGGGAAGCTGAGTTGACCTTGGCCCATGGAGATGAGCTCCGGAGGCAGGGATGGTTCCTCAATTTCAGCTGGGACATCCAGAGGTGCCAAGTCTGCGATGCTTGTCATTTCAGGATCAGGGTTTTTTTTCTTTTTTCCATTGTTTTTTGTCCTTCCTCTGCGGTTGTTATTTTTCACCATTTCTTCACAGTTGGGTTTATTCTGCTATATATATATAACTGGGACTGTCATATATAACAGTATAAATCATACAACAAGAACAAACATACCATTGAATTTATATTTATCAAACACAAAACAACATTATATATGGTTATAACCATGTTTAAAATGTACTTGTGTTCCTTAAATTTAAGTTAAATCACTTATATTTTTAACCTTGAGCTGCAGCTGTAGCTACTTGAAATAGTGTCCAATGTGAATTAGGTTACGGTGATATTTTATAGGCTAATATCATTTAATGCACTTGATGTATCGTTCCTTAGATGACTAGTGCATGGTTACTTCGGAGGGATTGTACACTGAATTGACCCACATCCGCCACCGTTTACAGTTCACCCATGAGTATGACATGATTACTTTAAACATAGGTGGCTGTGTTAGTTTATCTAAGCAAACATTAGTTCCAAATGTCATTTAACAAAGGCAACGGTAATATATATGTAACATATGACCACATTTAAAGCAACAATGCGATGAGTTTAGTTTATGTTTACCTTATGAGGTGCATCCGCTTTTCTTCCAAACGCATTCGTGTCCTGGACTCTTCATGTTTTGCAGAGCTAATAACACATTTGGAATTAAGTAGGCAGTACTGTTTGTTCCCCGAACCTCGACTCGTTCCGGGAACAAACTTTCAACCATTAAATCCCTAACCGTAAATCTCAGTCCGTTACACATCGATGGGCGTTTCCACTGACACGCAATCTTTTCTCGCTTTAAGTTGTTTTAATGTAACTTATCCTCTCCAATTAAAAAAAAACACAAATGTTAATGTTTGTGGCGGATTACTCTCTTCGCTTAAGTGACAACAAAACTTTGCAAAGTCTGCCATCACTGTTTGCGACATTTTGGATCGGCGTGCCTACATCACCATGGTAACGTATTCTAACGTCAAGGTCCCATTCTTCACGGATCAAGGATTAATCTTGTTAAGACGGAATGTCCTCGGTCTATCTGCAGCATTGCGGACTTGTTAAAGTTTTACGGCACTTTACGTCGAACGAAAGCTAACACTGACAACATTGGTTGACGGTAAAACATAAACATAAAAAGTTTGATCGATCATTAGCTGAGGTCGTGCAGCACTTAGAGAAAATTACCAACGGTCCCTGAAGGAGCCACACAGAGACCCAAACGTCTGTGGCATCAGGGCAGACCACAAGATGTGAACCCATAAGCAGGAGCAGGGTCTCAACCAGGACCCCCTCGTGGACCTAGGATCATTTCCATGCACTTGAAAAAAAAAAGGGAAACCTTTTCCTAAGTCATTTATCACCATTTATTGTAATATTATTCTCTGCAGTTTGCATTATATCAAAAAGTGAGTTAAAAGTGAGTTTTTCAACAAAACACAACAGTAACTGAATATAAAACAAGCATTCTGCAGACTAAGCTTTTTTTTTAAATAGATGAATCAATGTCTCAGATCATGACGGCGTTTCCACATTCCATTCACGACTTCTTAACATCCAAATGGGTTAGATGATGAGTGCAAATTTGATACATTGAATTTTACCTGAATTCTTTCAATATTTTGATTGAGATAGTGGTTGAAAAGTTATTAAATGTTTTATAACAGTTGGTGCTTTTGGTGGTCAGAAATATTGTCTTGAAAATATCAACTTAATGGTAAAAGGTTCAGAACTGTCACTGTTATGAACCCATCTACATACTCAATACATTTCCACATCAGGTTTGTTAGTAGTGTTGTTGTCTAGCTTACTATCATTTCCCAAATAGCAATGTAATACCGGTCTAAGTGGTCATTTGCTCAGCAGACTTTCCCTCTGTGTGGTGCTGGTCCAAATGACATGGTTTCTATTCTCCTGGGCTCCCATGGTGATGACAGCCTGCTGTGGCCGACGCGGCTCAATGAGCACTAATAGTACACAGTCCACTTGGCTTCCCTCTGTCAGAAAATGCAAGGTATTCTAAATAACATCAGGTCAGTATGTGACAGTCACTCTATAGAAAATGAAATGGGGGGAAAAAAGGTTATTGTGTTCATCACTAGAAATACTGGACAGACTGGTCATTATAATCAACAGCTTTCCTCTGCACTCATATACATTATCTACTAACACACTTCAAGATACAACGATGACGAGTACATACACACACCTTGCACCTTGAAACCTCAAATGTAGTAGAATAATGACTTTTTTTGGGGGGGGGGTCACATTAGTGGTTTTGGACTTTGAGCTGAATTTACTGCAGATAATGGGTGTGGAAATGCTGTGGTGCAATCTTGTGCAGTTCTGTGTTGCTCCATCCACAGCTTCAAACACTGGGCTCTGGGGCATCCGCCGTGACTGTGGCTGCTGGGAAAGGATCGCCCTCTAGTGTTAGATAAAGGTAGCACAGTGAAGGATCAGAAGGAGACACTGATGAAGTGTAGGTAATGTGATTTCCACGGTGCGTTTATGAACTCCTGCTTGTTCTCCTTCCCTGACAGAACACTTTTAAAGTAAGTCATGGTATTCATTAGAACGTGTTTGAATAACATAACCTGAAAAATTACTCTAAAGCCTACTTTTATAAGATAAATGTGCTTGCATCACATATTTTCAACAGCAGAATGTATCTGAAGTAACAATTACAATGCTGAGTGGCCTGTTTTAATACCTTTTGAAAAGATATTTACATATAATACCACGGGGGTTAGCAGGGAGTATGTCATATTGTTAAAACACAGCATACATTTAATGCAGACTACAATAATAATGCTGCACAGAAATGAAAACATGTCATAGTCTTGTATTGAGGGTTTGTTACTCTCCACCTCCAATTTCACATGTTCCTCATTCATACCATCATGTACTCTGATGTTTACTCCTGTTCTGTCATATATATGCATCCTTCCATACATTTGTACACTCACACAGCACTAACAAACTCATTCACCCTGCAGTTGAAGGTATGGACTTCTACAGAGGGGCTATGTGAACGTGCCCATGGTACATTATTGATGCTCCATATTACCTTACATCCTCGGTGCTTGAGCCACAAACAAAGCTTTCTCATTAACAATTCACTGGATGATTTTAAACAGAAAAATGATTCTGCAGATCCAGAGTGTGCACTGGCGCTGTGTCTGTCAGCCCCAGGCATCTTATTTCACAATAGTGAATAAGACATGTGGAGCCTTTACCGGGCCATATTTTTGCTTGACAGTGGATATCTTTACATGTATTCAATGGTCAGACAGTGATGTAGATGTGCTTTAAAGCCATGGCTAAGGGGAATAGTGATAGGCTGTACATTTACCACATGTTAATGTGGGAAATGTATCCGTTTCACTGCGGTTTTGGGACGGAAAATGCGTAAGCACGGCCTGGATCAGTGAGCAACAAGTAGTACTGTCGGATGTTCAGTGTCATGTTCGTTAAGCAAAAGGTCAAATGCTTTGATGATTAACCTCAAATGTCTGAATAAAACAATTAGTTAAAATGTTTTAATACTGAAGAATACAGCATGGTTTCTGAAACACTGATTACAAAGTATATTTTATTTATGTGACTGTAAACTATTTTAACATACATGTTTATAAAAAAAGAAAACAGTCTCCATATTTTTTGATTAAAATTTTGTAAGTACAGACAATGAAATACTGTGTTGTTTTTGGGGTTTTTTTCTCTGCAGCATCTCTGTTTGGTCATGGCGCCTTTCCAATGATGAGAATGCTCATGAGGAAAACCATGATAAAGAAGATCCACATGAAGAACCGATCCATCACCTTGGCGATCTTCTTCCATTCTGCTCCCTTTGCGCACGTGGCCCTCTGTTCCCGGAAGCAATTCGCAATATACTCGACGTTACGCACCAGCTTCGTGTCAGACCCAGGAATGCTACTGCCATGGGTACAAAACACACAGGGACCAAAGGTCACCGTAGGGCCTTGAGGTGGATGCTTTTTATCTTCAGAGCAGCAGGGAAGCTTTTGTTCACCAGGATACCAGGGCACCTTCTGGTCTTCTTTACAGCAGTCATCTGTTACCATTTTACCATTAGAGCCTTCATGTTTTCCAGGTGCAAAGTTTCTCTCCTCCCTGGTGATGTGGTGCTGTGTTTTTAGTCTTGGGTGCTGTTGTGGCTTGGGGGTCTGAGGTCTGTGATATCTGTGACCCTGTTGCTCATCTCGACTGCCATTGTTCCCTGGATTACCATTAGCATGAGCGTGGGGGCTGATGCACTGGGGACGAACATCATCCTGGGGGGAGTGAGATGATGAAGAAGCAGACGACGGAGAAGCACAATTCTCTCCCACCTCATAAACAAAGAAAATCTTGGACATGTAGTCAATGATGAGGACTTTTGCCCAGTGAGGTACTGGTTTGGCTTCGGCTCCACAGAAGTGGATGTTCATGATGAAAATAGTGAGAGCTGTGGAGGCTGTGACCATGGTCATAGTGGCAATATAGTATTTCCCTGTGTGACAGAGAGGGGAAAAAACATACAGCAGAAGTTTGACATTAAATATACATTGTATATGTCTTTTATCTATTGAAAAAATGTTGTCCTTATAGATGATTATGATGTGACTGAACAATGAAAATAACATAATCGGTTCATCCTTATAATAATAACACAGTGTTTACTTTGTCCTCATATTTTTAATGCTAATAATAATGTGATTATTAACATGTGTTGTTAGTAATGTAGATAATTAAACCAATTCCAAACAAAAGGGAGTTTTTGTACGTCGCTCCAACTAACTTAAAATTAAAATGAACAAGTAGTGCCAGTGCACAATAAACCCTGCCCCTCACACGTATTGTAGCTTATTTTTACATGCCATCTCGCTGACAATGCATCTGACAATGATGTCAGAATATCAGTTACGTCTATTATGTGCCAGGTTTGATGTAAATTGAAACAAAATTAATGTTTTAACAGATATTTTAAATGTTGTCCATTATAAATTAATGCAGGAGGGGGGTTAAAAATTTACTGCAAAAATTTTCACCTACTTTTAATGTAATCACATCTATGTTGGGTAACCAACAATATATAATACCAATAACAAATACACAAAACCAAATCAAAATCAATAGTACTTAGTTCCCCTTCAGGTAGTGGAGTAAAAAGACCAATGTGCAGAACTTTGACATGACAGGCATTGCCTTGTGGTATCATGTCATGTGGGGGAAAAAAACAGTATTGCATTGCATTGCATCCTCCCATTCCCAAACACTTCAAAGACCAATTTCAAAGCTGCTTTGATTTCATACGGTATAATTTTTTTGGCTTCATCCCAAACATTCATACCTATCAGCGGCACACTTTCTGAAGGCGGCATGCTCTCAGCCACCATTAGCTGGAACACTGTGAGAGCCAGGAGAACCGTAACTCCCAGGGAAACTTTCTCCCCAGAGTCCGCTGGCAGGTAGAATCCCAGAGGAGCCAAGAAGGAGATGAGGAAACAGGGTAGGAGGAGGTTGAAGATGTAGAAGGAGGAGCGGCGCTGCAGCAGCACAGTGTATGTGATGTCTGGATATGGGTCAGGGCAGCAGCCGTACATGATGACGTTCTTAGTGGCCGGCATTCCGTGACACTCCCACTCCACGTTTTCAACAAAGTCTGAGAGGTCACCACTGTCCATGCCCATGATTATGTCCACCTGGAATCACGAGTAATGCATGAGAGAAACACCAGCTCCACGCAGTGAACTCTACTGTGTTAACTAGCTCTGTCAGTTAGTAGTCTATTTGGAATTTAGGATAATGACAATGGCCTTTAACTCAGTGCAAATAAATAACTATATAGTATCTTTTGGCTGCTCTTATTCTGTGCTCTTTGTGTTTTTGCTGCTGTAACGCACAAATTTCCTCATCGTGGCATCAACAAAGTTCTATTGTGCAGTCATAAGCATAAACACACACACACACACACACAC
>JAPTHA010000002.1:14099194-14128482 GCA_029814585.1 Gymnapogon annona
GCCGATGTCAATACTGACGGATCCAATACCACTGTTGACTTTTCACTTTCAATTCACTTTTGAAAGAAATGACGAAAGAAATGACAATGAAAACGTGTCTTTGTTGAGATAGCCAACTAGTCAAGAAATACTTGTCCGTACTTGAGAAAATTACATAAGAAGATGTAAACATACAGGTGTTAGTGTGTGGAAATGTAGAGTAAATCAAAACCTACCTACCGTCTCAGTTAACCAGAGATAAAGCACGTATAGTGGCTATCACTGTTAAACTTTTAGTGCAAAATGGATCGGAAATCCAGTTTAAAACCCGGAATTTTCAGTAATTGATCAATTGTACAAAATAAAGATCAAAATACTTTGCTACATTCATTTGTGTTTATTGGAGCCTGTTTGTACATAGTTAAGCTTTGTTTTTGTACTGCTTGAACTAAACAATAAAAATATCAATGCCATGTCAAGTTATTTTGACTTATTTTTGGTTTTTATTGCCCCCCCATCCCGTCTATATACTGCCATCTCACATGTGGTATATTTGTATTTCATGCACTTGAGAAGCAATGACAGGTAATTTCTGCTAAAAACAAGCATTTTTTCCTTCTCTGTAGTCAGTCCATTTCTTTTTTCATCAACAATGTCAGAAATGGAGCTAAAAGGTCATTCACTTGTGCAAGGTGCACTTAGGAACTTTAGAGCACATGCAGCAAAACCAGGAAACCTAAGCCTATTGACTGTCCATTAAGTGAACTGCTTCAGCTCGTGAGCCTTAGTTTTGCTCTACTCAGTGTACTCTCTGACATGAGGCTTGTGTAAATGCTTAATAAGGTTAGTTGTGTTGTGCATTGCTATGCTGCCACTGCGTCTCAAAGCACACGCTTCACAGATACTGCAAGTAGCCGTTGGCATGACAAGTGTAAAATACTGCGACGGCACCAACACTTTGTGGTTATCTGCCTTTCTATGATAAATTGCATGCGAGTCCTGTTTAAAAACCGCTTGCATGAATATGTGACCTCCACTGCTTTTTCTCATTGGATTTTCAAATATATTGAGATAGTAAAACATTCTAAGTAAAACATTCTTCCCTTCCCATTGATTTCTTCAACCTTACACTGCACTGTTTTTTAACCAATCGAATTTTCCTCCCATCAAGTCCCCTCCTGGCCTCTGTACTTTAGTTTATTCTTTTGGTGACAAGAATTTTTTTCCCTCCTCTATTCAATTTGTGTTCCACCCCAGACTCAGAAGCATCTCTTCACTGGTGCAGTCAGTTGAATTCTCATAGTTTACACACTTTTAACACATTTGGAACTATAAAAGAAGACTATTGCACAATCGACCCAGTTACACTGCACTTATTTTGCACACTGTAGTTGAAGTTTCATAACGGGTGCCAAAAAAAATAGTTTGGCTGCTGAAATCTACAGACCCGGTTGAACTTGTAAAGCTGCAGGCTTCAGGCCACTCATGCAGAGTGCTTAGCTTTGAGAGCTGGTTTTGTTTCCATGCTGTGTTTGCATTTTTTTTGTCATCCAAATGCAAACATAGATGATTTTCCATCATCTTATACTATTATGTAAATATAAAAAAATTACAGCTTTGGTCAAGTATAGGTCTGAATCTGACTTATATCAGAGGTTCAAAACTAAACACCATCATACAGTCCAGTGTTTTTAGGAGTGAATTAATGTGCTTAATATTTATCATATAAGTGACTGTACAGCTCTAATGTAACTTGTGTATAAGCCTTAATGTTTCTAAATATGTACAAAAAGACTGAAGTATATCAAGCTTGCCTAACTGTATTTTGCACTTGCGTATGCATTTCTTTTGGATGTGGGCTGGTAGGCAATAGAAGACTTAGTCAGTCTTGATGAGAAAAAGCAATTGTATGTAGGTGTTCAACAGAGTAGGATGATATTTTCTATCATACAAACAGGGACACACCACTTTAAGCTCACACACGATAAATCTATGGCTACTATGACTACAATGAATACTGCTGAACCCCAATTTATTGGCTGGTATATTGGGTAGAAAAGGGGGCACATCAGATATAGGACAGTAAAACACCATTTCAGATAATACACAGTTGAACCCATAAATATCTAAAGCAGCTCAAAACATCAGGAGTGCTTTGTGCCGTCCTAGTGGCAGCCTACAAGAGCAACTCCTTACCATTTTTTCCTACTTTTAACTTTTTCTGCCCAACTGTTGTGGTCGTGTTGATTGGACTCCTGTACAACATGGACTTGTGTCATTTTTGAGTTTTTTGTGACGTAGTAGCTGGTTTGCTACTTTTCACGGACACCCAACCTCAATGCAACATGGGTTTGTGAGCCAGTTTGTGTCTACAGCTGAAATCAGCAACAGCGGTGTACACTGGAGAGGGACCTGCGTTTCTACGGCATCAGGCAGCAGGTTGCATTGCTGACGTCGGGTACCGGGATGTGGATGAGTGACACGGTACAACCGGGGTTTCCATCAGTTTCAGGTGTGCAAACGGCTGAGCTATTCAACCGTTCTACCAACCGTTCTTCCATCATTATGGAGATCTAATGGCCATGGAATCTGCGGCGGGTGTGCTAGCTGGGCAACTACTGGCTCAATGACCCCACCAGACTCTTTCACTTTTTGTTTGGTTTTCCACGGGTGAGAGCAGACCGAAGGAGGAGGAGAGGGAGGGACTGGAGATGCGTGTGAGTGAGTGAGTTACGGATGTGATCTGTGTTTGCAGTTTTAAATGGTTACGTTTTAACAGTTAGCAGCTGAAAGCACTATGCTAACGGTGGCTGCGTGGAATTTTTCACTTCGTCTCTGCTCGGATGACGCATTCACAGCCCCTTGTTATCGTTATTATCTCTGGGACTTCAATCCTGTCTATGTGTTCCATGTTGTGCAAGAATTCAATTTGTTGTGCATCTGTTCTGCTCTGTTCTTTTATGCTGATGTGTGTGAAATTTCCCCTTGCGGGACGAATAAAGGTATATTCAATTCAATTATTTCAATTCAATATGAGACTTCAAGATCTTAATATAAAATCCATAAAACATATGTATGAAAACATGCAGAAAAAGTACATGTTCAAAACACACCTGATTGGCTACCACTGCGTCTTGTGGATCATCTGGTTCTGCAGCTGCCATTAAGGCTTGTAGTGACAGGAGGACTGTCCTCAGCGTCATAGCTGCTGCCCTACAAGGACATACGGTCAAATTTTAACCAAGATGGAAACAATGTTCAGCCTTCCTCATGGTCTCCAACTCATGCATTGCAAATATCTTTCCTGAATAAAAAATATTAATGCTGATCTCACATGATGTTAAGTTATCTTCAATACATTGTTGATAAGAATAGGTCCCTAATAACATTGTTTAATAGTTTAAATCACTAGGAGTGTTGTCCATACTATTCAGGGGATGTATGGCAGATGAAAAATCCCTGGAATGCTGGCTCATATGCACTCACCACTGGTCTTTGAGAATGTCCAGACATATTGCACCTGTGACTGAGCTGATGTTAGGATGCCAGATCTTCGTGATAAACCGCACCTGAGAGATAAAATGAATACCAGATGAACGCATGTGTGGATTAGCACCGAGCACAGTATGTCACAAACAAGTCAACGGGCAGGAGACAGTTAAGATAACATTATAAATGAACACTTACCTTGGGTGGATTAAATGGATATGTCTCTGGAATTTTAATTTCAAGTTGATATCTACCCCCTAGAAGAATACACAGGTCATTACATTATTAATAGAATACCGATGTTCAACACAGCAATGAAAAGTTAAATGACTCGACACAAATTAAGTTTCATATATTTACTAGGTTACACTGTTGATCACGAACAGACTTTGAATAATTGGTGGATATAGTCGTTTTAACTCAATGTGTTGTTGCCAGTGATGCCGAGTCTCACATAATAAAAGTGTCCAATCATGGATACCAGATAGCACACAGCAGATCTACAGGAGCCCTCACCTTCATATGGTGTGTCAGGTGGCCCTGCTATCTCCCCTTTAAGTTCTGTGAAGTTCTCGTCCACCAGCTCCACCTTTATCTGGTTTTTGCTCGTCTACAATAATAAGATAAAAAAAATAAACAAAAAGGCGTTTTAACTTCAGCAGACAGGCAGACTGGAAAGTGTTAAGCTAACGTTACCTTGCTGTCAAACTCAAACATGCCTATGCAGCAGAAGCTGACACCCCCTAGCAGCATCAGCCAAAGTTGACCTCAACTTGTTGCACACTTCGTATGGATCCGCTATTAATGGAGGCCTCTCTATATAAATTGACGCAATCTATGCAAAGTCAGAAGGGCACATAAGAGTATACCTTCAAAGCTACACGCGGATCACTCCAAACTATCTTGGCTATGGCTACCTCAGCTAGCTTATATACCACAGGAGCTAAGGTGCATGTTAAGCTAGCGGTATAAACTCTCACCTCAGTTTATTTAAGTAACGTTTCAGCGACGACTGTCGCATTGGCCATAAATATAAAGTTATTTGGCCTCAACACTCCCTCGGTGGCACACTAATAGCTAATGTTAGTACCTACATATGAAGCCGGATAAACTAGCGTGTCTGATTTTGCTAGCTGAAGCTAGCTGCCTGCTGATTAGCAAGCTGACAGCTGAACCAGCGCCGCGTCACTCACACTCAAAGAAACATTGAAATAACAGAAACCCTAGCATTCGCAAGCAAACAAGACGTCCAACCTCTTCGCTTTTGAGAACCTCTTTGAATTCCCGTTTTATCCTCTGAACCGCGATGTTGGCCATGGTTCCCCCGTGTTCCCGTCCGGTTGGGGCCTCGTCGCCGTCCGACCTGACAAACCGTTAGCTAGCTTGTTCTGCCTGGCACTTGGCACTTTTTATGATACAACCTTAAAAATAACAGCTGCACTAATGTTCACCGCGATGCCGTCGATCTGGGTTATCGATGTCCTGTTATAATTCGTCAAAACAATTCAGACTACCTCTACTATGTCAAATGTATGGCAACACAATGGTTGTTAGTACTGAAAACATTTTAATATCAAACTGCATGTAGTCTGGGAGAGAGGCGGTCATGTGATCCGCCGGAACGCCTCCTCTCATTGGCCGAACTCTTAATCATGAATATATTATTATTATTAGTGTTATTATTGTTATTGTTATTGTTGTTCTTGTTCTTGCTGACGCATATCTCTAAAAGGTCAACTTTTCATGTGCTCACAAAAACAGACCCATTTCCCATTTGTGAATATAATCCACCTGATGCAAAAGTGATTTCAAAAAGTTAACTTTTTTTTTATCCGGGAGAACATATACAACCTGATTCCAAAGTCACTTTACAAATCTAATGTATGCCAGTGCATGTCAAATACAATCTGAAATCAGCATATCCCCATTGTTGTACTAAATTCGTCAGTCATAAGAAATTAGAGCATTCAAAAAAATTTTTCATTTACAGTATCAGTCTAGTGCCATAGAGAAAAAGAGGGAGGAGGAGAGGTGAAACAGACAATAACAAAGACAGACAACAAACAATAAAACAACAATCTCGGTGAAATCTGAATGTTTATAAATCTCTTTTACAATGTATATATTTTGTGACAGTTTGATCAGAGAAATCAAGATCTGCTAAAAACTTTAGCAGGTGTATTTTAACATAGGATACAAATTCAAAATAATAGAGAAGGAGATTTTTATCTGGACTTTTATATATATATATAGCAGTGCATATATCAATTTGCACTGTTGTGACTGAATTCATTATAACAAAAATATTGCAATTATAATGAAAAACCACAAATTAAATCTAAACATCTGTAGGTATTCTATTTATTTGGCACGACAGCTCGTTTCTTCAAGTCTTCAAAAAGTGACACTAGGTGGCAACATTGTCTCACAGATCTGAAGCAATCCACTACTGAATCTGATCTCAGCACATACTGCAAAATTGTTAATTATACCACAACAAAACACATAAAAGTAAAACGACTGACCAGATTTATTGTTTTCCTGAAACCATATTTAAATCATTTGTCTCTATATGATTAAGGATAAAGACTTGGTAGCATTTAGAAAAATATTTTTCCCGAATTACAGTATACAAAACCGAACCTTCAATCAATGTTTGTAATAGTACAGTGGGTATAGCACTAAGGAATAATGAATCTTTCATTATTTCTTGCTAGTGCTCAGCAGTTCCCAGTTTCACAGCCATTCATCCAAAAGATTATTGTTATTAAGATTATTATTGTTAGTACAATAAAACCAACAACAACATTTCTTTTCACAGTAGAGTCATACTTTTGGCACAAAAACAGATTCATGCAATAAGATAATTACAGATGAGTGAAACACATTTTCTTCCGCTTTACTAAACAGCATCAACGTGTCTAGTATTTAACAATAGGGACACAGAAGTGCACCAGTACCCCTTCCCTATTTTTCTTCCTCCTTGTTCTCCTCCTGCCTCTTCTAGTCTTTCTCTTAGAGAATATGGTGACGATGATGAGAGCAGTTAATATGGCAGCTGTGATTAGGAGGCAAAGTCCAAAGACCAACATCACTTTGTTCCTGAACATCCATGCACATACAGAGCAGGGTTCCTGGTTCTCAGTGACGATACAGGTTTTTGTTGTGTTATCCTTTGGGAAACCGCCATGAGAGATGATTTCTCTGTAGACAGCGACAGAGGCTTTGGCCTTGGATTGGTGGTGACTTGATGTGAAGAGGCCAAACTGGGGAACATGTCGATCTTGCAGCCTCCACACATAGAAGCCCTGAAGGTTGACCCCATCTAGGTGATGAGCTGTGGACAAATGGGAGTAGGATGAAAACTATTTGCTCTCTTTGTTATGCAGCAAGAACTATTATATATGTGTAAAGACTGTTGAGGGAATCGACCAAACAAAACACAAAAATGTAATGCATATGATCAATGTACAGATGTATGGACTGAGAGAAAGACAGGGAGAGAAAGGAAGACAGATAAACAGAGAGGCCTGCAAGGATGGAGAGAACGCAACAGTAAAAAAACTGAAAATACAAAACCAGACCAGTATAAAAAAAGACTCTAAGGTGCAAAACTAACGCATAATGCTCAATATGATGAAGGTGCTGAATGACAATTAAATACATCCCATCTAACTCCCTCCTACATTGTATATATTTTCTGAATGGTCTGGTGTATTATACGATGGGTGGTTTTCAATTGTGATGGAAGTAAGCTCCGACTCTGGCTTGTGTGTACGTGTAAAGATAGGAGGATCATAAAGGGCAAAGTATGAATACAGTGTACTCTCTAACCTCCACTTTATTTTTATGGTGTTCCTAGTTTTTCACATAGGCTGGGTTTTATTGCAGGAAATTAGACATCCATAAAATCCAAATTACTTGGGGGCCTCAGCTTAACATCCCGAATTACTTGTGCTTTTACTTCTGTATTATACATCATGTATTCTAGACCAACACACATATTGCTGTATCAACCAACGGGAACTAGTGCCTCCTTAGGAACATGTGAATTGCATGGCCTACCTTTAAGGGCCTCCTGTAGGTATGCTTTCACATAGTGTTGCCTGAGTGTATCCTCCACAGCAGCCTGGTCATCAACTCCACTTGCAGTGACAACGATGGGTAAGGCATCTCCATACCTCTTGCTCACCCAGCTCAGGATTTTCCGCAGACCCCAAGGAACAACAGCCTGACCAAGACCGGAGGTCGGCCAAGTGGGGTCAGAAAGGGTTAAGCAGCCATGA
The DNA here is from genome assembly GCA_029814585.1 of Gymnapogon annona. Classification (NCBI taxonomy): domain Eukaryota; kingdom Metazoa; phylum Chordata; class Actinopteri; order Kurtiformes; family Apogonidae; genus Gymnapogon; species Gymnapogon annona. The sequence continues at coordinate 14,106,949 of JAPTHA010000002.1, forward strand.
TCAGGAGTTTGTTTGCGCTGAGAATTTAGCTTTGTGGGGGGATATGGAGACACCAAACGGGTAGTAAAGTGGTTCAGTGCAATAAAACTCAAGGCTCCTCTTAGTTCCTCTTTCTCCACCTCAGAAAAGCCAGGAAGAGAAGTTGCAGTGATGCCCGTTGTTGGAGCTAGCCCATCTAGAAATGTTCTCACGTCTGGTGGGTAGTTCCCCTTATTCTGTGCCGTCTCATGACTAGTCCCCAGCAATGGGTCTAAGAAGCGACCAAGTTCAAACAAAAGAAATCTTTGTGCTGCCACAGTATGTGACTGCAGGAAAGGGTTGGCAGGTTCAGCCCAGTCAGCGTGTAGTGCAATTGAAACTAAAGCTCTCCATTGATGAGAATGCTTCCTCTGATATAACCTCCAGGCTTTTGCATGGGCCAGAAGAAGGTTATGTGCTGCTCGATGTCTGTCCTCCCCATTGGAATAAATATCCACCAGCCTGTTCGGCTCATTGACTGTGATCCAGTATTGAACCCAGGAGCCAAACTCCTTGTAGCAGAGCGCTGCATAATCTTGAAAGGCCCCGACCGTGCTGTGATTGAGCCAACCGCCAGTGGTATGCAATGGACCAGGCAAGCCCAGATTTGGGGCACTGTGTGTGGGGTAGTATAGAATAACGACTGCCTCCAGGTTCAGTTTCTTGAGCTCAGTCAGGATGCAGCGGTAGTACCTTTGATGTGTAATAACAATATGAAAGAAAAGTATTAAGTAGTGAGTTTTGTTATGAGACATACACAAGTATAGACACAAGTATAATAATCATTTGGAGAATGCCACAAATTTTGTCCTTGTGCGTCAAAATAACAAAATTCGTGTCACTGTCCAAATAGGCTTCTTGTTATATCATATGCATTTGATTTAGCAATAAAAAAATATTTTTACTGCATATCTCTGGATTTAAATAAACCAGTCAAACTGAATTAGGGAAGAACTGAGAGTACTCTGCGTGTTTCTTTACCTCAGAGACTCTGTGTTTACATTGGACGGATCTCCCTGGGGTAAAATGAGAGACCAGTTTAGTGCAAATCCGTAATGAGATGCCCCTGTGGACGCCAACAGGCGAAGATGACCACGGATGGCTAAATAATCAGTGCACTGGGCTTGTCGAGTCTGGAGCTTTACTCCTGGGACTGGACGCAGCGATCCATCTCCTGTCAGGTTCCAGATGTACAAATTGGGGTCAATAAACTGTGGTGAGAAGGGGTAAAAATTGACCTATAAAAGAAACACAATGTATATTTAATTATTTTTGTCGAATTTTCAGCATATAAATATCACATTTTTCAGGCTATACGTTGCACTTTTTCATAGTTTGGACAGACTAAAACTTATACTCAGGTGCAACTTATATGTGAAATTATTAAAATGTATCATTTCACATGTTTGTTATTTTCACACAGACAACCGCGCAAGGGCACTCTAGGCATCCTCCCTGGAGTCTTAACAAAAGTACTCCAGCCACTCGATGTCTCTGAGAAACTGGAGCTTTAAAGCAGTCTGTCGTGAGAGTAGTGGTTACATTAGCATATTGTACACCTGTTCAGCCTGTCATATGGAAGCGTAGTTGAATTTCTCCTTCAAATGACATGGTGTCCATGTATTTTTCACATTTTCATCCCTGTGCGTGGCTGTGTTTTGACACGCGTAAAAGTGCAAACGCTCCGGGGAGGATACAGAATGTGATTGACAGTCCTTCAACGTGAATGAATGAACACACTGGACCATTTTAATGGAGTTGATCCTGTCCTCATATCATAACTACAGGTCTACAGACTACCATCGGTCTACAGTGTTGAACATATTCTGAGAGGGGGGCAATTTAATTATAATGACAATGTGTGCTCTTTTTTCTGATGTATTTTTTGGGTGGTGTGACTTATATTTCGGAGCAACTCATAGTCCGGTAATTATAGGATTGTATTTTGCAAACTTGACACTCTTTTCTTACCTGTAAGGTGGAGTCAGCGATGCCCCAGTGAAACTTACAGGGGAAATGACCGTTGACCTCTTTGGAGGTTTCATCACTGGGAAAGCCATTTTGAGAGACAACATGGCTGTAGTACTGAGCAGCGGTTTTGGGGGTCCTGGTCCGGATAGGATCAGTGAAATCAATGAAGAAAAGGCCTCGTCTAATAGTGTACCCATAATTCCACTCAAATCCATCAACCAGGGACCACGCAGAGTAACCAAACACTTGCACACCATCAAACTTTATAGCTGCAACAGAAAACACAGCAGTAATGGAGTTGACAGGGTTGAGTACAAAACAAAAGTTGATAATGATCAATGCATTTTACTACTTTCTGCTCACCTTGTAGGACCTGATTGATGAACCTTTTCATCAGGTAAATGGCCACTGTGTCCTCCCTTCCCACACTAGCTTCAGAGAACCATCCTCCCTCAGCCACAAGAACCCTGTAGTCTCCATACTCCATCTTTATCCAGGCCAGTAGACGCCTGAGGTCAAGGGTCACAGTCTGCCCATACTGAACCAGGTTCCGACCCAGTCGGAGGTTGTTTGGTCCAAAGGACAAAGCAAAATAGTCAGCTGTGTTCTGCACCCAGACCTTCTCTTCAGGGGTGAATGAGGGCATGAGGACCCCATGCTTCATTTTTAAAGAGACTGGGTAGTCACCATCCCCAAATATAGGACCGGCAAACCAGCCAAGAGCAGCCTCTATGGACGTCTGGCATAGCTCAACATTGGCCTGTGTAGTTTGGCCTCTTTGAGGCTCAACCCAGTGCGATCCCAGAACAATGGACACTTTCCCCTGTTGAGTTTGGCGGAAGTGGGTGTTGTATGTGTGCCAGGCTTTTGCATGTGCCTGGAAATCTCAGCAAACACAAGAGTATGAATTACTGGTGATATTAACACATTTACAATGACATTACAACATAGATGTACCAGAGATGAACTTTTACTACATTTTCTAAAATACAGAAATATTGTTAGAACGACTTGTTTATCTGCACAGCACCTGAGATAACAACAATGGACAGAGCAACAAATAATCCCAGACATTGGAAACTTAATAAATGTATGACGTGAGAAAAGAACTAACTAAAATTGCAAAAAGAATTTTTTTTTAAATAAAAAATAAAGAAATGCAAAAGTATCTCTGATAATATTTTTCATCAGACTATCATTTATCTCACTGTCACTAAACCTCATTCATGTCATGTGAAATTTTGGGAACAGTAAACAGTAAACACATCAGACCAAACACAATTTCCTTGGAGGAAGTAATAGAGCAATAATGATAACATTTAAAATGTAATCTACCCCAGAGAATGGCTGTTTGCTCTTGCTATCTGCTGGGTGTCAGCTGCACATGCACCAGTCTCCCAGCTGCATAAAAATACATGATTACTAATGAGGCATATCTCCATGACTTCCCGTCACACACTATTTCTCTCCAGCACGGAAGTGCTGATGTGGTGTACTTTGACCCTAGTGTCTCTTCAGGTGGTGTGTTTACTGATCACAAACCTGTCAAAATGAAATATGATCAACAGAGTTTTGAAGAGACTGAGATGAATAAAAAATACTGGATGCAGCGGGTTTGGAAGATGAATGAATGAGAGAACTGCCATGCACTGAGCGGTGCACACATTAGTTTAAAAAGAGCCTCTTTATTGCTTTGATCTGCAAGAATATATCAGTGAATTGATGGCGTCTGCCTTTGCTCGACTGTCTTGTGACTTCAAATCATTAAAAAGTGGAAAACACTGCTGACAATCAAAATGCATTCAAGAAAAAACTTAAAATGTGCAATGCATAAGTGAGTGTACTTCCATAAAAAATCAATTTAACTCTTGTTTAAAGTATCTGTACATACGTACATCTAATCTGCAAAATCCCAACTCGTCACTGCCATTTTACTCACCTTTATCAGATTGTGAGCCACAGTCAGAGAGTGAGAGGCACCACCTGCTTCGCCAGGTGCATATACACCTGTCCCGTAACCCTGCACAGCCACCATGTAAGGGTTATGAATAGTGTGCCAATATTTAACACGGTTTCCAAATGTGTAGAAACAAAAGAAGGCATAATCCTCGAACAGTTCGATCAGGGTTTCATTCTTCCAGCCTCCGTAGCGCTCCTGCAGGACCTGTGGCAAGTCCCAGTGATGGAGAGTAACAACAGGTTCTATGTTGTTTTGCAGGAGTCTGTCTATGAGATTACTGTAGTGCTTCACTGCGGCCATATTGGGCTGACCTCTGGCACTGCCATCAGGAAAGAATCTGGGCCAGGATAAAGAGAAGGTGTATGATTTTACACCCAGGTACCGCAGGGCTTTTACGTCTTCTTCCCAGTATGTGTAGCTGTCACTGGCTCTGTTGGCAGTCTTATCAGCACTGTCCATGGACTGAGTGAAATTGTCCCAGATAGAGGCTCCCTTCCCATCCTGGTCCCACGCTCCTTCTGTCTGAAAAGCAGAGGTCCCTGAACCCCAAAGGAATCCTGAAGGGAAGGTGTCATGAAGAAAGGTGTCATGGTCTTGCATGATGGGGTCAGGCTTGGGCTGCTGCCAAATCTTCTTGCCCCCCCCTGGGGAACAGGTTGCCCTCTTCCAACCAAACACCAACAACAGCAGGAAGACTAAAAGGCACTGACGCGTGGAAAGAAAAAGATGGTTCAGCATAATGAAAGTGTCTTCCTTGTTTCAGAGACCAGCTTCAAGGGAGTAGACGGTGTCAGTCGGTGCAGCTGCTCTGCACAACATGACAGGTTCTACCATGATAGTCAGAACGGGCAGTGAAAGACCACAGCCAAGAGAGAAGGACATGTGGAGCCATGAGGCGCTGCAGTATCCATCTGGAGATAACCTGCTCAGACTTTGCTATCTCTCCCTCAGTGTACTTGTGCTCTAACCTCGCCCCTCCCAACGAGATATGTCCACACATACAAAGGTTGACTCATAAGCACGTTCCTCTCTATTGCTATACCTTACAAAAGATTTGACCGTTCTTCTCACCGTTCCCTTCCAAATGTCCCCATTTTCCATCCGCAAAATTATTTACTTCTATAAGGAGTTAACACCTTGGTAACATTGGTGAGCTATTATCACGAGGACACTCATTCACACTGCTATAAACATGTTGTTGATTGCTGTAAAGAAGGTTCATGTGTCAATAATTAGCTTGTACTCTGATCTGAACTCCACAACTGACAATATTTTCCATTTCTAGAGCACATCCAGATGCAAATCATATTTAACCCAAAGATTCAAACATCCACTGCCAACCAAAGTCATCTACCAATATGAAATGTTAAATAAGTTGTGATCCTTTAATCCTTTTAATACATGTAAAGAATTGGTGTCAAATACAGTTATTTATATTTTCATGGTCACCAGATATGACCCTTTTGGACATTCAGAGGCTCCGTAGTTACCATGGAAACCCTTTTATCTTCTATGACATTAATTCACCAGCTAAATCCACAGAGTTGAAGTAATGAGAGGGCGGACACGTTGCATTTATGGCCAGTTAATGATGAATTTTGTTGAAAAAGTCACATTTTCTTAATTTTTCTTTCTTTCTGATATTACGACAATTCACTTTAAGCCTAGCTTTTATGAACAACTACAGGATCAGTAATTTGAATATGGGACAACTAATGAATAAACAAAAAAATACAGAGGATAATATCTTAATGAAGGGTGATACATTTTCACAAAAGGTTAAACAGAGAGAAAAATTCATTTGGGAAATGCAGTAAAAGTAAGACCGGGTCTTTACGGGTTAAGAAACCTGAACTTTAAAACATCTCTTTTTTTCTCTTTATTCTGCAAGATCTTTTAAAGTTAAGCATTGTTTTAAATGAGTGCTACATATCAGGTATACAGTATTCACTGGATATGAAAGAAATAAGCCTCCAAAAAGGACTGTTGACGTGTAGGTGAGCACATTTCCAGTATTCTTGGTAGCGATTCAACCATACCAGTGACACCACCTCATATGACCTAAATCAATTTCCGCATGATCAAATGAAACAGACGTGCCACTGGGACTGAAAACACTGCTGGGAAGTGTGTGTGTGCATCTGTCTGTTAGTAAGCTTGTCTTTCATTTAGCCAAGGCTCCCTTTCACAATAAAACAGGTTAAGACCCCCTTTCTCATCCTCATTCTATCTTGAGTAAACAGCGCTGTTGTCCAGGACAAACTCCACCTCAAGGCATAAAGTAAATTGGATATTTGCCCAGACTGACTTGATTACGCTCTTGGACATTTTCTGGTGTAAAGTACAATTGTTGGCTAGTAGATTAATGACCAATCATATCCTTTAAGATATCAGTGGCAGAGCTCATAATTCTGACCTGTAGGTAAATCAAATCATATGTCAGTTTGATGACACAAAATCATCAGAGAAGTTCTCTCGTGGCACTTTACATAGACAGTAGAGCAGGTTGAAACCAGATTCCCAAGCTAATACTGTATGTACTGTAGACATCCAACCCAAACACGAAGTAAAGAGGACACACATGACAGCTGCTTTTACTTCTCCTTTTCTGTTCAGTATTATAGTTTAGTCGACCTGTAATAGAAGTCATTTCACAGAAACACAAGAGCCAAACTGGTCCAACTGTCTACAGAGAAGAGGATTTTATTATGCATTTGCTTGCACTAATGTGCCATATTTCACATTTTCTTGTATACACTTTTCACATCTCCCGTTGGATCTGAAATGCTTTTATTTTTCTACGTTCCTGTATTCTGAGGATTTGCATATGCAATATTTTACAAACCCAGCAATGTCAGTATACGTTGCTACTGTATATCAAAGAAAACTAGAAGGGACTGCAGAGTCAATTAAGATTTAATTAAGAAACAGCACTTCGTTGGAACTACTGTACATCTACATCAGGTTCGTAAACTCTTTTTTTGTATGGGAAAATTATTTATGATTTTACATGCACTTCATGAGACTCTTTTAAGTTTCATTTAATCTGCATAGCCTGTTGAAATTGGGCTTTCTGTTAAAAAATAAATGCACATTTTATTTAAAAAGCTTTAAAAGCACAGTTCAAATACAAAATAATGCATTTCCTCTTCGCTGTGGCATGAGTGGATGCTTAATTCAGATATTTATTTTAGTTGTAAAACAGCGTGACAAGTAAGTGAGAGCTGTTTTTTTTTTCCTTTTTCTTCAGAATTTTATTCAGAAAAACCATGAGGGCTGTTACAGTCATCTGGACAGCAGTGGTGTTGGTCGGACTTCAGCAAATGGCTTCAACTCAGGACTATATTGTAGACCTTTCATTGAAAAACCTCTCATCTGTCCCAAGAGACCTGCCACAGACAGTGGAGTTTTTAGACCTTTCCTGCAACCACATTCAACAACTTCATAGTGGAGACTTTGAGAACACCACACTCCTCAAGTTCCTCAACATGTCATGGAACGCTTTAGAGATCATTGACCCTTTGACGTTCCTCAACACACCACTACTGAAGGAGCTGGACTTGTCACACAACAATCTCAAAAACCTCCTGGGTCAGCGGTACCTGATTCATACGGGAAACCTGGTGACACTAAACTTGGTCCACAACAGATTTGTCACAATGACACTTGGGCATGAGTTCAGTTCCCTAGTTAAACTCAACAGACTGGCAGTCGGAGCAAGAAACATCAGTATGGGTGATTTTAAGCAAATTACGGGAGTGAAGCTATGGATACTGACTCTTTCCCTTGACAATGGATATACATATGAAACAGGAAGCCTGACGGACGTTGATGCTCTCAGGTTTCAGATATGCTTCGTCAACAATCAAAAAATCAATCACAATCTGATTTCTGATGCCCTATCAGTATTCAATGAGGTGGAGTTGACACATATGACCAATGGTTACAAGGATCTAAATGAATTACTAAGTCAGAGAACAGAAACCCGCACATCACATCTTTACCTCAGCAACATACTCATCAAATGGAAAGAACTAACTAACATTGTGAACGTGATTCTACAAAGCCCCATTACTCATCTATCTGCCGCTGATGTCATCATGACCAATTTGCCTTACAACGACACTGATGTCGTCAAAACATCTAAGATGAAATCCTTCTCAGTCAGGAGGGTCATAGTGAAGGCTTTCTTTTTTTCACAGGAGGCAGTTTACAATTTTTTTATCAATATTCCTGTGGAGAGTTTGGCAATCGTAGAGTCTTCAATAATACACATGACATGTCCTAAATCTCCAAGTCCTACTCGCCATCTGAACTTCTCCTACTGTGCGCTCTCTGACACCATCTTCTCCAGAGTGGAGCAGCAAAAGACTCTTGAATGTGAAAATCTGGGCACTGTGTTGTCACTGACTCTGGTGGGTAACAATCTCAAGAGCCTTCAGTTGCTCAGCAGTCGTCTGCAGCACATGAGATCCCTGAAGGATCTGGACCTCAGCGTCAATTCACTGGTTTATGATGGTCTAGTAGAGTGTGTCTGGCCCCCAAACATCACCACTATGAGCCTTGCATCCAATAGCCTGACAGACTCAGTTTTCAAATGTCTCCCAAAGGGGACAAAGATTTTGAATCTCCAAAACAACCAGATATCTGTGATTCCACCATCAGTCATGAAACTGGAACACCTTTCATCTCTAAACCTGAATGCCAACAGGCTACGGGACCTGCCAGTGTGTAGCGACTTCCCTATGCTGAACGAGTTGTTACTGAGGTCAAACTCTCTTCATGCCCCATCCGTCAACAGGCTGGAGAGCTGCCATCACTTGAAAACCCTGGATGTCAGTCAGAACCCTTTCACCTGTACTTGTGCCCTGAGAGATTTCATAGATCTTGGAATTAGCTCTGAAAAACACAGTCCCACAGGCATTGAACTGTTGTGGTGGCCATCACACTATTACTGCCACTACCCAGAGAACTGTAGAAACTCCACCTTGACAGACATTTCAATTCCAAAGGTCTCATGCAATGCTGGGCTTCTTGCTGCAACAATCCTGTGCCCAATAGTGATGGTTCTTATTGCAGTTCTGTCTCTGTGCCACTACCTAGACGGTCCATGGTACATGGGTATGATATGGCAATGGACCAGAGCCAAACATCGTGCAAGAAGACGACACATGCAACCAGAAGACTTGGTGGGTGTCGAGTTTCATGCTTTTGTTTCTTACAGTCAACATAATGCCGACTGGGTACACAATTTCCTCCTTCCAAACCTTGAAGGTCAAGCAGGAGGGCTTAGAATCTGCCATCATGAGAATCACTTTTTGCCAGGAAAGACGATTATACAGAACATCATCAGCTGTGTGGAGAGAAGCAGACGCTTTGTGTTTGTGCTTTCGGCTCATTTTATCAAGAGCGACTGGTGTCATTATGAGCTCTACTTTGCCAGTCACCAGCTTGCTCGGGGTTCAGACAGTGTTGTTCTTGTTCTGCTTGAGCCACTGCCTCAATATCTAATTCCATCCAAATACTACCAACTGAAAACCATGATGAGTAGACACACATACTTGGAGTGGCCCCAGGACAGAGCCAAGCAAAGACTTTTCTGGGCTAACCTTAGAGTGGTCCTTCAGACTGATCTGCCAAATGCACCAGTAGTAGAACCGCTTGACTGATTGAGGGAGGAAGGAACACTTTGAAGAAGTGTAAAGGATCTCAATGGGACAGAGGGGAGGGTTGGGGAAAAAAGGAAAATAATCTGACCATGAATTATAAGCCAAATTTTTACAACTATACAGTTCACATTTAATGGATATATGTACATAAACAAATGATTTGCTTGTAATAAAAACTCACAATCAAAAAAGAGCACATACCTTTGTAAAATGATGACTCCCACAAAGTATCACAATTAAAATTTTACACAAAGTATCACAACTTAAAATGTTACACGTTTGTTTTACAAAATCATTTGTACCAAAATAAAACTACATGTGTACTATGAAACCTGCATGGAGGTCTTTTATTAAAAGTTCATAGTTAACAGGCAAGTCCTTTGATGTTTTTTGAGGCTGATGTGACCTGGAAATCGAGTGTAGCTTGATTTTATCTTCAACATAATTGATGAAAACCTTTGGAAGTTACACGATAGTCGTCAGGGTAGAGACTGGATGATTATGATTTTCTCGTTGATGCAGAAACGGTGGAGCACATTGAGCAGGTTCTCTCCACAACGTGATACCTGCCTCTCCATGGCCAAACGGAAATCTTCCTTCACTCCTTTGGTGATTCCTCGAGTCACTGTGTGGTGTCTGCAAGAGTAAAAACCATAACAAAAGAACACAAAGTTTAGTCAGAATTTATGTATTTTTTTAACAAAGACATGCAGTGCAACCAATTGTGTTTTAGAGACTGAGACTCTTCACACTGGTCTACTGTACAATATGACACAGACGTTGATCTGAAGTCATGAAAACTTTAATTGAACACAGATCAGCCAATGAAGGTTACAAGACAAACGTTGCATCATCATAAAAACTAGATGAAACAAGGTAACAAATGAAATGAGACCAGGTATCATGAAAAGGCAAGAAACTAAACTGACTTCACAACATCATCATCAAATTACAACAACAGTGACTTCCACAGAAAGACGAGCAATGGCTCAAATGAACAAACCCGACAAGAAATAAAAGCATGACTAAGTCTTGATGTAAAATGACAGGCCCAAATCAAAACCAGGGGGATGACAAGCCTTGAAATTGGGAATGGAGGAAAGGTGACTGGTGTGGGGAGAAGGGGTGGGAGGGAGGACTGTGGGAAGGGGGGGCCTGGGGTACCTTTCCATCGTCTGCACCCCTTGTAGAAGAAGGGTATTTAACTCCACCCCCAGGGCGGGACTAGGGTTCCTGAGGGACAGCAACATTCAACAACTCTCAGTCAGTGAGGGTGCATTCAAGTTACTTACTTCTACATCAAAGAATGGAAGTTAGGTTTTGTTGTGAACCACGAAACCCCATCTCTTTTTAACACCCACTCCAAAAAGTCTTCAGTTCAAAGTACGTTTTTCCCCACAGGCCATGTCTACTTAGATCATCAATCAATAGCATCATTCTATATCAAAATACACCAACAGAACGGGAGTGTGCAGAGTCATGATGCCAACTGACAAGATTCATGAAGGGAGGGGCTTACTTGATCAGCATCCCTTGATTGGGGAGCAGCTCCAGCTGAATCCTTCCGCCTTCTGGTGTGCGCAAGTAGGCAAACTCCTCCAGCATGTCAATGTCTAACACACGGCATGAGATTAAGGAGTCTATCGTTCACAGACAACAGAGAATTCTACTCCTTATATCTGCAGGTGCGCAGAGAAGCATATACTTGTATATCATTGCAGATTTTTTTGTTATAGGCTTGGAAGGATACTGGTGACATAGTTGAAGAAATTCTCATACTGGAAACTTCCCTGCTGACAGATTTTATCCACTGCCTTTAGGAAGAGTATTTCACCCTGTGGCCAATCATACTGCAGGAGAACCACCACATGGCCGAGAGACAGGTCATCATGGTTGTCTGTAAAGGCACGGAGCTGGTTGGGCAAAAAAGCAAAATATTATGTTGGATTAACTGTTATCTCTCATGAGTCTCCAGAAGACAAATTTGGTGCAAATTATGTTTTTTATACCAGTTCCAACGTTTAAAAGTCACAGATTTCAGGAGATAGAGTACCTTAAAACAGGCTAACATTAGCTGGAGACAAAAAGGTAACACAGCTTTGCTGGTGCAGGGAAGCAATCTCAAGTCGTTACCTGATTACAAGAAAAGATAAAAGGCACAAATGCACAAATGTTTTCATTTATAAAAGTGATTAAAACTATTCAGAAACCAGAAATAGCATGTGACAGGTGTTTTCCAAAAGCACACATTGCTTACCTTTCCTTGTTTTGCTTTTGACTCTCCCCTGATCCTCTGAGGCCTTTACTGGTTCTAGATTGGGTGGCACCAGCCCACCTACAACTTCAAGCAGCTTCTCACATGCCATCTGATGAACACATGCATAAAATACCCAAATCATATATCTAACAGGTATAACAACAGACTCACACCAATTTTTAGTACAAAATGTTAGCAAATTGTTTCCAGCATTGGTAATGTGTACCTTTAGTCTGATCACAAACATATCATGTGAAACTATTGATATTTGAAAAGTTTAATGATACAGACGTTTGTAACGAAAGCAATGACACACTGTCAACTGATGTGCAAAAACTGCAAAGCTACATTCTGACGCCCCCTTTGGGTCACCTGATGCTATAGATCAGTGGTTCTCAACCTTTATTGAACAAATGCCCACTAATAGCATCCCCCGCCCCATTACATTTACCTCTTTACATATATTAAATCCTTCGAATTAAACAAGTTTACAGTCAAACAATATATACATACATATATTTGTTGTAACATGCTCAGGTCAAAGGCTGTTTTTAAGTGTGTTTGTGCATTTTACCCTGTACTCTCCCAGTGCGTAGTGGCAGGAGGCCTGCTGTATGAGGGCTCTGTGGTGCTCCAGACTGGACTGAGCTGAGGGGCTCTGCTGCCCAGGTTGAGGCTGCTGCACAGCAGCCATCTGGTGCAGACTAGACAAGGCTTTACGGTATTGTCCCTGATGGCCACATATTCACATGCTTAGATTCAGTTTAAAAACTCGACAGTCACTGACATGTCATTTCATTTCATTACAAGTTAAATCAAGTAAAACGAACAAAATTTAAATATAGTTTTTAGATGCAGATATTAATTCCTGTACAATTACTATCCCTAAATTTTGTGACCCAACATTCTGCAGCAGGTGCACTTAATACAATTACGAGTAGTAAATCATATCTATCTGAAAACAGCTATATATATTATATCAATGGTTTCTTACCTGGAATATTATCATATCAGTGAGGAATATTCTGAACCACAGCCAACTGTCTGTCTTCCATGAAGCACAGATCTTCTTAAACTCTGTTAGAGATGTAAATATTTGTGTGATTAGGCCTACCTATGTTATACATCAACAAAGAAAATTAAAACAGTTTTGTGAAAATACAGAATGACCTGTATACATGAGTTGAAAATTTGTTGACTATTTGTGTTTCACTGATTAAATAAATAAATAAATATTCTTTGTATGGGTAAATCAAAATTTTCTATAAACACTAGTGGTACTTACCAGATTCTAGGCCATCATGAGAGTGGAGGAGGTCCCAACTCTCCCTCGCTGTGCGGAAGCTCTCCAGGGTCTCTGACCAGCCAGGCATCTCCATTTTGCTCACTAAAATGTGTCTGCCGCGACCCTTTCCTAACCCTTCCTCATCATCTGAGCTCTAGAAAGACACACACAGAAAAGATCAATCAGTGTTTTTAAAAATCAGGAAGAAAAGGTAAGCAATGTTAGATTTGTCCTCACCACTATCTTTTCCCTCCCATCTGCCAGTTTGCGTTTCTTATGTGAATGTTTCAGTGCTCCTCGTTCCAGGTCGATATCACTGTAGACCAGGCTCAAATCTTCTACAAGAATCCACGGCCCTGAGCTCAGTGTATTTACACCTGCCAAAAATAAATAAAGAGGATGCACTTAAATATAACCACATTAATCCTTTTGAATCTGATGATACACATGCATGGACAGAGACTGACCCTGGAACAGTGCAGGCTGCACAGCTGAAACATAGAGGAAAGCACTGCGGAAGAGCACGAGTGCAGCACAGATGACCACCTGACTACAGCACCGCAACCTGGTGTCCCCTTCCAGTCCAGGCAAATAACGGCACAGCTCCTTTACTCTCAGCAGCATGTCCACATAACTCCTAATGTAGAAAATGCATCAAGACAAGTAGGACTAGGCAACAGGGATAGAAATTTATAGGATTTATTTTTCTGATTTATTTTTCTGGATGTGGATATACAACATATCTATAGATCTAAATCATTCATTATTCATCTTTCAAACCCGCTTTTTCTGAAACAAGCAGAATGTAAAAAAAAAAAACACTGAGGAGTATGTAGCATATTTCTGGTTTAAGATTAGATACACCTTTATCAGTGCCACACAGGGAAATTTCAGAGGACAAACCAAATTGTTTGAGTGTTTTCAGTCCCTAATGAGCTATCATGAGGGGATTTATTACAATAAGTCACATTATGTTGCGTATATACATCATCATTCACATTAGCAGAAAGTAATCCTGAATGAGAGTGTACCTCTGGCCCATGTCCCCCTGCCACTCGCAGCGTGCTCCAACCACAGATAGGATGTCCAACAGTCTCTCCCATGGCTCAGCTACAACTGATGATTTTTCTGAAAGGCCATCTATCACATAACGTTGGGATCCACGAGACACAGTGGGGGACTTTAGAGATCCTCCTTCTTGGGATCCTTAGGAATAGGGGAAAAAAAATCATAAAGATGTCAAATAGACAAATGGTAGAAAAGCCCTTGACTCAAAATCTTTGATGAGAAAAACAAGAATAACACATATAGAGTGCAACTTTACCTGTTATCTGAATATCAGGCGAGGGACCCCGGGTAACATAACCAATGTAAAATTCAGCTGCCTTTAACATGTACTTCTGCATTAAGCTTGTTGGCAAACGCATGTCCATGTTATTGATGACCAATGGGAGGACGTCACACACTGTAGAAGTAAAAGATTATAATTAATGTGAAAATCATGGCATACAGCAAGTAGGTTCTGTAGATGAATTGAAACCAGTGTGTTATAATAGAAGTTTTTCACAACCAAAGAGTTTTCTGAAGCAGTTGACAGGAGTCTCTACATTCTCTGATTCCTCTGCCTCCAACAGCGTCTCGCCAAGATTGACCTAAACATGCAAGAGAATCATGAATGTTGAGTGTCATATAAGCAAGGTTAAAACCTTAAAATGATTTTATTACATACCCCATGTTGGACAACAGACTCTGGGAAACGCTTTAATAGGAGCAGAAGCATCTCTGCTTTCTCCAGTGTGTTAAAACACTGCTCTGTGGCTTTTAGGAGCATCTCACATTGCACACGCCCAGGCAGCGTCTCAAAAAGGCCTGCATGTCAAAAATGTACACACAACAAAATAATGTTTGTTAGTTATTCACAGTACACTCTGATGATAATTCAATATACAATATAGTTACTCGTTACAGTACAAGGCTGGTAAAATCTGCCCGTTGTGATGCCCTCACCTCTGAGGAACTGTGCATGCTTGTCTTGGGAGTCACTGCGTAATGCTGCTGTAATGACACTGATCTCCCTCCAAACTATAGGTTGATCAGAAAAGTTCATAAACCTAAAATACACATAAATCATTGTCAGTTGTACATTTTTTGTTAAGCATCGAGACACATACTGATGAAAATAGATTATGCTTTAACTCACATATCATATAGCAGTCTACCTGCAGACGCTGTCCTTTCTGCATTCCGTTCAATTATGTACATCTCATACTGTAAAAACAAATATCCATGTCAAATTTTAACAGAGGATCAACGTGTTCCTGAAGGACGCAGATATTCAGAGAAATTAAAATTATATTAGTCTACAAAGTGAAATTGTTTATCGTTACCTGGATGTTGAAGTCTACAGGGTACAGGGTTCTGGCCGTTATTAGCCAGGCTTTAGCCGCAGAGGGATCTTCAGAGACCAACTCCCGGGCTCTTTTTACCAGAAATTCACAGTCTTTTTGCGCTGACATTTCAAATTAATTGAGCTCCCCGTCGTCGATGTGATAAAACTGAGTGTTTTATTGGATATAATTGTCTTCCATGCACCCCAATGCCAAGGTACAGCTATCGCTAAGCTAAAGTAAGTTATTTTATGAGATGTACGGATAAATCAAAGAGCAACGTCCAATTTAAATGGTCATTTTGAAAAACACAGCCACGTTCTAACACCTAAATATCTCAAACAACGCCAAGAGAGAAAACATTCGAAGCTTATATTGAATTTACCAACAGAATCTCGCTAAACAAACATTAACCGACATATTCGATCGCACATTGATTGCGTCACAGACGTCGCAAAACTGCCACTACGCTCTGCTTTGCGACTTACTCTAATCATTAGGGAGTTGCATCAAAGCGACTCAAAATAGTTTCTTTTAACTTTTGTTTCGTGATAGATATAAGGGGTGCCCACTTGAAATAGCAGTGAATCTGCATATGTGACGATACTGAAAACACAAAAGAAACTCACTGAAGCCATTTCAAGCCGGTCCTTACAGTTGTGCGCAGGCGCTGACCGTGGTGTAGGGGTCACCTGCTGCGACGGTGGCTCCAGACACGACCTGGTGTAGTGGCCTAATTCTCTCACAAAAAACTGCACAGTACCTGTCAAGACAAAGGACAGCGACTGGTGTACGCGGCAGGTAAATACCAATTCAAGAAACCGACAGTGGTGTGAACAAAACTGCACGGTGTTCTTTTTCCTCTCAGCGTTGTCTCCTTCAATCAGCCACTGCCTGTCCATTTCGACTCAAATGGTAGCCACTTAGCATGCTAGGCAGAATGTCCCTCTGTGACCTATCATACAGATGCTTTAGTCTCTGACCCTGTTTTCGTGTAAATTCTTTGCCTATTACCATGAAACATATAATTTGCGTGCCGGGTTGTTGAAGACTATATTTGGCACCAGCAATGCTTGTAGCTAGCATGCTAGTCCGTCTGTCTCCAAGCTATATAGTGCTATAGGCTCGTTATGAACAACAGCTTGCGCCCTTTCTGGCTGTAATGTCATTTTTAAAAATAAAATACCATGCCTCTATTTATACTTCGTTTTAAAATCAGTCAATACACATGATTGTGACGTGTCCGTAGCAGTTAGACAATCAATCATCAAGCTCGATGGAACTGGGCAAAATGTGCAGTTCCTGTTTTGATGTATTGTCATTTAGATGTTGTGAAAATTTGTACAAAAGTCTTGCAACAATCATAACCTGAATTTTTGACTGCATTTAAATCCATGTTACCATGACTGCTCAACAGGCATGACGCGACGAGCTACAGGGCGGAAGTTGCATGGACGGGGAGGGCGTGTTCGATGAAGAGACGTTGTTTTTGCTAATAATCTGAGCCGCGTTGTGAGTTATTTAATGTGACGGTCCTAAAATCTGCGTTATAATAGCTGGGTCGTTATTCACTTCGTTAATGACGTAATCTGTTATCGTTAACGTGTTTACCGATTGCTTCCATACACGATGTAGCTAAAGGAGCAGCCGGAAACAGCACAACTAAAGGAAATATTGAGGAATAATATCTTTACCTGAAAGGTTTTTGTAGTGACATAACTCTTTTTCTCCTTGGTATCGATCGACATTGAACGCTATTACATTGCTTCGTCACTTTCTAACCTGTATGTTGAATGTGGAAGCTCATCAGTATTGACTTGGCCATTACAGCTTCAGGTAATTGATGTGTGGTGAAGAGGAAAACATTATTGAGTTTCAACACATGATATGCAGTATAGTAATATGTAACGGGGCAGGAAAATACAATTTATTACTTTAGATATGCTATGTATATATTCAGTATTGGTGGCTGTCATTTTTAGGAAAGTGACTTGGCAACATTTGTGAAGATTTGAGTGGTTATATTTTGGTCGTGAACTGTAGTTCGGTTATCGCCATGACCTCCTTGGTCTATCCCAACTTTCAAATATGCTTTCTTTATTGAACAGTTACATTTGAAATATTTCTGTCTTACCAGCAGATTTGTTGAATGAAAACTAAGATGAAGCTTCTGTTGATGCTCACAAACGTAGACTTAAGACTTCCTTCATTACACAGACCTGTCATTACACAGACACACAATGAATCTGGTAACAGTGTCATAGAATTGGCAGCTGATAACACAAGTAAATATGGAAAATAGAAAAGTGCACAAATGCTGAAGTGAATCCAAAGCCATGAGTGGCTGCAATGTAGATGTGACAACACACACTGTCAATACAAATAAGAAATAAATTAGATGGTCAATGTAAACTTCAAACATCATCAAACTCTTGTTGTTTCTATCAGTTAACTATACTCAGTTAACATAATTTATATCAGTTAAAAGCGCAGTGTCTTCTACCAGTTGTGGTTACACTGTCCTGACCCGTTCGTACGATCCCATTTTTCAGTCTGTTGTGTAATAGTGCTTATCACTACCAGTATGGTTGTACAATACGATGGCATGTGGCCTTGGACAGAGTTCAGAACTACGTGCTTTAGGAAACACGGAATTTTAAATACGAAGCCTCAGCTACAACTTTGATTTTTAAAAGTATGTTTGTTGATAAAATAAAATAGCTTTGTGTGAGTACGGGTACTCGGCAACAATTTTCAATTTTATAGATGTTGCTTTAGTGGTGTATCTGAAACGTTCTCTCTTTCTCACAGGTACGTAGTGCTGAGTCCAACGCTGATGTCATGCTGGAGAAACAGGATTTGGTGAACTGAGCCCACCCCCATGGCTGTTAGCACCATGGACTCGGAGTCAGCCCGGACACCTCAGTCTCAGGCCGCCCTTACTAACGGAGGCAATGCTCGGCTACCTCCCGGGGTTCTCAGTGCAAGGCTGGGCTCAGATGGGAGGCACTATTTCTGTGGCTCTGTTGCGGCTCTTACTAATATTTTTGTGACTTTCCCATTGCAAAAGATTCTGTTCCGCCAGCAGCTGCACGGTGTGTTGATGATTGAGGCTGCACGGCAGATCCGCAGGGATGGACTGGGCAATCTGTACCGTGGAATATTGCCCCCGCTGCTCCAGAAAAGCTTCACCGTGGGCATAATGTTTGGCCTTTATGAGGACTTCTCTAGAGTCTTAACAAACCAGTGTGTTGGTAGCGGTGTACCAGACCTTGTCATTCGAAGCTTCGCCGCAGCTTTGGCAGGAACTGCTGAAGCTGTCCTGACACCATTTGAGCGTGTGCAGACACTTCTACAAGATCACCGGCACCAGCAGCGCTTTAACAACACACTCCACACCTTCCGGACACTTAAAGCGGAGTATGGTATGAGAGAGTGGTACCGTGGCCTTGTACCCATACTCCTCCGTAACGGCCCAAGCAACGTGCTGTTCTTTGGTCTCCGTGGTCCCATAAAGGAGCGACTTCCAGAGGCTACGAGCGGGGGGGGTCACTTGATCAATGATTTTGTATGTGGAGGGTTGTTGGGTGCCTTCCTTGGCATCATGTTCTACCCTTTAAATGTGGTAAAGTCTCGCACCCAGTCTCAAGTTGGTGGACCTTTCCAGCCATGGAGGCAGGTGCTGCTAACCGTGTGGAGAGAGCGAGGCGGCAGCGTGGCTAGGCTTTTCCGAGGAGCCCACCTCAATTACCACCGCTCCCTCCTCTCCTGGGGGATCATTAATGCCACCTACGAGTACCTGCTGAAGTTGATATGAGCAGGAGGTAGAGATGACGAAACACAAATGTAATGAGGAAGTATTTAAAGGGAAAGGCCTGTAAGATGAGCTAGAGCCAGTTTATTAAGATGAAGTGTTTATTGGTAAATGGGAGAGCAGCAAGCAAAGTTGCACTACTGATGGGGCCAACAATCAGTGTGAGATAACCTGCCGTCGTGATTATTAACTGTTCTCAAAATCTTAAAACTAGACACACTTGCCTAAAAAGCTTTGCTGATTTGCCCTTGTATGTTCCTTGTATAAAATTTGTGGAGCAACTTCAACTCCAAGGACTTTATTCCAAAGTGTCAAGTAGAGGAGCTTGACTGGAATAAATGTTTTGCAGGAGAAACTGTTTCATTGTAGGTGCTGTGGTGCTTTGTAGACAGTATACATGTTTGTTTGGGTACTTCCTTCGTGAGGATGTTTTCTGACACTTCGCACTTTTGTGCATTTGACTATTGAAGTTTCCTAAAAATGTTGTCAAAAAAGTGTAATAAACTGAATGATGGCCATTTTATTCTGCTTTATGCTCCATTTCCACTTCTATTGCTTTATATAGAGTATGCTGATTATCAAAAAAGAAAAAGGCTCTGAAGTGAGTATCCCGTCACACACGTCGGCAAATCAGATACTGATGGGATTTGTCTTTCACTGTTTATCTTGAATTCATTCTAAAAGTAGAAAAATAACTTCTTTTGGGCTTTGACAGGTGCCCACTGATAAATGTACATGTCAGAAGAAATGTACAAGTAACAACCAAGGAACTTATGTTTTCATAATGAAACCATGAAAACATTTAAATACTGTTCTAAAAAGCAAACTTTTTTTTTTCTTCAAGTCTTTGGACTTTCAAATAATGAACTTTTTTTTCTGCCATTTCATTATGAATTGTTCCAAGACTATAAAACAAAGTGCACACCAAGGTTTGTCTTGTCAATAGGAACCTGTGTGTCACTTATAAATATATCCAGCTCCAACGCACTCTTAACTCTCCTCACGCTTGCGCTCCTCGCTGTCTGTAACATCTGTTGACATAATGGGCTCAGATTTCAAGCTTGAGTAGATGCAGTCACCATTCAGCGGCTATTGCTGGCCATGACGGCCTGAAGAGTAGAGCCACGTTGCTCACACTGAGTCGACACTTGGGAGTGAGACTGAATAGTAACGGTGCTGAGAGGAGACAGGGGCAGAGGGTAATGTTCAGTGGCACAAAAAGCTCAAGCTGCCATGTAAGTGGACGATGTGGCCCATTTCTGCAGCAGTCCACAGTGTCCTGCGTTTCATCTGAACTCTTCAGGATATTCTTGACTGTTTCCTTACATTTTTTTTAAGAAAAGACAGACTTTGGATTTAAGTGGATTATGGAAACTGGGGCAGCTTTCGCTGATGTGAGATGACGTTCTTTGTAATCACCATTTACCCTGAGGCACAAGTCACCAAATCACTAAGTGTTGAATTAACAAGTCATTGTACGGGAATGTTCATTAAAAAAGTTCACATTGTGTGTGTCTCGGGGTCAAAATTTGTTTTCACAGAGGAATAGGGTTTCATTTACCTTAAAAAGTCAGATGCAATTATCCGCTGTACATTCTTAAGTGGTTTTTGTAAACGTGCACTCGCAAATCAGGAAACTGGATGACCTCTGTTTGACCTCTACGCTACTCCTCCCTCTTAGTCGCACTGAGAAACATGCATTAACATGACCAGCCCTTTCCTAAACATCAACTATAATCCCTCCTTTGTTGGAAATCACACAAACCGCTTGAGACTAACAGTGACACATTGTTGTGAAGCTGAAGAGACACTGGGATCATAGTGAAGCATGGAGTGCACAGTGTAGATTTAACACCGTCTTCTATTACATCCTTGCATTCGTTATAGGTTTAATAAGTCTCCAAGTACATCCACTCTCATCACGTTTTGTTAGTGTGACATAGGACTACCATGACTCGATGCCTGTCGAACTGCAGATAATGATCAGATTAAGGGCAATCTGACACGGGGACTTTGGATCAGGGAAGGCTGAGCTGTAGTTACAAAGCCTCTTCACTCTTAACAAACGTGTTTTTACTATCTTTTTTTTTTTTTAAATCTTCAATTCAAGGTCATTGTTTTAAAAATTGCTTTAATCAAAGAATGGAGTGAAGAAATTGCCTCAAATGAGTCT
>JAPTHA010000002.1:14128582-14141863 GCA_029814585.1 Gymnapogon annona
TGAGATTGAATTGATCTGAATGTGGAACCTGAACTAATATTATCTTTCATATTTTCAGTGTAATTTCAGCATTGCACGGATTTATCTGAAGGGCCAGACTGGACTGTTTGGCGGGCCAGATTTGGCTCCCGGGCCACATGTTTGACACCTGTGATCTACGTGATTTAGAAACATCAGCAGGAGAGAAAGGGTGCCTGGGCACTGCAGTTCGGTGACTAAATGCTTGGGGCTAAAATATCCCACATTAATCCTCATTAACAGTATTAGTAGTACAAAGATGGTGCAAATAGAGAGCCTCTGAACAGCTGAGGGTAAGCTTTTTTTTTATCCGTTTCTAATTCTAACATTCATCCCTATATTGAGAGAAAGAGCAGAAGAGTGTAGCTCTCAGTGTTAGCGTTGTCATCAGATAAATAGACTCACTCTTGTAAGACTTGAAAGGTACACGGTCTGTAGGCACACATCCAAAAACCCAGAAATCCAGCACCGTTTAGGTCAATGTGTAATTTATTCCCAAACACGACATTTCTTGGTACACTGACTTTATTGTACGTGGATATGAAAAAGTGACAGCTCATGTAGAAATACAACATGGTCTCTGTTATGAAATGCAGTTGTTACAGTTTGACCATACACATCAAAAACAGAGAAGTGACAGAGACTCTGCTCACTGTTTGGGTCTGCTACATAACTGAAGATGCTCCTGAGAGTTATGCCTCGTTGTTAAGAGTTGAGATGGAGACAGCTATTGGACACCACTTCCTTCACAAGTGGAAGCTCTTATGCAACATAAAACAGACCTGCCGAGTGCATAACCTCTTTTTTTTTCTTTCTTTCTTTTTTTTTAACAACCACCTTGGTAAAACGTTTCCTTGTTACCTGTTTGGAAGATTGAATTCTCTTTTCTCCATCTCATTCCTAACTACCTGTCTCCGAACACTTAGGCGGTCTTAATTTGAGCTAATCCCCTTATCATATTTGAATTAGCAGTTGCTGACTGATTTGTCTTAATTGCCTTCCTGTGGTTGTAGGTGTCTGAAGTAAATCCTCCAGATCAGATGGCTCATCAAAGGAGCTGGTATTATGTGATATGGATGAGCTGATTGGTGAACACTGTACATCAGTGAACTGATTGAGCAATGTAATCCTTTTCACTGACAATTCACAGACAGCAGTATAGACAGGAGTCTTCACATTGACATACTGTATGCTAATGCCATGCAACGTTCCAGAATGTTGCAATCCACAATGCATTTTTTTTTTCAAATCAAGACCAAAAAAAGGCAAACATTCCAAACAAAGTAAGCATCCATTATATTCAGACGAACATAATGCAGCTATTGTTGTTTTTAATGTTAGCACAATAAAACAAGAGTACAGTATGTGAAGGGGTGAGGAGTTTATGTTTGCATAGGCATAAACTAAGGTAGAGACAGCGCAGGACACAGAGATTTGAATGTATATGTACAGTTCTGACCCCAGTATACAGCAGTCAGTCCATCTGTCAGTATGTTGTTATTAAAGTGGTGTGTACAAAGAGGAAACCATTGTGGGGAACAGTTGTGGCTCAGTGTTTTAAGACTTTGGATCTTTGCTACATCTGGACAGAGTATAACAGTCGCCTGTGTGCCTAGTCAAAAACCTTTAACTACATAAATATGATCCCATGTTTTGTTTCCTAGATCCCCATCCCCACATTCCCAGAAAATATATATTGGATGTAATGTCCTTTGGATGAAAACTAGATTACTGTTAATAATACTGCATACATTTGGGTTATGGGTGTACATTAAAGAAGCATTCACTCAAAGTCAGTCGGGACCAGGGAAAGGGTAGAAAAAACACTTTACACAAGGATAGTGTCTCATAAAAAGGTGCAATCTGTAACAGTCAAAAGTGCTCTCCCTGCTTGGTAATGGTATAATTTTTGTATCCCATTAAGTATGCAACTGGAACAATGAAAAACTAAATCTTTAAAAATTGTGATCCCTGCACATACAAAACAAACCTGTGAATTGTTTTTTTTTTTGCAAGTGTGACAAAGTATATTTTCTCGATTTTGTCAGTATATTGTACTGCAATATATTTGAAAAATGACAATTTACAGATTACACCTTGCAGAGTGGAAAAACCATTAAGCAGCAAAAGATAACATAATACTGTCATAAAGAGAAAGAAAAAGAAAAATTCCAGTGGCATCCATAGTTTTTTTTTCCCCACCAGAGGCCTGCACGTCACAGACCATGGTGCAAATATTGTAAAAATAAATACATAAATACATACATGGGTAATTCATCCTTACATACACATATTGTATCATAAAATAAGAGAATTATAAGATAATTATAAAATTCATATATACAAATGCATAGTCCATATGCGTCCAAGAAGAGGTCACCTCATGATATTTCCTCTTCATTTAGTGGTTGTCAGTGTATGTATTTTGTGTGTGTGTGTGTGTGTGTGTGTGTGTGTGGTGTAGCTTTATGCCCATGTGCTGTGTGTGGTGTGCAATGGCACTTACTGTACAAGAACACAGGGGTTACACACCAGATCACTCTGTGCTGTTTCCTCTTGTCTTACCTCAAAAAGTCAGTGACATAGGAGGGGTGGAAAGGTTTACGGCTCAGAAATTGAGAGGTACAGGGCCAGGCGTGTCAGAAGTGTCTAGAGAGCGTGTCCGGAAAAGCTGGGTGAGTGCGAATACAGAAGAGATGAGTACAGTGCATTGTTTAGCCAGTAACCTTACGCCATCACTCTCCCCTTGGCTCTGTCCCGACGCAGCCAGGCCCATGCTTTTAGCACCAGTTCCTGCTGTTTCAACAGCCCCGACAAACTCCCGGTACAGACCCACAATCTCCTTTAGTTTTCCCATGGGCTCCTGGCCGTCAGCGTCCTCATCATCCCTGTGGACCATACTTGCGTTGTAGCAGACGTTGCAGCCGGGGCAGGGGTTTGTTCGCAGGCAGGCAGCTGATAACTGAACCAGAGCACTGAAACTGTTGGACAATGACCGCAGAGCTTCGTCAGGAGCCCAGCCCACCCGAGTGGCCCGCTGACACCCAGACGCCAGGCGTCGGGCCTCAGTCTGGAGGAGGCTCCGTTCCGCCTCTGTCATGGTAGCAGGGCTCATCCGGGTACAGTTTGAGCTCAGAGTTGTGTTGATACTGCCTTCACTTCCGTTGTGGTTCAGGTCAGGCTCTGCTTTTATGTCTTTGTCACCCTGCTGTGTTTCTAGGCTCAGTGTTTGTTGTTGGTCAAGTGATCCCTTCTCTAAGACCAACAGAAGCTGATCAATATCTTGACGCAAGGAGGCAAAACCTCCCTTCAGCCCCCCGTAATTTTTATTGGTAAGAGAGCGAAGCGGACCACCGACTGAGGTTGTGGGGGAGACTGGACATGACACTAGGGGGCTGAAGTCAGAGGAGGCAGTAGAGAATGTAGACAGCGGGCGAGGATTGTCCCTCAGCAGAGACAGGATGTTGGGTTTTGGAGCAGGTGTTGTAGGAGAGGGAACAGCGGCGGGTTTGGGTTTAGGCCGCGTGCGACGAGAGAACTCGTAAACCGTGAGCTCCTCATCAAAGCTGACACCATCCTCTGTGTCTCCACTGAAGCAGTTGGCATAAACAGTGCGGCAGCCGCAGGACTCTCGATGCTGCTGTGGCGGAGTGCTGTCGGCGAGCGAGGAGGTCGGTGAGTCACCTCCTATTTGCATGCTGGAAACACCCCCAAGCCCCACAGCGGAGTGTGGCCGTGACTGAGGCTGCTCTGAAGAGACACTGCCACGGAGAACACTGTTTTCTTTAAAGTTTAGATTAGGGTGTGACCCATTTGTCCCATTGGCCTTCTTCATGTGTGATGTCAGCTCCTGTGCCTCTTTGATGGTGGCGATGACAACTTCAGCGCCTTCGTCTAAAATGTTCCCCTTCCCTCCTGATTTTGAGGCCAAAGTGTCTTTTTCTTTAACAGGGGTCTTGTTTAAATCTGACAAACCGCTAGCTACTGACAACCCAGAACCAAAGCCAGACGTGTCTCCATTGATTGAGCTGGTGGAGGGATAATCCAGAGTCCCAAGGATTTCTTGTGAGCGGGTCATGTACCAAGGTAGAGCCTGGATCTTCCCTCTCAAGGCAGAAGCTGGAAGTCTGCCTCCCAGACTAGAGGAGCTTGTTCTCAGGTCTGATCCGGACCCAGACCTTCCCGGTTCTCTAGTTTCAAGGCCTGCGACACCCTTGGAGTTAGTTGAAGTGAGAGAGGTGGTGAGGGTGAGGGGTGCATCTGAGTTTTTGGGTGACAGGCTCTCATGGCTTAAAGAAACCCTCCTAGGTCCTGACTGGATGCTTCCGTTGCGGGTGCTCCAAGGGTGGATTCCATTTGGTGGACTAACACTATCCTTAAAAATCCCTTTGTTTGGGTCGGTGGGAGACACGGGAGAGCTGGCAGGTAGTGATAAGGGGTGGCGATTGCCAGATGTGGGTTTGGGGGGTACTGGAGGCGGCGCTAGCTTTGTACCTGAATTAGACCGAGGAATAGGTGGTAGGTTTGGTGGCTTCTTTGTGGGCAGAATACTTCCATCGTTTATTTCTTCCACTTTAGATGTGTTCTTTGAGTCAGAAGTGTATGCTTTGTCTTTATGACTACCACACAGTCCATTCTCCTGCGTGAGACTGCGTTTTGTGGTTTCCTCAGTTTGCAGCATGGTCACGGGTAGCGGCTGCTGGCTACACCGTACTGCTGTGATCAGAGGGGATGATAGAGGCAGACCACCTGCTCCAGATGTAACAGATTTAAACTCCATGGTGTCTGGCTCCATCTCTAGGAGTTCAGAAGAGAGGTGTCCAGAGGCGTCGCCATTGCAGTGTGCATATGATCGCCCATGCTGTGGTGACTTTTGGGGATTGTGCTGAGGTTTGGGGGGCAGCTGGGGCTTCGGTGCCAGTGGAGGTTTGGCCTTAATTTCAGGTTTCTGAGAAGGCTTTGGTGGACTTGGCTGTTGGTTTGTAAGCTGATTTGCTGGACATTTAAGTGCCTCGGCATCCTTTTTTACTTTAAAAAGTGGAGCGTTATTGGTGAGAGCGGAGGGTGGCATTTTTCCAGATGCCGCTGGAAAACCGTTCCAGCTGCCACTCAACCGATTAGCATTTCTCCGGTCAGCCAACTCCGCATCTGTGAGAAACCGAGACAAATTAGAAAGAGGAGCACAGACAGAGAATGGCGTCAGTAAATGAACACCATATATCTTCATTACTATGTCTCACAGTTGTTCATGTTAATGAAAAAGAAATGAAAAATACACCCCCTATGATCAGGTCTATAGTGTAGTGGTAAAACCTTTATGATATAAAAGCAAAGGGTTATCATACCATATATTTGCTTCCAAAAATATAACTACACACAGAAATCCCAAACTTTTCTTTCCCATTTCTCATTGAAATTGTAATTCCTGGTCTTTTTTCTTCCTATTTTCATTTTAAAATGCCTCCATTGAAATGACAAACTGTTCAATTGCAATATAGAATCAAGGGTCGTTGTACCTGACAAATAATAATTGTGTAACACTGTAAACCACGACACCATGAAACCCTGAAAATCACATGCTATTGTATTCCTCTAAGGTTCCTTTGAAAAATCCGCAAAAGGATGGTATTCATTTGTGTGACAGTAACGTACAGTACTATGCAGAACTGTTAAGCCGCCATTTGCTACATTGTTTTATATTGTTGTACCAATTCTTTTTTAAATAAAACAAAAAATGGAGGGGAATATGGTGCAAAGCATTAAAAAGTCTCCCAAAATATAAACTACATGACTTCAACAGGAATCAACTTTTAGTGTGAGCTATTCCCTTGAAAAAGCAGTCCAAACAATCAGAAATATAGAATATGTGTTGAATCAAATGTGGTGTAAAATACTAGAAGAATAGTTAAGCAAATCTCATAATGTCCCTACAGAAGAATTGAGGATGTATTAAGTTCAATGGAAGATCACACTAAATACCATACATATCATCATACTCTTGCTAAAACAACAAACCTACTTGTAGTCTTTTGCACAGTACTGTGCACTTTTTTGAACTTTTGCATAGTACCGTTGCTCTAAGTGTAAAATGACCATCTTAACACTTACTTGGTGATTGACCTGGTTTCGCATTGTATATCACTGTTAGAGCAAAATCCATGAAACTTTAAGGGTAGAGATGAGACTGCAGTTCTGACACCACAAATTGTTGGGGGTTTTTTGGAGGGAGGGGGAGAGGCAGTAAAAAAATGGTATAAACAAACCTGATAGATCAGGGACTGGGGGTGTAAATCTCTCCTGTGCGTCATAAAACTCCTCCTCAGACTCTGATGCACTCTCTTTGACCAGAAGTGATGGCTTGGGGTTGGGTGAAGGTGTCAGGAATAAGCTTTCTTCATCCTTCGATAAGCGCTGCTCTGTATGTGCTGTTTTGTGCCCAGGAATAGAACTTGTCCTTATTGGGACTTTGGGGGGTATCTTTTTCTTTTTTTTAATGGGTGATCTCTGAAAGGGCGTGGTGTCAATCAGTCTCAAATCCCTTGAGCTGGGGATCTTAGAAATACGTCTAAGCGTATGCATTCCTTGCTCCTCCTCCTCCTCCTCATCATCGTCACTCGTAGCCTCAGGCGGGCTGGGGAGGAAATCCGCCTTAGAGAGTTCAGCAAAGCAAAGGCAGTTGTCATTTCCACGGTAGTTGAGGTTAGTGGGTCGTGGGGGACCTTGGTGGCGTTTTGGCTCTAGGAGGTAGGGATGGTGGACATCTAAGGCTGGGACTTCCTCACCTGTGTGGGGTCCGCGAAGACGAGAAGGGACTTTGGCTGAGGCACTGCTCTCCTCTAGCGCAGCACTCAGGGAACCACTGGACAAGCTGGAGAAGCTGCTGGTGACCCGTGGGTCTGTGTGGTACCATGTGTTCTCCAGATTCATGTCCTCATCCATGACCGTAAATTTGCGTAGACCACTTCCTGTTGCACCTTCCTCTTCTCCCTCATTTTCTGCACCTTCTGTTGTCACTATTATCTTCACTTCCTGCCGGCCTTTGTGCTCCTCTCGCTCTTGTCTTTCTTCTTCTCGTCTCTTCTCCTCCTCCTCTCTTCTCCTTTCTTCCCAGTCCTGACTTGCTGGGTCATGGCGTTGAGAATCCATCGGATCATCCTCATCTGATGAGTCATCTGAATCGCTACAGCAGCGAGACACATAACCTAATAATACCCAAAAAAATACACCAGAGGCAAACAAACACCACAAAAACATATTAGTGTAGAAATAGACAGAATGTGTATTATATCAGAATAATATTGCATGACTCTCATTTCTAACAGTAATCAGTACTGGCTGATGACATTCATCAACATGTGATGTGAAAAATGTCTATCAAATGGCCAGAGCCAGAAAGTGATTGATTTAAGTGAAACAGTTTTTGCTCACTTGATAGGGATTCATAGCACACGCCCTCTATAACGGAGAACCTCCCACACACACCTTCTTCAGCAGGTATCCGGTGCACCCTCACTTTCGGGCGCCCCAGACGGAAGACATTGACAGTGGGATCCACCAGGAGTCTGCAGTAGCCTCCTAGCAGACACCCTAAGTCTTTGGCTGCCAGAGAGTCCATCAATAAGGCAAATGGCTGTGAAGGGTGAGGGCATTGTAGGAGGTAAGGTAAAGTGGCAGTGACAAAAGCCAAAGGGTAAGGAGAAAAGGCAATAGAGTGGGAGAAAGAGGGAGAGACAGTCACCTTTGAGTCCAGTCAAATGGCTGTACTTAGCTACCACGCATCCCCTTAGGCTGCGCACTGATTGTGTCTTGAAGAAGAAATGATTGACCTACATTTACTCTACCATGAACAGTGGCAGGAGTGGAGTGGGTAGTGAAAATCCATTTTTCGTATCTGTGTCAGTGTCTAAGTGCCTGCGTATTGGTGAATAATAGAGCCTATGCTCTTCCATACCTTCATATCATGCAGTGAGATGCGCAGCAGGCTGACTTTATCTGACTCAGAGAGCAGCTCCACCCGCCCGATGCTGCTGAACTCCACCAGCGTAGAGATCACATTGAGCTTGTGGTTGATGACCTGGCTCATCCCATATTTTGCTCCTACCAGGAGGTTGACTAACACCTCCCTGTCCTGAAGCTGAATGTAGGAGTAGAAATGTGGGTGGAAAGAAAAGAAAGAGCAGGTGCTGAAATGGTAAATGAGCCCACGAAGGGTTTGAGGTTTAAGTCAAAGGGAGTGGTTATGTCACAAAGCAAATGAAGTGACAACCCCAACCACATCAGGATCTACAGTCTTACCATCATAGTGGCTGTGTAGGACCTCCCACCAAATGAAATGAGCTCTCCCAACTGAGTGAGGTAGGCCAGCCGAGCCTGGGAAGCAGATATTACCTAAAACACAGCATTTACCAAGACTCAGAGACAAACAAGAAAACGAGTAGAAAGCCAAGAAGCAGGAAATGTCTCAGTTAACTATGGCCAGTACAGATCGTAACAATAAAATGATTTTCCCAGAAACATTACCCAAGAACCAGACTTTCATAACTCTGCCACCCACTCAGTTTATTGCTCAACAGCATCCTGTCACTCCATAAACCTCTGAGAGATTAACTGCAATTCAAAGTGTAGCTAAAAATGTCCTTAAGCTACTATTAAACTATCTGACACTTCCTCTCTCTCCACACTGGCGTGCACTCGTGCATCAGTCTGTATCTACCTTCTGGCGTGGTTCTAGAAGGGACTGGATCTTTTTGAGGTGGTAGCTGATGGCTTTCCTCAGATCCTTCTCCCTCATGTTACTGAGCAGCGTAGGAGAGATGAAGCTGTCCAGGCCAAACTCCTTCCTATCAGTTGGATGAAGCAGAGAAGGAGAAACAAGACCTAGGTGGTTAAATGTTGAATCATTATGTTACTCTTTTAGAAAAGTACACTACTGTACTTCTGGTACCTTAGATATACCTTAGAGATATTACAAGCTTTGTATACAGGCGGGTTGCATTTGGTGTTTCATTGATTGTAGCCTCTGTCTACACTACGCACTTTATTTGATTTCTCTGAAGTCTTGTAAATACTGGTGCAGGATTTGGACTCTGACAAAGTAATGTAATGCTGCAGAGCAGTGATCTACCTAATCTAAGCAAACTGCTGCAGAAATACCTTGCTGAACAAAGCAAACATACTGCAGCTCACTCAAGCCTCGCATGAACTTAGATTTCAGAAACACAATGCACAATGTGTGTTCTGTGTTTCTGCACATTTATCAAGTTGTACAGGAGTCAAACACAAATGAAGCTTTGAAGGCAAACATTTTCTACATAGCTCAAACAATGGGGCTCCACCTCAGCTGACTGCCAATGTGTTCAGTAGAGAAACATAGTCGTACTGATATATAAAACATTCTCATACTTTGTATGTAAAAGTTTTATCTGTGAAGTAATGCTTAAGTGAGTTGACCTAAAAAATGACAGAAAGTAATTTACAATGATTTCAAAATAAAAAAAATTAAGCGGAGCTTACCAGAAAAACCCATCCAGTCATACAACACTCACTGATGCCCTGCCTTTCTAGGGATTAAGTCTTAACTTTAAATCTTTTTTTAAATGTTCCAAAATTTGATTAAAAAATGCAAATGTTGATAAAAAGGCACATGTAAAAAACGTGTTTGAAATTTGAAAAGATTCCTGATATATATAAATAGACCCACCCTCTGGGACATATGGATCACACAGATTTGATAGATGTGTTTTATTTAAAGACAATTCTCATTGTTTTTTTAAAACAATAGTTAAATAAACGTCATGTTAACTGAATCCCGCTATGAGATGGTGAAATGACTAAAGTCTCAACATGCGATACAGAAATGAGTATTTTGCTGAGAATAATGGTAATATCTGTAGTCACTTGGGAAATGGATTTGCCAACATTCTATGCCATGTATTTTGATGAAGCTAAAAAAAATACCATAATACAAGCATCACCCATTATTTACAAACACACATATGACTCACGTAATACTCTTGATAGAGGCGCGGGTCTGTCCGCAACTGTCTAGTCTCTCATGCATGTGCAGGGCAGCGAGGCGCAGAGCAGTGTTACACTTCATCTCAACAGCAAAACGCTCCTGCAGGACATCCCCAACACTCTGGAAACAACCACAGAAATAAGAGACAGGCATTAATTCTATCACTGACACAAACTGTTAAAAACACCATATTTGTTTAAAATGACACACTGAAATACATCTAATGTACACATATTTTACAAGATACACAACTCATAAGCATCAGTGTAAATGAACCAACACTGTGACGCTCAAACGGTCATTGATACGGAAAAAACAAAGAGCAGAAGGAAAGAAGAATAAATCATTGTGACATAAGTGGATCACTCAAAGGTTTATTATGCAACAATAAGGCACAAAGACCTGTGGCTTTAACGTTTATCATCCAAGGATGAAACACAGCTTCGTTACATCACAGCCCCATACAACTGGTTCATTCATCTTTCAGTGCTGAGTTATTTTTTAAGGTTTCTACTGAACTGATTTTAGAAAGAAACACAGAATGTTCTGATTGTTGTTTTTTTTTTATTTTGTCATGTTCTCACGTTTAAGTACAGATAAGGACTAGATAAGCATTGTGCTTCTTTCTGCCCCCTCTCGAACAATCTAGGGTTATGCCCATGTTGTATGTATGCAGATGTATACAAGACAGTATATATTGTGTATACGGGAATGTAAGTAGGTATATACTATGTGTATAAGTATGACTGTGTATACATGTATATATATCTTTAATTTGTCTTTCCTATTATTGTTTGTATGTTCGAGATAAATAAATGAAATGAAATGACAGATTGGTGGGTAAAAGAACAGCTTAGCCCCAAAGAAAATACTCATGTCTTCACTGATGAATGCAAGGATGAACAAAAGGCTTTATAAAATCAACGAAGAGGAAGAAAAATAGACACTGTCATAATGGAAACATGATGGGGGTATTTCTCTGACCTGTAAAAAGAGGTACTCAAAGGCAGAAGGGTCATCCTGCAGCAGGTCCACGGGGTCTCTGGGGATGAAACACACCCTGAAGAGACATCTGTAATCATGGGAGTCTTTTTTCTGCACCACCTGGTGGGAACATAGGACAGAAGAATACAACCACGTTAATGAATCGTCCCTCTCAATTCTTGATGGAGAACTCACTGGAATTAAATCTGTGCCCTGTTTGTGTTTGGTTTCAAATGTGTCGGTTGCTTCCTTCACCTTTTGTATGAGCTCATCTTCGTGCAGCAGCAGCAGTTTGGTGATGCTGTATTGTTGCTCTAGCACCAGGGCAAAGTACTCAATGGCCCGGATGGACAGTTTATCCTTCAGAGTCAGAACAATGTCCTGGAATGGTGGAAAAAACAACATTTCAGACCCCCTTAGATAAACATGTTTCATCCCAGTGTGCAGATGGCAGAGGGTCAAATTTGATTGCCCTCAGTCTCCCTTTAGCTCACGGTGCGAGTTAAAACACAACAAATACAAAACGATGTTACATGTCCTCATAAAGATTACCTTATGAATATTTCTGTCTCTTAGTTAGTACGGCATAAACTAGATCAGGTACTACCTCAAATCTGTCTTAGCCCTATAATCACTCTAGTTCTGCTCATTTTAAATACAAACCTTGACTGTGGTGGTATTGTCAAACTTGAAGGCCTTTGTCTGTCCATTCTCCAGATAGACTTTGAGGACATTGGGCAGGAAGAGAAGAGAGTTTCCCTGGGGAGCAGAAGTCAGAGATGTGAGTGTGGTTTTACTAGCAAGACGTCGGAGATAAAGCAAAGAAATATTTTTCGAGCAACTTATAAACTGAAACAAAGAAAGAATGATCTAGAGACTAAGAAGTGAGGTTTGTTTAAGAGAGCCTATGTGTTTTTGTAACGATAGCCATTTTTCTGTCAAACTACATTTTCTCACCTGAGTGTGCCCGTTGACCACCACCTCCTCTGCAAAGCGCACTTTAACTGGATTATTCCTCAGACGAGCTCTCTTCTCTGCTGACATGATGGATGACTTGGGATTCTGCAACACAAAGACATGGGTCAGCGCTATAATGTGACTGCTGAACCATGCCAGACACTGGTTAAGGCATACGTGTAAGAACTGAAGCAGTTTGATTGAAGTGAACTGGGCCTGAAGCAGCTACGAACCGTAATTACACATGCTGTATTTGTATTTACTTGTTTTTTACACATGTCAACATGAGAGCTAATCCAGTCAAAAGACATGAGTTTATGGTCACATGCTTACAAACACAGAGGAAGCTTATGTTTAAACGAGCTGTGGTGCTACAATTATTCATGAATGTGTGTGTGCCTGTGTTGACAATCAACGTCTTCCTTGTACTTACTGTCATGTGCCGTAGAATAGTCACAGTGATACAATCCTCCATCTCCCTACATTAGACACACACACACAGAGGGAGACATCATTATCTTCCTGACCAGCTGTCAAGTAAGTACTTTCTCCTCTGACCTTTGACATGTTAAGCCTTTTTCTCGCTGTCACACACACACACACACACACACACACACACACACACTGACCAATGAATCACTCCCATACTTTAAGAATTGCAGTCAGCATACAATGAACAGTGTCTTATAACACAGTATTTACTCATACGTGGACTGGACACACTGGAAATGTAAAGAAATAGACTAATCAATAGATTAATTAATAGATAGATAGATACAGTACATACATTAGGGATGGGAATTCATAAGAATTTAACCATTCCAATACAATTGTTTGTTGCCCCCTTAGAAACGGGCCCAGATGACACCCTGGTGATTGCTCTGCCGATAGATTCACAAGCGCATTACTGCACATTACTGCAAATAAATTGCACACTGCATGAGCAATATTTCAGCACACTGTAGGTGTGCTTTGCAAGTGTTCCAAGTGGTCCTGGGGTCATCTTTTCGTGTGAAATATAACCAGTGTTTGAAGCATTTCTGCATCGATGCCATGTTGGCTACGTTCTAAACTAAAACAATGCAGCATACATGTGGACTCATCACGTATGTGCAACGGAAGGAGAAACCAATAAGCAGGATCGTTAAGGAAGCATACAGAAAAATTGAGCTTCCAGGAAAAAATAATCATTTCTTGATCCCTAACATAAATATACATACATACAGTATACCTACATATTACTTACTTACTTATTTCTTATTTATATTGACTGTGTGTGTTGTCACATCTAAACTGCAGCCACT
>JAPTHA010000002.1:14178564-14195665 GCA_029814585.1 Gymnapogon annona
GCACCTGTAGTGATGTACACTTAAGCGTATTCTTGGTTCCAGCCAGCAGCGCCATAGTACACTATGGAGACGCAAGTCAAGAGATCACCGTCAGAAATCACTACGCAAGGAGGAAGGAGAGGACAGTGGAAAACTCGGAGATGAGGAGGAGGATGAGGGGCTTGATGATGAGGATGATGAGGACGAAGATGATGTAGAGAGTCACGATGAAAAAGATTCAAGTAGCCCAAATGACTCGGACGGTAACACAGAGGTAGTTACCGACAGAAGTGTTCATCTATTAACACTGACGTATTGCAATCAGCGG
The DNA here is from genome assembly GCA_029814585.1 of Gymnapogon annona. NCBI lineage: Eukaryota > Metazoa > Chordata > Actinopteri > Kurtiformes > Apogonidae > Gymnapogon > Gymnapogon annona. The sequence continues at coordinate 14,178,872 of JAPTHA010000002.1, forward strand.
TGATATATTCTATCATTATGTTTTCCTCTGTTAACATTCCAGGTATTTCAAGATCCATCTGGAGTTGATCAAGAACCTGCAGCATCAGGACCTGCAAGTGCTAACCCCATCATCACAGTAAACGAGCCCGGCAAGGTGCGCTACACAAATTCACTTGCACTATACTTACAAATATATATATCTTGAAACCCTGTTTTTGTGTCAATCCCGTTACTTCTATGATCATTTTTTATTTATTCATTTTTATTAAGGTTGCTCCAAGTGTTAGTCGCAGTGGCAGAATGAACCTGTTCTCGCTCATGCAGTCCATTAGTGAGCTGGACGACGATCATAGAGGACATGACCAGGTACAGTGGCGTCCATATTCTGTCCTTATTGGTCTTTTTATGTAGGTTTGACTGGATAATTCTCATCACAGTAAACTGGTATCTTATTTTAGCAGATGTCTAAACAGACCGATTGCTTCCGTGTGCTTTTTCATAGCTGCCTGGCAGTCCGAGGCGGTCTCCAGTGCAGCGGAGGCGTAGTCACGGGCGACGGGGTCTTACTCACCAACAAGCATGTGTGGACGTTTCACCAGAACCTCGAAGCCTTGAAGAAGGCAGTCAAAGCAAATAGAAATGGAGTGTTGAGGAGAAGGTAGAACAGGGAGCTTGAAGAGGGAGATGGATGGTTTTAAAGGAGGTAGTCGACGCTGCAGACTCACACCCCGAAGGAAGGTGAAGTGTGGTAACATGCCAAGGCTTTCAAACACCACTACTGTCCAGCACAGCTTTACATCTGAGATTTAGACAATGCACATTAATTTATATTTAGCAGTTGTCAATGCATCTGAGGGTTTTTATACTACTGCAGTATTGTGAAAGCAGATCAAGGACATAGTGGCTTAAGTAAACACTGGTGTTTGCAGTGTATTCAGTGTTTCATCCCATTTCACACAGACGGATGTAATCTTCCCCGTGTAGCATCCATCACCCTCTTTAGCTCCTTTGTTTGCTTTTTTTGCGGTGTGTCACCACTCCACAGACAATATCTATGCAATTACTGTTCTCTTTGACTTTCTTCTGAGGCTGTACGCTGCCAAACTAAGCTAAAATTTAACAAGGTTTTTTTCATGTTCTCTTATTGCAAGTCTTTTTCACAAGACGTGCTCACAAATGGAGGATTTTACTGTATATCACTGTATCCAAGTTGTGCATCAAGGACCAAGTTATGGCCAGTTTTATGGCACAAGCCTGTCTGCCAAAAGATATATTCCAGCGTGCCAAGAAACTCCTTTTTCTTCAATCAGTGCACCAAGAACTAACGTTACCCATTTGATCTTATTTGAGTCTGTCAGGGCCGTATGAGTGCCTTCAAACTGAGAATGGAAAAAGCTGGTGTGGTGGTAGCTGCACATTGTATGTATCCCGTCTTTGTATGATTGCAGTATAAATGTGACTTCCAAGTTTTGCATGTATGCATGATGTGTGTGCACACGTACTGACACATACTAGCTGATAAACTGGGTGCAAGTTCTTTGTTTTGTATTGAACTACGAGAGCAAACTGTTCATGGTTCTCTTGTGTATTAATGGTCAAAGTAAACTGCTCAGAATACTGTTTCCAGAATTATCATCACTCCACACTCAGGTGGGAGACTTTCATTTCATGCTGGTTTTAATTTGTATCTAGTTTATCCAAGTGGAAGCTAACATTATTCAGTATGCATGCTCATCATGCACTTTATAATCGCACACTGTTCCCACTGCCTGAGCCAACATCATGCTGTACTGTGATCAAAATGATTGGTTTTCCCCTTTATGCTTTAATGTATGAAAATTCTCCACTGTCTGCACCTCATGAGAGGCACTATGAGTGAAAAATAAATGATTATACTCAAAGCAAAGGTTTCTGATTCTTCTTTAAGTAACACACCAGACAAGAAATGTTTAAGTTCAGAAATATATTCACAAGAACAGACAGAGAATACTAGATCGTCCTCTCGGTGGTTCCTTTTGTTACATAGTCAAAATTCACCATTGGAAATAAAAGGGGTACAGGTTCATTTTACAAAACAGATCTGCACCTACATTCAGGTGCCAATGTATTTCCTTCGTGGTTCGCTGAGGATGATTCCACTGTCTTTCATTGCTTTCCTGAATGACTGAACCTGTGAAGACAAAATGGAGATGAGATAAATATGGAGCAGTTGATGGCAAAATAACTTTTTTTCTAACAGCCGCCCCCACTGCCTTGCACTCACAGCATCAGAGCGATATGTCCAGGGAATGGCTCTGTACACCATCCTCGTGATGCCAGCCTGCTGGCATCGTTGAGCCAACACCTCGCCCACAGCCTGACACGCCGCCACACACTTTGTGGAACTCAAATGCTTTTTCACAGCCCATTCTTTAGTTGAACAGGTAATCACTGGGACTGGAGAGCTGCAGGAGAACACCTGAGCCGTCACATGGTGATGAGACCGTGAAAACATCAACCTGGTAATAAGAAAAGAAGAACCCTAGGTCAGTGGGAATAATACATGAATAATGTATATTTAGTTTATGCGATGTAGATGGAAAAAAAAATTAGAGCTCTTTCACTCAGCCAACTAAAAAAAAAATTAAGATTCTCAGAGATGATCAAAATCAAAACCAATAAATGTGAAACATTACACTATAAATATACAGTATATTGGTAACTTTATTTTTGGCAGTATTATGTAGATGGCAGACTTTCTTTTTCCTTGTCTTTATTTTCAGTTTCGATATTGTGGATTAACCGTTGGCTCCAACTTCTACATAACCAGAGGTTTTTGTAATGTCCTATTGTCCGTGTCCAATGTATTTTCAGTAAAAAAAAATCTAATCTTTGAGGGACATTTCAGAACACCCGTTTATATTCCTTTAACGATCAAACCAAATAAAGTATGATTCATTTATACAGAAGCATATTAGGAATGCACAATTGTTGAAAAATACATGACTTGTAGACATCGAGGTAACAATGTTGTACACAAGTGTGTAAATGTCTCAGCAGGTTTTACTTAATTATGTGTTTGAAGGCATTGCTAGATTTTATACAAGCTGAGATGAGATTAATTGCTTAACAAAAAGGTCATTTGAGCATAACGCTGTGGCAGATCATCTGGTAAAAATAATCAACTCGTTGGATATTTTTGAATAGTTAGATGAAAAATATTCCTCTTTCGGGGGTATTATAAAGTCAGTAAGTATGTATTGTCAGTTCATACTAGCGATGAAGATCAGGCATCTGACTGGTGAGTATAGAGAGAGGCAACGGGAGCACAAGTGTCGCGTTTAATTGGGATTTGATAACTGACAGTCTGATCCGATAGTCATCCGTGGTCCAACATGTCTACTTTAGATTTCAGAGTCGTTTTTTTAACCAAAGTACATATACGCAGCTGAAAACGAGAGGACTAATGGAGTGCATCGCAAACAAACCTGTGGTAAAACTCTCTGTGGGGCCAGGTGGTCTTCCAGCCTCGGTCCTTCACCGCCAGCGCCATCTGCTCCAGGTTCCGGGGGTTTCTGTTCACAAATGTCGGGTTCACTTCTACATTTTCCTCTGGGACGAGCTTCGGCTCGGACGCAGCCTGGCTCAGACACCGGGCTGAGGGAAGGGAAAGCGGCATTCAGAGGTCAGAGAGTTTGTAGCAGTGGAAAACAAAATGGTTGGTAAAAGGAATTTAACAGGCCGACCAAGCTGATAAACATTCTTCTTTTGTCGTCGACTTACCGGACTGCCCCGCCGCCGCAGTAGTACGACAGCGTTGAATGTGACCTAAAAACATCCGAGCGCGTCGACCGATTTCACTCAAAGCCATATCAGCTGCGCCGAACAGTATTTTACCATCTACGAACACGTTTAGTTCTTAACATGCAGTCATAGCATATTTGAGGGCAGATATGATGAACTTCATCGGGACATGCGATACGCCATCTTTGACATTCGGACAACTTCCGGTTTACTTGCGTACCTACGTCAGAAATACCGTCTGCAACAAATGCTATAATATAATGTTCCGCTTTGTGATAGTTCCACTTACACACCCATTAACCCTCGGTACATTGACTCCATCATCTGGAGTATTTCCAGTTTTTTGCTATTCGCCACTTTTATTCCGTTACAGTTTTAAAGATGAAATGCAGATTAATTTGCAAAACATTCATTATAGAGTACAATAAAACACTGACTGCTGTTGATAATAAGTTATTTCAATGGAAATAAGAGAAATAGGTGTCTTCATGTTTAGTGGGTTTATATGAAGATATAAGTACAATGTCTTATGGAACAGGTATGACTTCACACAAAAGTTTAAAGAAGAAAGCCATTTAATTTCACTTCAGAGTTGATCAAATTGACAGTGCAAACCGGCAGAAAACAACAGATGAGGGACTAGTAGTAATGTGGCAATACTTATGATCTGACCTTACACATAAAGAAGCACTCCTTTCCAATAAGGCACCTAAAAACCATTACTAACAATAAATATTTGCTCTGTCCTGTGCTTGGAAGACATGAGATGACGGAAAGTATCTTTGGCTCATGAAAATAATCAGATAACTCCCTGCTTTTGGTGCATATTGCATGACTAATTAAAGCACATACACCAATTAAATAACCTTACATTCCTTTACAATGTTTAACATATGCATTAATTAAGCACTTCCCTTTTCAAATTGATATTTATGATAAAGGTTTATAAAATAAAAATTAATTACCATTTTGTGAACTACTGGGCAGGCATAGCATGTACATAACACTGATGGTGAAATGAAGATTAGAAAGGGGTATAAAAGTACATGTTTCATTCCAGAAACAATGTTTTAATTCTGATGCAAAAATAACCAGCTATACGCTTGTGATCATGTGCAGGTTAATTAAACAATTTCATTGCCTATACAAAATACAATACCATTGTTAAGACAGGATCATTCTTAAATGAGTGTGTACAATCCAGACACTCGATAAGATCAAGACAAATGTTTGGCAATCATATAGCAGCTGATGCATTTATCAGAGCAGAAAAGGAAAATGGGCTCAGCTTGTAGCCTGATCCACTGTAGAACTTGTTTTGAAATTCCACCCTGTAAGAAAGAAAAGTCATTGTTAAAGTTTGCTTTTTTCCCCTCACTCTTAATCTTTTGCACATCAGTTAAAACTGCCTGTCAAGTTCAGTTCACTACAAACAGAACAACTCTTAAGATTGCTATAATTTTTCGTCATCCAGTACTGAGAATTGCTGTTGCCATGGTCAGTCCAGCAAACATATTATGGGATTAACATTTTAACCAAGAACTTTGAAAAAAAAATTAGTCAACAGTCTCCCAACTGCTTTTTGGAGATCTGCAACAAGCAGATTTAATTAGCTTAATTTAACATAACAAATTTAGCTGTCATGTGAGATAAATGGTTTTGAGTGTTAAATATACTCATTAGGCAATTATTCTCACCAGTGCAGACGGAGCGCGTGCAGGAAAGCTGAAAGGCCCTCCATGACCAGAAGAATAGCGACTGTCAATGTAGCAAAGAAGGCAAAAATAAAAAAAAGGACTGGAACTCCCACATATCCCTCCCACTTCAGGGCAATTCTCATCACCATCATCCACAACACCTCAGATAGCTCTGTGGAGACACAAAAACTCAGTTAGACAGTCACCACTACTTGGAAAAAAATTAAACCATGTGCATATGAATAACTGGCCATAAAAGAATGGAATGAGTGCGTTTGATTTTAGAGGAAGTTTGTCTTAGTCTGTGCATCATGTGAGTTTGACGACTGGTATTGTGCTTTATGTTCCTGTCAGTGAGAGTCACTAACGTGCGTGTGCTAAGCTGAGAGCCCACAGTCGAAGGTAAGAGGCAGTGTTGGAGATGCAGCCCAAGCAGTACTCTATGGTGTGGATGGCTTGGTGCATGAACACATCTGCGGCGTCGAACTCCTGCAGTCAGCACAGTAAAAACAGTTAGACATGAACCACAGAAGTATGTGAAGGTGAAGTGGTACATCAGAGGCCTTTTCCTTGACCTCGTTCCCAGATGCCCCTTCCTCCACCTCCCCTTGTCGAGTGTTGATGGAGACATCGTCAGACACAAGCGGGCGCCTTTCTTCCTCCTAATGTGAGAAGTAAAAATGCGTCAAATGGCACCGGAACCTAAAAAGCCAGTGGCGATAGACATGTACTCACCGTTTGATTCCGTTTGTTCTTGAATGTGATGTATTCATAGATGGGGTTTCCCAACAGCAGGACTGGGACAGAACACACAGCTACTACCACCAAGACCTTCTGTACTATCATCTACAGAACACACACAACAGTTACACATTTAGAACAAACATAGACACTCGATACCAAGTATTCTGCTGTGAGTTCAACCATTTTCCAAAGCGTTTTAGTACCATAAATTTTCACTTTTCAACAACAGTTCACTAGTATAGAACTGAAGAGAACAGTATATCTGATAAAAGTTATCAGATACACTACATCTAAAGTTAAAACAGCTTCCTTTCCTGAATGTTGTTTGTCCTGATGAGGACAAGGACACACTTTACATCTCAGTGATGTAAAGTATCATCACTGAGATGATGATACTTTACATCATCTCAGTGTCATACCTGAAAGTTTTCAAGTGTTTTAAGCTCAAATTAAAATTCACAAATACGACGCAATGTATTCATAAATTCAAAGCTAAAGATGGAACATTTAGTATAGATCATGCAATTATTAAATATGTTACAATATGGTTACAATTCTTAACAGAAAAAAGCAGAGCTCACACCTGTCCTGTATAGAGGTAGCGGTAGTTGGAGCCTGGGTTAGGGTTAGGGTCTGTGAAGAGGAACATGTCTATGAAGTGGATAAGTATACTGGGAGCGATTCTGGAATCGGCAGGAGTGTAGGCAATCCACTTAAAGACCACCATAAACACCAGGTATCCAAACAGACACAGCATGAACAACAGCTCAGGGATGAGCACAAAGAATATGCTGCTTATTTTGCCAAAGTGCCTGTGTAAAGAACAAAAACACGAAAAGTTGGTGAGAATATATCTGGAAATAGGTTTCTCAGCAACCATACACATACTTACCAATAGTTGAAAAATGATAAGCAAACTCCAAAAGTCATGTGAATGACACCGATGATAACCGACATCTTCATCTTGTATGAATTAAGGAAAGTCAGCTTGTTGTTAGAGAGACCCCAAATCTGATTAAAGTATACAAAACAAGACAGAGTGAGGGTTCACAAATGGTGTACTGGAAGAAAGAGTAAATGTGACAGGGGTGTCGAGCGCTGAATGAGACACACCGGATCGATGCCAAATGGATAAGGGCTGGTAAAAACACCGGTTGTATTAGGGTCCATGGTTAAGTACTGGCTCCCTGCCAAGACTGATGAACTGAAAAGGATCATATAAATAGGTAAGATGGAAAGGTGTGCCTGGAGGGGAATGATGTTCCATGAGGGAAACGTGCTCACTTCCATATATTCTTTTGGAACATGGGGCCGACATGCCACCCCGAGTTGAAAACAGAGAGGCCTCTACTGAAACACTCGTTGTAAATGGCACCAGTGTAGATGGAGAACAGTCCCATCAGCAGAATCAGATACCGTCCTCCAAACATCATTCTCCAGATCTGAATGACAGGGACAGAAAGAGAGGAAAAGAAATCAATCATTAATAGTACCAGAGTAGTTGAAAAGATTATTCATTACCACCTTATCAATGAAAAAGACTACACATTTTTCATATATACTGTATACACACACACATAACAAGACTGAGTAAAACACAAATAAATCTAAGCCTACTGTACCTCATTGTTGTTGTTCCTCAGTTTCGGGTCTTTTTCCTCAAGCACCATCCACAGGGCAGCCAGAGACATCAGAATACCGTGACCCACATCGCCAAACATCACCGCAAACAGGAAAGGAAATGTGATAATGGTGTACACAGCTGCAAAGACACACATGAACTAAATGAGCACAGATAGATCTACTTCATTGATCCCAAACTGGGAAATTGCCACATCAGGTAAACAGTGAAACAGGAAACAGTAAACAATAAACACATAAGAACAAACATAATACACATAACAGAAGTATAAAAACAGAACTGGGAGAAAATTTGGACAATAAGACACTAAGGTACAATAATAAACTGTAATGGACAAAGTAGATCATTTTCCCACTAATTCTCCACAAGCATGTTTTCTTTCAATTTGGATAGTATCAATGTAAATATTGTACAATACCAGACATTTCTAACTAATGAGTAGCGTGGTGTCTTGCCTGGATTGACTTCACGGTAGCTTGCTACTCCATAAGCGTCCACAATGTTCTGAAAACCAGCTGTGAAAGAGTTGATGGGAAACAGCGTGGGTGGGGGAGTGGACGAAGGCAGGCGGTTGTAGAAGGAGTCGACCCCGCTGCCGCTCTTCCTCTGAGGACAACAAAAGGGTTGAAAGTTAAAAGGAGGACTGAGGAACTGTGTGCAATGTCAGCCACATCGTCCGCCGTCTTACCCCTCCTTCTCTCAGGGCGCTCTGGAGCTCAGGCAGCTTGGCTACGGGACACCAGGCCTCTGCGATCAGGCATTTATCAGTGACAGACGGGCTGCACAGATTCAGCACCATCTGGACCGCTTTACACTTCTGCACCCGCACCTTCCACTGTGGCAGCACAGCCACCGCCCGCATCAACAGCTGCTGCAGGAAGGCCTCGGTCTGCGACAATACCTGAGGCACAGGAGGAAGTGATGCACTTTATTTATGGGCTTCAAGTGTGATGTAGGAAGTAGGGGAAAAAGAACATCACTGACAGTATTAAGATCTAACAAGTCAGGGTGGAAGTACACTCACAGATTTGATATCTTCAATTCTGCCTTGAAGTCCCTGGAGGATCTCCTCCCGTTCAACAGATCTCTCGGGGTACGCAAACGTCTGTGTGCGAAAGCTGTGGGGATGGAAAGATTGTTATTCAATGGGGAACAGCGGCAGCGATGTGGAAATCCAAGTACAAGTTCACATCTTATTGTGTTGGAGGAAGACTTAAGGTGAACAGCCCTGGGTGAGAAACAGGGCTTTTTGTTGGAGGTTTTTTGTCTTCTACTTCTGCTTTACCCGTTAGAACCCAAATTCTTCATTTTTTAAAAAATATTATTCCATCAGGCATTACCACCCACATGCTTAAACCAAGCAGCAAACATTATAAAGTCCGGGCAACATGGTATGTAATGTACTTCAAGGCCTAAAAGGTCTAAAGGCTGTACAGACATTTAAGATGCACAGAAACCCCATCTGGGTAAAATCCACACAGATGAACCCACCAGTCACAGATCTTCTTGACTTTCTGTCCAATCTGATCTCCCCAGTAGGAAATGAGAAACACCGTCCATTGCACCATTTCCCCCTGCAAACGAAGAAAGACAAAACAGCTGTGATAAAACCCCCAGAACATTTCATTTACTCATTCTCAAATCTCTTTTTTGCATCTCTCGGTTTCCCACCGTATCCGGATGTTCCAGTCGTTCCTCCATTTCCCTGAAGTCAACGATGATATAACCACGACACGCCCGCCACAGCAGCCGCTCAAACGACGGTACCTTCCACGGATGGACCACTCCTGCCACAAAACTGGCACGGGGATGTGTCAATGTAGATTTGAAAAATTCAAACCCAAGCATTAATGGACACAACAGAAAATGGCGTCTACCTGAGGTGCACATCTTGGCGGTTGTCAAAAAGGCCGTGGTTTTCCAGGACGGGAGGCGGTGCCTATGAGAAGATGCCCTGAGTCAGATCATGTAAAGCAGCGAAATAAAGCAGAGACCATGCAGACACGGAGGTTCTACTACCTGTGAGGCGGTTAGAGAGTGCGTTTGGGTCAGGACTCCTCTGTACTGAGAGAGCTGAGTCAGCTGAGCTCGAAGGCTGTCTCTGTTCCTGGACACCTGAGCAAACACAAGGTGCGTCGAGACAAGAGTGTCGATATTCAAACGTTGAAGGAACGTCAAGACTGTGCTCTGGACAATCTACCTCTTTGAGCTCTCGGGCCAGCCTCTCGCTCTCCTCCTCAATAGTGATGAGCTCCCGAGGCTGAGGGGCTGAAGGCATGGGGCACGGAGGAGGGAGAGGACCCTTCAGTGGCGGTGCCAGGGACCTAATGATCTCCTGCTCCAGGAAATCTGACAGGGCGGAAGAAAGTCAGAAAGGACAGAGGAAGAGCCTCTGCAGAATGGATCGCTTCAGAAAGCGAAAGTTACAATGTGTAGAAACAAGTCAGAAGCAACGAAATAAATACATACTAAAGGTTTTCTCAAGTTCCTCGCATCTCCTGACTTCGCCCACAAACTTCCTCTGAAAGGCGTTTACATTAGGATTTAACTGACACAAGAGAACACAAGAGAGAGGAAACAAGGTTAGTCATCATCATATGATGAGAATATAATAAGGAAGACTTTACTGTGCTGCAGCAACTCAAGACATTCATGGGCCGACCTCCCTTCCAACCTCATCTAGAAACACACAATAGTGAAGACCCAACTTTAGAAACAGAAACTTTGTGGACACTTCTGAGGAGTTAATGTTTTCCTTTGTGGTAGTGCATTATAGGAAACTATCATACTGAAGATAAAAAGATAAATTAACATGCAGACAGCATGCCCCACTCCTGGAAAAAAAAAGTACATTCTACACATCATGTGGTTAAAGTAGTAAACACTGTCATTCCCTTCAATAATGGAGGCTGTCATTATATATGGTGTTCACCAGTTACTGATTTGCATGAACCAAGATTTGATCAGTTTCACTGTGGAGATTTAGAAGCACAACACCCCTATGTCTATCTGCATCACCATGACCAAACCCACACGTCACACCGGTGCACTGAGTGCAGACAGAGAATACGACAGTAGCCCTGTGGATTTATGTTCATTTTATGTCCATGAAGTGAATGTGGACTTACATCTCTGAACTCCACCAGGCCCAGTTCTCCCAACTCACTGACACAATTGTAGGCTGAACCAGACTGGAGGAAGAGTTGCACCAGGCAGACCTCCTCGCTGCGAAACATGGAGCCCATAGCTGCAACAAAAAAACCAAGACAACATGTTTAACCGATGGTAGTCAAGGGTTAAAGTTCAGGACATCTTTATTGGCCCAGAGGAGGGTACATTGTGTGAAGTCAACAGAGTAACATGAAATACAACCAACAAAACAATTAAACAGCATACATTGAATTGAATTGAATATACTTTTATTCATCCTGCAAGGGGAAATTTCACACACCGCAACACATTAAATAAATGAAAAAACAAATCACAGCAGCTGTAAAGGCGTTCTTGAGTCGGTTAGTCGTGCATTTAGGCGATCGGTGACGAGGGATGGAGGCAGGGGGCAGGAGTCTGGAAGGTTAACGTCATCCTACTCCTTTTCAAAGAGGTTTTATTTACTTTCTATAGTAATTTATTTTGTTGTTGCTTTGGTTTGATGTTATATTTTAGATAAAATAATCATTGAATCAGAGGGAAGCAACACAAACTGACTGTGGAGTAGATGGCCCTTGTCGTCCAAGATGGACTGAGCCCTCTGAAAAGACAAGGGAATCCATGCAGAGCTATGCCTGAGATTCCACTGTACATGTACAGTGACGTACAGTCAGTTCCTATTTTGGACAAGACTGAACCAAACCAGAGACTTAGGTCCAGATTCAATAACATACTCATAAAATCCACCAGGGCATTAAAACCCAAAAATGTTAAAATAAAAAAAACAGACTAGCAGAGCTGTGGTGGGCTTTTTTTTTGCAGACTACCTCAGGACAAGAGTCAAACCTTCATTATACTCTTGTGATTGATGATGTAACAAGAGTAGGACAGTTTTTAGTTTATTTAGTGGGATGAAAAACAGAGGGAGGGTGTGAAGACAGTTAATAATACACACAATTCAATGTGCAAAGTTCTTCAGTTCGAATGACAAAGAGGCCTTGGTTACAATGGAGAAGTGTCGAAATGAAAGAGGAACCAGAGAGGTGCTTATTATCAGGTGGGATTTCCAGTTTTACTCACTCAGGCAGACAGACTCACCATTAGACAATATTTCCAAAGCTAAGAACAAGATGACATAGATCCGTACATACACTCTAGTTTAGGATTAATTGAAGTCTGTTGTTGCAATGTTTCTGTAGTGACTTACCCGTCGACTTCATGCTAATTCTTAATAAGTGTACGGCCTAATAAGAGCATGCATTAGGCCGTTGAACTGTAAGTGGTTTCACTCCTCCATGTATCACTCATGCATTAGTGTTTATTCAACTCTAAGTCAAGTCGAGAAAATATTAGAAACGCCTATTGGTACAAGAGATATATCACCGCAGGCAAGTCATACATTACCAACCAATTCAATTAACGCTTTCTTAAACGGGAAGGAAACCTTAAGATTGTAGTCTTTATGAAAAACAACTGATTGCTTCGTTCGACTTTTGAGCCAATCCCGCTCCACAAACATTCAAGTTGTGTCCCGAATCGCGAAGCCTAAGCATCCCGCGTACTGTTGCGTAAACTTTGGAGAAGTCAATGACTCGCTGCCCATCGACAGAGCAACGAACACACCAAGAAAATGTGGTTTTAGGGGTAAAACCGTCACTTTTTTTCTGCATTCGCTGTCTGTGTCAGCTCTCGAGTCGAGGCGGAGGTTTGTGCTTCCAGGTCTCAGTTTCATTTTTCGTGTCGTCGCACAAACATCAGGCGACCTCGCGGATTATGTACGTTAGACGTTAACGGGGTTCACTCGGAGACACTTTAGGTAAAACACGAGCACGAGTTGGGAACAAACACAAACACAAAGGCGTGTGGACGCGTTAAGGCTGATCTGATAAACCGGTCGTTGTTGATCAAATGAAGCTAATGTCGCACTCCTCACCTGGTCTGCGTCTGGAATCCGACCTGTTTCTGTCCAGATGAGGAGCCCCGGTACCGGTACACGGACTACAAACACACGACCGGGACAAACAAGGCAGCTTAATCAGAAGTTCTCTGTGTGACTGTCCTGGACTTCCCGTTTACCAAAGTCACGTTACTGCTGCCTCACGTGACGGCTAGCCGCAGTCTCCAGTGTGGCCACGAGGGGGCGACAGTTCCCCGTGTAATTCCACGGAGGGGCCGTTAGCGTGTTCATTCAAAAATAACATGCGTAAATGATATGCTTAATGTTATACGATATATATGATATATCAGGAATAACACATACCTGTGCTTTTATACTGAACGCTTTTCTGGCTATGAATGACTGTGTTCGTTAACAACTCTTTATGTGCAAAAGAATCACGTGGTTTTGATTTCTGTACCGAGGTCCACGTGTCCCCGGTGCACCTGACCGGCGAAATCGCTTCAATTTAACAATCTTAAGAACAGTGCTCCACTGTTGTCTATATACTGTTAGAACACAATTATCTCCCACTTGACTTGAGTTTGATAACATCACTCGATACCGTTTCTTTGGAAATAAGTAGTTGTGGTTGGTGCAACCGGTTAGCACCTTTTGAATAGTTCGGTAAAGTTGGCATGATATTCACAGATTCGGACTTCCGGCATTAATAATTCATTGGTGATACGTTGTAAAAATATAAACAATACCTCTATCCCATCGTTGTAAGACAGACAATGTACTACAAGCTCAGTTTCATCAAAAGCAACTGTCTTTTTCAAACTGCAGAAATAACATTGGTGTGGCTCTATGTGCTTAAGGTTTCCTTCCCGGCTGTGAGACGAGTGCAAAGGGACCGTCTGCAAATTGGCAAAACTGCTGCAACAGCGAAGAGAGACGCCACACAGATATTTAATAACTTCACTTTTAGACACTGTGTCACCAAAATCACTGCAGACTTCAACTGGCTCTTGCTGGTAATTCTACAGTACTTGGTTTGATGCTAAAATAGTTTTAGAAATTTAGATTTTTTTTAAACAATTATAATAAAATTCAATAAAATTCAATAACTTCATGTATATGCACTGTAGGAGAATGAAACTTTGTCCACCCATCAACTGACTCCTGCTGGTCATACTACACCACTTGGTTTGATGCTAAAATAGTGTTAGGAATTTTAAGGATTTTTTCATCTATAATTACGAAATTCAATAACTTCACTTTTATGCACTGTAGAAGAATGAAACTTTGTCCACCCATCAAGTGTCTGCTGCTGGTCATACTACAGCATTTGGTTTGATGCTTAATGATGATGATGGGTGGACAAAGTTTCATTCTCTTACAGTGCATAAATCTGAAGTTATTGAATTTTATTGAATTTCATTCATTCATCTTCCAACCCGCCTTATCCTTTGCAGGGTCGTGAGGGTCACTGGAGCCTATCCCAGCTACTCAAGGGCGAAGGCAGGTGGGCAAGGTGGGTGAAGCGTCTTGCCAAAGGACACAACACCACATGATCAGGAGAGAGCGGGAATCGAACCGGCAACCCAGTTCGAACCAGACCTCCTGCTCTTATCACCTGAGCCACGACCACCCCAATTTCATAATTATACATTTAAAAAATCCATAAAATTCCTAACACTATTTTAGCATCAAAACAAGTGGTGTAGTATGACTAGGAGTCATTTGATGGGTGGACAAAGTTTCATTCTTATACAGTGCAAATACATGAAGTTATTGAATTGTACTATTATTGGTATTTTTAAAAAATCATTAAAATTCCTATAACTATTTTAGCATCAAACCAACTACTGTACTATTACCAGCAGGAGCCAGTTGAAGTCTGCCGTAATTTTGGTGACACTAGTGTCTAAAAGTGAAGTTATTGAATGTCTCTCTTCGCTGTTGCAGCAGTTTTGCAAGTTGCAGACTTGGCACTCGTCTCACAGCCGGCTGCACAGACACCAATGTTATTTCTGCAGTTTGAAAGACAGCTACTTTTGATAAAACTGGGCTTGTAGTACATTGTCTGTCTTACAACGATGGGATAGAGGGATTGTTTACATTTTTACGTATCACCAATGAGTTATTGATGCCGGAAGTCCAAATCTGTGAATATCTTGCCAACTTTACTTAACTGCTCTAAATTCTAGTTCCTCATAAGGTGTCAGTGTTTGGTTTATTCAACTACTTTCCATATTACCTGTTTCACAAGAAAAAAGCAAGCTTCACCCCATAACCAGAGATGAGGATGGATTATCAAAATTTGGGGCAACTCAAGAACATTCCCTTTCCATGAAAACCAGCTTCCTGTTTTTTTTATCCTGATTTAAGTGTTCTGTCAGTTAACATGACGTTTATGATACACTAACCAATCAGCTTATAGCAAAATGATTTAAACTCATGCAGGACCCATGTGGTTCTCACAAAGAAATAGCAATACAAAAGATATTTTATTTTATTGTAAAAGAGCAGAGGTTCAACAGGGAAAAATGGCAAGTAATGAAAAATATACAATTGGAAAAAGAACCTTATGTGGAAAAAAACTAAACAGGAAATGAAAAATTTAGAGGAAGCTAAAGGTTGAGATTCTTGAGGATCAAGAACACGTACACAGAACATAAATCTCATGTGTTCCATTATTTGTCCAACTGTACATCACTACAGATGTATTTCATTTGACCTTAAAGAGAGTAATGAAACCGGAATACATTAGAAAACAAATCAGATTGTTAACACCAATTACAGTACACAGCAGTGTACAATAACCTAGTTTTAGAACAAGCAACAGTAGCCCCCCATGACACAAAAAACTACAGGAAATATAACAGCTGGTAATTCACATTACATTGACATCGATATCTGATCTCACATAATTTTGAATCAGATTTAAAAAGCCAATAAACATGCTGCTTTGGGTTCAAATAGCAGACGACTTCATTGGTCTTCAGTTGGCGTAAGGACTAATACACTAAAGAAGCAAAAGTAAGTTGTGATTTTTCTTGTTTTTCTAAAAATGACAGATTAAGGAATTGACTGCTCCAAAATAAAACCCCTTTCTCCTCGTCACATTCACTTTGTTCTATTTTACAAGCTGTAAAACTTGAGACTTCTGTCCATTCCTGCAGAGGTCAGGAACTGAGCATTTTCACCAAAGGCCACTCCAGTCACCAGTCCTGAGTGGTCTATAATTAGAGTAAAACAAAGACAAGGTCAGAAACCAGCTGCCACTTCAAAGCATACTTGACGTTCATATCGTTGGAATTAACATTTTACATTTTCAAAAATGTAGAAAAACAAAAGGCCAGTTTATTCCCTCACCTGTGAAATTGAGAACCTCAGACCACTGTTTGCAGATGTAGACACGGATGTCAGATCCTCCTACAGCCAGGTAGGTACCACTCTGATCAAACACCAGGGATTTCACCTGAAAAAGAAAAAGAAAAACCCTTATAATTCACAGACAGCTGTCAACACAGAAAAACAACGCTGCAGGAAAGCACATATCAATGACAGTAGTAATAGGTTCTGTCCCATGGGCTGGATTAATTTAACAATACTTAATAAAACACTTAATTCTCTATTTTGAATGATGTGACCTGCCCTCGAGCTCAGCTGCCTCATTTTCAGAGAATCGATGCTCACCTCGTAGTTGTTGTCCAGGGTGATGGTCTTGAAATTCTTCAGTTTCCTCAGATCCCACAGTTTCAGAGAGCAATCCTGAGCACCTGTAGCACATATGCACAACATTGTTAAAATCTCTCTATTACATATTAGACTTGGACTTCCTTTATTGTCATTACACAGACACACACAATGAATCTGGTAACGAAATGTCAGATTGGCAACTGATAACACAAA
>JAPTHA010000002.1:14205116-14217497 GCA_029814585.1 Gymnapogon annona
ATATATACATATATTTGTGTGTGTGGATTTTGAGAAACATGCAGTCACTGTCTTGAAATTTTGTGAATTTTTATGGAACAATTCATCTCTTTCCGGCATCAATTTGTGGCCAATTCCTGTAGAAAACTAGGACATTTCAAATGGTTCAAATACTTATTTCGGCAATGTCTATTTTTGCTATGTAAATATAAAATCTGAATCATTGTAGGAGCCTAGTAGACTGTATTTGACCTTTGAACCCCTAGAATTTATCTGTGACAAGTGCAGGACATGATAAACATTCCAGTTGTGATTGATCATCTGAACTTCATGCGCACGTGTCTGAGTTATGGCAGGATCATAAGCACAAACATGCACACGGATGACGCAGAGCGGTCTACCCACAGCCTGACTCCATCAGCGTGACTCATCACAGTTACAGATTAAAACATTGACAACTACCAAAGTCTTCCATACAAATACTGTTTACTTATAAAGCTTACATGTACTCTATAAGATTCAATCTTAAATCATTATGAGAGTGTGTTACTCTGGAATGTTCCTTGCCTTTGGGACACAACACAACACTGTACACAACACAATCAAAAGCTATCAAAAGGCTGTGTTTGATTGGTTCTTATGTTGGCACTTGCACACCTCTCATCTACCAATCAAATCGTAACTCTGTAAGCAACTGGAATCTGACAATCACCAGTAATGAATCCTTAATAAATGTATGTATACTTATATGTATTTATTTTCACAAAATGCTTGCCTTGGCATGTAAAAGTAGTAATCTAAATAGCCAGCCTGCTGAAAAGCTCATAATTATACATAATATAAAGCTCATAATTATAAATAATATAGTGATAGCACATCCATGGTGATGCCTGATAAGGGCTAACTTGCTTGTAGACTGAGGTTCAAAATCATTCATAGGAGGAAAATGAAGACATATCCCCAAGAATGATTACCCAGCTTCCAAGATATGTTTAACTTTCAAGTAAATACCATACACAATACCTTCAAAGACATTTGTCATAATAGGTGGTATGGGGACTTCAGTTTCAGGGGGATTATTAAACTTTATTATTTATTTATTTATTAACTTGATGAAGTTCAAACAGAGTAAATTGTAATCTGTAAATTTAGTCAACCTGGGGATGTACTGTCCTCACCTGGATGTTGACTCTTGGAGGGTTGGCAGGTGGATTGCGGTTTGTCCTGAGGCCAGCGATGATCTGTGAGAGGCTGCAGTTCGGGTATCGCTTCATAAACAAGATAAAACCAGCCAGTGACACAAACATGCCAGATGGGACAGTGATGGATTTGAGAAGTGCTCGCCATCGTCCCCCCTTTTCTGCAGAGGACGAACAGAGACACGTGACTACTATGATCAAATTACCCCATATCCCCCTGGGATTAGGAAAGTATTGGAATTCTGGATTACACGTATACAGACACAAACCGTGAGAGATACTATCACTCACCAATAACCTGCAGCCAGGTAATGGACACCAGGTTGCCATTCCCATCCCTGATTTCATACATCCCATCATGCCTTGAGGTCAGCCTTACAATGATAACCTCATTCGTTGTGCCATTCCTGCCCAGAGAGACGAGGCCCCTGTAGCGCATGTCATGATCAGTGATATGACCCTCTCGGACCAGCTGCACGGGGCCCCGGGGGGGCTTGGGGTCAAAGGGGCCCAGCGAGGATTCATCAGGGTATCGGGTTGGGGTAAATATGAGGTGGGCATGAGGGATGGGAAGGAAAAGGGGAATAATTAGAGACTCCTTGGTGAAGCGGGTGACATTGAAGGTATGGCCTGCATCCATTGTGCAGCAAAGGGAGAAAAAGAAGGAAGTGAAATGAAATGACACGTGACAGGATGCCATATGGAAAGGAATGAGTGGAAAAGACAAAATATAGTGGGTTACAATTGGCCAGACCCTTAAGTTTAACCAATGTATTCTGTAATTTCTTCAAAACCTTGCGGATGTTCTGTGTTTTCACTGCTCACCGCGGACAGTGAGGGTACTGCGGGTCAACACCTTCCCTTTGCCATCTTTAACAGTATAGTTCCCTTGGTCGGCTTGTGTCACTCTCTCAGCTACCCACACCTTTCCACCTCTTATTAGACGGCCGCGGCCTGCATCACTTGTATCTTGGCCTGTCTTGACCCACAGCACTATGGGCATGGCCTGTAGGGGAGCACCCTTGGGATAAAACTCCAGTACAGAGCCATTTTCAGGGATGCCGTACTCAAAGTTCTCGCCGTAGTTCTTCTGGTAGGACTTTATACACTCTGAGGAAAACAGCAGAGACGATCAAATAAAGAAGACTTGTCAAAACCTCCATAAATAATTCAAGGGAAAAGACTCATCCACTGTACCTGAAACAGTCAAGCGGACGGTCTCGTAGGTGAATCCAGAGGACAGTTTGATGGAGTAAAGCCCCTGGTCTGCATGGGTCACCTCTTTCAGGACCAACATCTTATCCCTGGTCCACTCAAACCGCGGGTCCTTTACCTGCAGTTGTAAAGACAAGCACAAACAGTTTTTTCTCAGCCTGTGTGTGTGGATGGCCAACAAAACCGTGATAACCTCCACTTTTACCCACAGTGGTTTTCTCAAGGAGGACACGCCTCAATCCTGGAGGATCTGGTGTAAACGTCACAGTCCTTGATGTGGAATACACCGGCAGACGAAATTCTTTTCCAGTACATATAAGCTGTGCTTCTTCTCTGTCACCTGAAGAAAAAAATAAAATAAAACACAATCAAGTCTAGTCAGTCTTAAGTCTTTGCACACAATGTTCTGTAAGTAAAAATGTGATAGAATGTTGGTCTTGACTTACCCAAAACAACCCAACCTGTGGGAAAGGTAAAATAACACTGGTTATTAATCTTACCCTCTAGATTGCATGAACTGAAATAATTTTGGAGAAACTTACCCACTGCCAGAGGGAGAGTCAGAAGGGCGGTGAGCAGCGCGCAGGAGGACATCTTCTGTACAGACAGACCGGGCAGTTTCACCTATAAACACAGTGGGCAGAGACGCGCGCGTCATTGTCATTCATCTCCATCCTCTGCTTTGGAAACAAGCAGCGAAGCGGATGTGCGACCATCAGTCACTCAACTACAGTCGCCGCGGGGCTGGAGGGAGTGTGTGTGTGGGGGGGGGGGGGGGGTGCGTGTTGGCCCGGACGGCGTATACAACACGGATACATCCAAAAACGCATCGGCTCCATGACCGTCTAATCCACAACAGCCTGTTTGAAGTCATGTCCACTCATGTCCATGTTTCCCAGTCGCCGGAGAGGCCACACGAGCGCCTGTACATGACACAACACGCGCAAAGGCGTCTGCGGCCTCGACGGACTGCACTCACCTGCTGCTTTCGGTGAAAAATAGGCTGACGTCTTCAAATGGATGAATGTTTATCTGAATGAGATCGGAATAAGCGGATAAAAAAACCCTCCGATGCGCAGCGCATGAGCACTCCCCTCCTTCTCTGACTGATGATGAAACGGCTCAGCCTTATTCACGTACCAGTTTACGCAAGTTGCGTCACGCACTCCGTTGCCATGGGTGTAAATTATGGTCGCGAAAACCGTACTAATGTTGTGTGCGTAGTAGGCAAGTAAAGGCCAATGTTGGACCCCTTCTCACTAACACTGGTTGATATAAAATGTTGTTCAATCTCTTTTTAAAAAAAATCATTGATTATAAGTGAAAGGTTGATACTTCAATAAAAATGCAGTGGAGTGAATGACTCATAACTGATGAAAGTATACACTAGAAACCACATAAATACAACAAGAACACAAAAAAGCTATTCGTGTGTTACACAAAGTAAGATATAATTAGAAAATACTACTTTGCTTACCTTATACAATTCCATCACTGTTCCATATCTGCATGAGATCCAGGACAGTACATTTTGGCTTCATTACGTTAGATAATTCCCTTGACTGGAACCTGTACCCTTTTCTTAAGGCACATTTATATATTTTTAAGTAAAGCTGTGATAATCATATGCCCTACAGAAAACAAAACTGCAATGGGGGAATATTGATTTATAGATTGTGTTGAAGTTGAGAAACTTAATGCCAAACACACACACAACCAGTAGGCCTACTAATTTTACAAAAAAAGCGTAAGCTCTAATTACATTCTATAAAGGAGCAACGGTCTTTAAAAACAGATTCCAAACCAAAATGATGATGGAAAGATGAATTTCTAAATAAAGAATCAATTTACAACACTAACAAAATGAAGCCCTCGTCTCTTTTGATTATGCAGACTCAAAGCAGATGAGATGAGGGTGCACATTTGCCAAAGCATCCTTTAAAAAAAAATCATGTAATTATTTATTTTAGTTAGATCTTGTATTGGTGATAAGAGAGGAGAGAACAGGGTATTAAGAAATTCCCATCACATCTCCAGTGATTCTCACTGGGCTCAAGTCTGGATTCTGCATGGACACTTCATGATCCGTGAATGAGTCTTTCACAAGCCCATAGAGCCACAAAACACCTTGTACAATTATTTTCGTTTGTAGAAGTAATGACAAGTAATGACAAACTACTCACTGCACTGGTGAGTAGACCCTCCCTTGTTCCCAAGGCTGCCCTCCTCCTCAACTCTTAACACCTCCATCCCCCGCCCCCACATACATACACACACACGCACACACACACACACACACACACACACGGTGCCCCCCTCCAACAGCCACACTCAACTTCATTACACATACACTTCCCCCACCTCTCTCAATGTAGACTCCACAGCTTCAGTTTACATCTAATTTACATCTGGGACTCTTTTGCACAACTTGCACCTTGTGGCTCCACTGTTACTTATTGTTATTTACTGTTATTTTACTAATTTATCTGTTTGTATGTTTATATGCATACAGTATGTTTATCTCTCTCTTTTTTTTTGCTACTCCATATGCCCTAAATGGCCCTTCGGGATAAATAAAGTCTTTTGAATTGAACTGAATTGAATTGATTAAGAACAGAGTTACAGTATGAAGGTAGACCGATGTAGTTATAATTTTGTCCTGTGGGGGCAGTAAAACCTCTACAGCTTTGTACAGTCACAACGAAGAAGAAACCGGAGAAGAAGAAAAAGGAAGAAGAGGAGGAGGAAGAAAAGAACACCCCGAAGAAGAGAGTCCTGTGTGGTTTCGTCCTTTATCGTCATTGTTAGAGCATCAACAGTCGGCAGAAGATAAACCCTGCATTCGTTGACAGTATGTAGACAGTCTGTTTGCTTTCGTGTTGTCGTATTCTTCATTCAAATTTGTCATCAGGTTAAACTTGAATGAACTTAATGACCATGTCATTCTCTTATTTCCTCAGGACATGTTGTTTTTCTGTCTGACTTTGTCTATTTTGCCTTTTGGTGAGTATCTGTATGGAAAACAAATGTGTTTTTGTTTGTTTGTTTGTTTTTGTTACTTGATATTTTCTGTTGTTTAGTGCAATTACAGCTGAATGCACTTGGGTCTGTGCAACAAGCGCAAAAATAACAAACCTTGAGCTGTGTTCAAAATGTATAAATGTATAAATATTTGTAAATTAAAGTGGATAGTGTAAATAAAAAGCCATACAAATGTAGTTTAATTCAAAAGCATCTTTGGGAATCAAAGTTTTAAAATAGAATTTCGTAATCAGAATAATCAAGACTTACTCTGGTTTACAAATTTAAAAAACTCGGATTAAACTAGATAAAATGTACTAAATTTGAGTTATTCATTCAGAAACTCCAAATTGTTTGGAATACAGTTTTGTATCAAAATGTGAACTTCTGAAACTTTATTAAGAGAATGGCCTTCAGTCTAAAGGAATGTTTATATCAGAACAGCTAGATTGACTTCAAAACGCTGTCTACATGCTATAATACACTCACTTTACAGGTTCTTCTTTGTGGAAGATTTGTAAATCCATCGTAGAACTGTACCTAGATTAATATGTGTAACATAACACTATAATAGACATCAAAAACATCAGCTAACCCCCACTTTGGTTATTAGTTATTAAATTAATATTATTAATGTATGTGAGACTTAGTACATTTAGTCTCTGAGGCAGATCATTATTAAATACACTGTTAACAAGTCACGTCAACACAAAGCCTCTTTATGTACAAAATGAATGAATAAATTTATAGTAAAAAATAATCCATAAAATACAATCAAAGACAATAATGTATGTACATATGCAAAATACATAAATGCATGATTTTAAATTTTACACCTTAGCTAATTTTTCCAGTTACAACTTTCAGAGTGACCAAAAATGGTATCACTGTCCATCTTATTGAAGGTGGAAAAGAAAAGCTTGCACTACATTTCTGACCACCGCTGTATGTAAACAATATGCTATTGTTGTTTCCACTATGACTATATCTAGAATTTATATTGGTCAGATATGGTATCTTTTTTTGTTATTATTTTTGTCATTTGTGCTTCTACTAAATGTCCATCAGACACAATCAGATGCAGTATATGTTTGATTCTCACTGTTACAGATGAAGATCTCGTCTAACCTGTTGTTATACCTCATGTATCGTCAGATATTTAAACCTTAAACACCCAGACTCTTGTGGCCACTTCAATTTATTTTTCCTGAATTAAACCTTTCCTAAGTGATTTGTAATCCTATATTGTGAATTTTTCAGTAGAAAATAACTTCTCCTGTATTTTATTTATTGATCATGTAGATGTTCATTAAAGATCAAAGTAAATAAAAATGTTTTTATGTCAGAAAACAGAAAATCAGTGCAAAAGTCACCAAACATATAATTTGATCTTTGTTATAACAAGCATGAAAAGCTGAATTTTACCTGAAATATCTGACTGTATTAATAAGACAAGTGGCTCAAAATGTTTAATAACTAAACATTTTAAATCAATGTTGTTTCTAGTTAACAGCAACTGTGTAGGTCTTAAGTTTAAACGATAACTTATCCGTTTACTATATGTGTAAAACATGATGTTGTATGAAACTTATTGGAGTTATTTACTAAGATCTTTTGTGTCTCTGCCCATTTGACTAACTCCTTTGTGTCTCTTCTTCACTTCTATTTCTCTAATTGAAGTTTTATCACACACTCTAAAAGAAGTATGCTATGGAAGCCATTATAACTTGCCCCTCGAATATGCACCTCCTCTTTTCCATGGGAAGATTTTCTTCACTTCAAATGTCACAGGTGTCAAAAGGCTTGTGAGTGACGGCAAAGGGGTGAGCAGCTTCTGTCAATACAATTCATATAATTGCCTATAAGGCAATGGTGTTCAGACCAAACCGTTTTTTAAATTATGAACAGCAGGTCTTGAGTGACAGATGAATTTGTCCTAAGTGACTCTATTTATGTTGCTCGCATTTACAGGTGAAGGATGCGCGGTTCACATCTTCCTTTGGCGTTGGACTTAGAATACAAGATTTGACAGAACAAGACACAGGAGTTTTTTCAGTGTCTTATACTAATGGTAACAGAGAGGACAATGTCATCATGCTGAAGGTTAAAGGTGAAAAACATACACCGAGTCCAAGAATATAAAAAGTCTGTTGCATCTGAAAACACTTGTAGAAAGAAGTAGCCTGTGTAAAGTCTTTTAAAAAAATAAACACATTTTCTGTATTTGCTTTTTTCAGATTGTGTCGAAGCGCAAAAAATCTACTATGGGAGAATCTTCACGATATATATTCTCAGTGGAGCTGAACGTTTGGAGTTCACCCCATCTAGTGAACTGGATCGGGTGATAGTCTGCTGGGATCACACAGGCGCGAAGAAAGGCAGGTTATCATTGAGTCAGCACTACTGGGAGATAACTGGCACCTCCCAGGAAGACAGTGGCTACTACAAGCTCAGAGGAAAAGATAATACTTTGTTGTATTGGAAGAAGCTTGTGGTCCATGGTGAGGAAAGATGTGACACATATTTTAACATTTTGCATTTCTGTCTCTAATGAAGTGTTCTTTTACTGTGCTCTCTATCCACAGAAAAAGAAAGAGATGTTAAAATTGACGAGGGCAGAGACCTCCACATAGATTATAACGATGTTGCTCCCATAGGGACCGTTACATTTCAACCTCTTGGGACAAACAGAAACTATGCACTGATTGAAAGAGGTACTGCTGACTGGTCTGCAGAACCCTTTCGTGGAAGACTGGACTTTTCAGGCACTTCTTTACGCATTGAGGTTGTAGAATATCAAGACTCTGGCACCTATGAGTTCATCGACTGGAACGGACATGTAGCCCTACGTGTGAAGGTGGAGGTAGTCAATGGTGAGTATCAACAACTATTAGTCATTAAAATCTCTTCAAGCAAAAGGTAACATTTGCATTTTACAAAATGAGAATACACCGTCTCATACAGCCGTGGCCCTACAACGACGTTCCTTCTTTTTTTAATATATATATTTTATTTAGATTTTTTACCATACAATATTACAGTTGTATTCAGACACCACAAGACAATACTCCTGACCCACAATGACAGGATCAAGCAGTCAAGAGTAAAATTTGGATTATTAGGTTTACAAACGCTCCTGAAAAACTCTCTCTTGTTTTAACAGTAGACAGTCCGCCCTGGGTGTATGCGCTTATATTTGTCGGCATTCCCTTCGGGATGATTTGCTGCTGTTTTTGTGTGAAATCGTTGCGTAAAGAGAGCTCCTCTAAAAGAAACGACCCCGAGGTGACAGCAGCACCAACACCTGCATCCGCTGCATATCGTGTAAGTATGTTAAATTAAGTAAGTGTTCAGTCTTTGTGGCATTTTTAACTGAATGTCGTGGTTTATTTGCAGGATGTGACTGAACCTACTGGCCCTGTTCAGTCCAGTACCTCACCAAGACAACCTACGTCTGCCTCTGGTGGTCCAGTGAGTGGAAACACATCTGTCACTTTTTTTACCTGCTCATAACTTCAATGTTATTAGCCCCTTTTCCAACACAGTAACTTTTAGAATTTATCTTTTATAATTTATTTGAAAACTCTCAGCACATTTACACCAAAATCGGAGGAAAATACTTTCCCTCAGCCTCAAAGAGAATTATTACTTTGTTTTACAAAACTTGGCGCACCTTACACTATCCACACCAAAATATTAAATTAATAACACCTAAATTCATGCGTCTCAATGCGTATACTCAGTACGTACTATTTTGTAGTTTTACTACATTTACGTATATATGTGTTATATATGAGTCCAGTTCTCTTAATTGCTTCACTTTGCCAAATCAAGATTTTAGAATTTCTTCTTAAAGCAGTAATGAGGTATAAAGCTCACGGGGTGTTGAAGCAGCTGACTTTTTTTTATCACACCTCATTGTTTTTATCTGTGACAGGCTGTCAGGTGTGAACCCCTAGACAATGTAAAATCAGACAGAAATAAGAACGACAAAAGTCAAGTATTTCTTTCTCATGAGAGAGCGTGACCCCAGCAACACAATATTCCAGATCAGCTCTGGTGCTACCGTGCACTCTCTTCCCATCTATTGACACAAGCACATTGCAGATTACAAAGTACACGTACTTGATAAGCATCGACATGACTATAATTGTCATTGTGATCTATGTCTTGTTAGTGTGTGTGTGGTTCCGGTGGATGGGTATCTGCTGGCCCCCCCTTCGCTCTCTGCTGGCACAGTCTGAGTGGAGGTCACCGTGCCCCCAGTCACTCCTTCACACCACAGGCCTCTGCAGACATAATTCATGCACACACACCAACCCACAAGGCATATAATTTCCAAACACAGTGTTTTAATTCTAACGCTAAAAAGATTATAACACCAACATCCTCTCTAATGAACATATTAATATGATAACCATATAATGAATAATGATCATGAATACGATAACAACAAGCATGAATATGATAAGTATATAATGAATAATGATAACATATAAGATTATTCCAACACAGACATAAGGAACTCGGCCTTTGTCCTTTTCAGCACTGTTTACAAAACGTGAATAAAAAATAACCAACCCATCTTCAGTGGTCTGTCCCGGTCAGGTTTAGAAATCACTCGAGTAGTCATTAGAAATTCCATTACTGTAATTAAAAAAACACAGCAGAACTACGGGTACATTAAAACAGTTGAACACTTTAATTGAACTCTTGACAATAAGCAGCACCGTAATGCTTGATTCATTTATTAAATCTCAACTATGCACAGGAAGCTAAAAGTAAATGAATGGAAGTACACTAACATTAGTAACCACTCTCTGATTTTTGTCAGTCACAGAAGGGTTTTCTCATCTTAAAATAAAAACATCTAATGATTTTATTTTGATAATGATCTTTTTTTAATTGCAGGATTCAACTGTCCATCCACACCCTAGTGCCTCTGCTACCCCAAGTATGTCAGCTTTCTCTGAAATGCCAATGAATCCCCCCACCTATATGGAAGCTATGTCTGACGGTCCACCAGTAAGTGTCAAATATATGTTCTTCTTTTAAGACATGATAGATGTCCTTTTCTTCCCAATGCTGACTTTTTTCTTCCCTATACAGACATATGAGTCTGCGAGCTTCAGTCTGAGCCCACAACAGCCTGAGGTACGTGAACATGCATTTCCTTCTAAACACATATTGAAGAGACTTATACCCTTTTACCTATGAGTCAAACGTTTAGTTTTGTGCTCTGGGTTTGCTTAGGTAGCATCTTGCCCCAGTTCCATCTGTGTTGCCATGGCAAAGTTACACAATGCAGATAGCAATACGGTATACTTAAATGGTAAATGGATTGGACTTATATAGCACTTTTCCACACATTTATAGTGCCCAAAGCGCTATATATATATATATATATATGGGAGTGTGTGTGTGTATGTGTATGTATGTATATATATATATATATACATATACATATACACCTATATATATATTAGGGCATTAACGACTTCAGTTTTTTTCAAGTCGACTTATCCATCAATAAAGTCGAAGTCGAGTCGACAGGTCATGATGACATCATCACATTGTCAGCGGAGGAACAACACAGACATGCGCCTGTTCAGCAATGAGCAACTTGTATTAAAGTTCACTGTAACGTAACAATGTACACTTACAAGACATGAGCATCAACATTTAACCAACAAAACAAAGGCTAACACCTTGAGTTTTCTTTTAAATTTAACTGCACAACATAAAGTGCACACACGCACACACAGGCAGCATGAGCTGCCGCAGCCATACACACAGTGCATGTGCACACACACGCAGCGTGATCGACCGCTGACACACAGACACAGAGTGCACGTGCACACACACATGGGCAGCGTGATCCGCCACCAACGCACACAGTGTCTGCTTAAGTGAATCAGAGGCAGAGTCTGCACTCAATACACAACTACATCCAGAGGGAGGGAGAGGAAGAATAACATGCAACTTGTCGACTCCTCCAAATTATATATATATATATAGACTCACTAGCAACAAATGCCTTTGGGTTGAGCAGGTTGAGCTGAGACAGATTCTTTTAATTTGCAACATTTTTGTTTCACAGATTCTGTATGAAAGGAAAAAAACACAGTTACCATGACCTACAGACCAACAATAACACATTAATTTACTCATTTACAAAGAGCTGCTTTCATTAAAGGATGCATTTTGTATTTGACAGTTAAACTATTTATACCTAACGGAGAATTTTTCAATCTGGGATACAGCGGTGATGATATTATTTCTCTTGATAGATGTTTTAACAAAACAACAAATGTTTCTTGTTCTGTCATCGACACCGTTTAACATGTGAACATTCCAGATCCATCCACTGACTGTATGATCACATGTAGGCCTTTCACTGCTTCTCTCTTCCTTTCAGGCTGCAGCTGGAGGCTCTAATTTCACCTTCTCGGACTCCGTACCACAGTTTGACGTGACAGACTCTGCCCGTCCATCAGCTCCCCCCCTCAGCTCAGATACAACCTCTTGTGTGTATATGTCTGACAAGCTCAACTTTTTGTAAGAGCCATTCTGAAAATTGTGGATTGGACAACAAAGTGAACAGAGTTCTGACACACAATCAAGCTTAACATGTTCATAATTGTATTGGATTCAAAGTCATTCAAACTCAGCGATGAATTATTCTTATTTTTATCCCAATGTTGATATCTGTTGCAAACTGTACATATGCATTTTTTAAATATATTTTTTGGACATTCATCAGTCTTTATTATTATTTTTTTATTCATGTAATATGAACTACAGGTAAACCACTTTGACACCCTAAGGCTGTATACTGATGTTCCTACAAATAATAGGAAGAATATGTTTTGTTTACTTTCTCACAGCCTAGAGTATTTACTGGTGACATTTCTGGATGATTTAATATATAGATATATATATATATATATATATATATATATATATA
>JAPTHA010000002.1:14251908-14263261 GCA_029814585.1 Gymnapogon annona
CAGTTATGCTGAAGTTAAAACATATTCTCTACTTTTCAGAAGGTGTTTGTCTAATTTAGTATCCTTGTTTTTCCCTTTCATAGTGAGATTTGTAAAAATTAAAAAAAATGTGCAAAAAATATATTTAGAATTTATTAATATTTTTTTCTTTAAAATATTTTATAAAAAATGGCCAAAAAGAGCAGTTATCAATTGAACAGAGGGCTAGGGCAGATATCCTTGCTGCAGAGGGATTTTCACAACGAGCTATTGTCATAATTCAGGGGGTGGACTTAAACTTTTGGCCTGTAGTGCATATATTTACTTAAGTGTCTTGATTGTTTGACTTTCATTGATGCTCAACAGTAATAGACTTAAGTTGATGACCTTATGACGTGAACCGTTGAATATGCTGCTGTTTCCTCTAATCACGTCACTGTAAATGACAGTGGGTTCTCGGTGGACTGACCTGGTGGAATGACACAGTAGAACCGGTGTCGACAGGCAGTGTGTTGCTCTGCATTCAAAGGACGATATGACGCAATAGTATGTCTCTGGTGAGGAGGAATGTTTTTAACGCCAATAGTGTTTGAATTATTATTGTTAGGCCGAGTCATATCCCTGGAGTCCAGATGCAAAGCGGCGCTCTTCATTCAGGACACCTCTTTATGATGTTGTGATGTGAAATATCTTGGTTTGACTGTAGGATCTGACCCAGACCACAGCCCCTGATGACTCCGCTCCTCCTCCATACCACCTGGCCTCTTTATACCCACCGGTAGAGCTTCAGCAGCACGTGAATCCTCTTCTCTATAGAGACGTCACATTTGTGTGATGGTTCACCGGTGAGTGGAAAACATCCAAGTGTCTTTTTATTTGCACATCTATCCTTCCCCAGCACTAACTTATCGTTTATTTTCCCTTTCAGATCTACCATCCAGTCAACATTAAAACCAGTCTGAAGTTGAAGATTTCTGTCTGCATACATGTGGACATTCCAATGACAGGAGTTATTCTGGCAGTGCCGGACCCCTCCCCACACGTTGTTAGATTTGCTGTAAAAGGAAAAAAAAAACAAAGTGGCTTGTTGTTGTTAATTTAAGTGAACCACACTCACTTAAGCAACGACTTGTTCAGGAGTGTCTTCAGAAGGTAGTGTCAGGACACGTTTAGGTGGAACTTTTACTAACTGGGCACCCCATGGAAAGAAGTATTATTTTCTCAACCTTTTCAGGGTGTAGCTGCAGAGTGGAGGGTGTTGAACCTTCATCGAGTGAAGACTGACACGGTAAATTGATTGGTGAATATTTCTAAAAGCCCTTTGAAATCAAAATGGCAAGTTTCTCTTTCATTACATGACCTTTTATGTTTTGAGACGTATAATCCTTTTGTATTGGCCACAGACTGTGGCTCTGAACTCACAGCCCAAACCATTCATACTCATTTATGAAGGAGAAATTTATTCGGTGACGTCTTGCTGTGTCTCCTATTTTTGCCACGGTGGAGAGAGCCAGGACTTTAGCAGATGTTTATACTTTGGGACCAAAATAAAACTGTCAAAAATACATAAATAAATAAAAATACTGTTTCGGCACGTAACCAAACTTCAGAACTTATGACCTTAAACACCCAGCGGAATCTAAGTGGTTTGAGGTGTCAGTCATAACTCCGCATGGCCTCTAATATATGTACGCATGTTTTTGGGGTCTTTATCATTAACAGTGTAGGAGACAGAGGAGAGATGAGGTGACACATGATGAAGGGTGTGGGCCTGAGCCCAGGCTGAGGTCTCAGTCTATGTAGTAGTATGTGCTCTGTCCCTGTGGAGCAGACAGGACATCCCAGCATTAGATGCTCTGGTTCCTACAAATATCAAGAACAAAAAGTGTTCATTTCACTGTTTCTCAGGTTGAAATATTATTGGCTCAGATTTGCTTGTATGTCTACAACTGAAAGTTACAAAGTGTTATGTAGCATAGTATACTGCTACATGTGTACTCCGGCTTTCTCGATGCCATCAAATGCAGGAGACAGTATGTGACAAATACTCTGCGATTTTACTCATGGAAAACTAGTCTACCTTCAGAACGTTAAAGCCATTGCACAATAGCGAGGTCTCATTTATTCTAGATGTTTCTGGTCTTTCAGAATCCTTGTGAGCAATGTTACGAAATGAATGTAAGTGTGATATTTTATATGCGATGCAAATATCTGTCTGAATTAGATGTAAAGGAGTGTCTAAACTCTAAACTCATGTGACTGTTGAAAACCCAGGTAACAGCATTAAAAACTGCAGTATTAAAGGTTCAGTGTGTAAGATCAAATGGCAGAAATAGATTGTTTTCATAATGTGTACAATAACTATATATTTAATGTGAATCGTGTGATTTTGTGTTTTACATGTTTTGATAAGTTTGTCTTGTGTTTTGTACAGTTGAAAATCCTATAGCTGGAAACTGAAACATCATTGTATTAAATTGCAGATTTTTGCCAAATGGTGTTTTTTTTGTTTTTAGAAAGTCATTAAATACATGCAAATTCATTATTATAGGTCATATTATCATTCAGTGTTATACAGATGTTTGTCACTGTTACATGTGAAGGTGTGTCAGTCAACTTTTAATTGATTATATCTTTCAGCATTTTCTATTAAAACAAACAAGACATCAGTGCTGACGTCCTCTGAAATCTACCATAACGGAGGGCTTTGACTCTTTATAGACAGTTAATCTTGCACCATTTATCTTTCATGGTGTTGCCTTTAGAGTTTTGAGTATTTTTCTCTGTTGATGTATAAAATGTTACTCCTGTGTGTTCTCAAAAGATCTGATTTTATGATAAATCAAATGTATATCTTAACATTTTGAACACTGTTGTTCATAAAGTTGGAATAAAATATTTTTTTACCTCCATGAAATGTCTCTGAGACTTTTAATTTGTCCTCCATATATAATGTGTACCTAGAATTCAGTACGTGATCATACCATCTAATCAAATGTGATACTGATGTGTCTAAATGGGAATAAAAATGCGTATGAAAACCAGATTATTCCAATTTTATGTGCAATTAACACTGGGCTCCATACAATTTACATTATATGCCATCTGATTGTTTTTGCTTTTTTCTTTTTTGAAGGAACATCTGTTCAAGAATATTAAATATTTTAAATAAGTGTGGTTTCATTAACTGTAATAAACAACTTACATTTTTGCAATTCAGTAGCTAGATTTAAAGTTTTTCTGAATCACTAATCACTTTCTCTGATCCAATTTCCTGGTGATTTAAACACATCTTATCGCTCTTTAGGCACCACCTTGGACTGGTTTGCATTGACAGTTTGCAAATCTGTACGTAAACCATTATTCATGAGTTTAGACACAACCCAAAAGTGAGCTGTTTCAAAACGACAATGAAACAAATATAGAAACTGAGCAAAGACATGTCTGAGACGATGAACTTTAAAAAGGAATCAACACCGTCAAGCTTTTCAAACACACAAAATATATAATTTACTCTTTCCATGTCGCTAATGACCTTTGACCTATGTTTGAGAGGCATTTGATTGAATGATACATTTTTGTAGACGAGGGAGGGTTCAGTTTAGCAAAAACGGAAGGAGAAGCAGGAAGGCATCCAGTCAGCATGACAGTGTATGAGTACAGTGATGTGCATTTCATTTAGATGTCTTTGGCCTTTCTTTGCAGAGCTAAATGCACCACAGTATGTCTGCTGTGTGATAATGGCTACAGCGGTCTACTTCTGAAACGGCTGAGTGCGTGATGTGAAAGCGCCGTGAATGAAGGCTTTGAGGCAGTGGTTCGATTGTATATTTTCTTTGTATCTACATCAAAAACTATCTTTAATGATTGTGAAAAACTGTAAATGTATCCCAATACTAATTAGTTTTGTTATATTCAAGATTTGCAGATGAAGTAATTGCTGCATCGTAAGGCAAGCAAAATGTTTTTTTGTTTTTACCCTTTTCCAGCAGAAGTCTCATGCTCCATCTGTCTCTGTCAGATTCTTTTCCTGCTGTTTGATCACAGGGAGTCGACCCTATTCCAGCCAATTCAGTCTGTCATCAGCGATGCCTCAGATATGCTCCATCTGAACGCTACCGCTTTAATGGTGTCACGCTCCGTCTACGATACTGTAACTGAAATCTGTGACACTTGGAGAAGGATCTTTAAAAGTTCCACATCTGTAACTTTAAATCTTCTCTGTCGAGCTTCAGCAGCCAAACTCGGAAGCTCACATGCAATTACCTTAACCACAGCTGCCCACATGTGGCAGCTCTTCCTTTTATCTCACTCGGGATCAGCAGTAGAACCTTACTTTTAGCCACTCGTTTTTTTTATGTTTCAATGCACACCCCACGTCCATATATGTAGACACCTTATCTTAAAACAGCTGTCATAACACCCTGCTGTTTTTTTTTTATAAATTTATATTCTTCCCCCTCCCTCAAACTTGACATTTACCATTTTTAACTGTGCGTACACCTCCCTTCGCATTAGGCACCGCCCACCCAACACACAGCCAAAGGTTCACTCGAGCACAGAAATTCCTTCCAGCCATGCCAACTCCTCCACGTAGGACACTCAACGCAGACGCCAAAGTACAACCGAAGCTTTTGTGATGTGTAAAGGACAGAGCCACAAATTTGTCTGGTGAATTAGATGACGACGTCTTGATGAGGAAAAGATGCTTGATCTGAAATATGCAAAGTAGGTCAAACCAGTGTCTCCCGGTTCTCTGTGCTACACTAATAGGAGGCAATTACGCTTAAGTGGAAGAATCCCATCATGGAGAGAGGTCGCCTCAGTGTGGATTCATGGCCATCAAACACTCAGTCCAAAGCAGTGGAGGAGTAGGAAGGGTGGAGGGGGTGGGGGCAGGCTCAGAGCGAACTACTGGGAATGAAAAATGTGGTTCTGAGGTCAGGTTGTTCCATCTAGAAGGAGCCGCAGTAGAGGTTCATGTTATGTTTATACATATATATATATATATAAAACGTCCGGGTGAATGAGCAGCAGCCGCCATCAAAAGTCCACAAACCAGCTTCAGCTGAAGACCAGTTTAGAAAAGGTCAACATCGTGACCTTCCACAAAATACTAGATCGGCTCAGCATCTTAGGAAAGCTCAATATAAGACACAAACACTGACAGAAAACTGAACTGGAAATGAGAAGAACTGTGGAAAATCTGGCTTTTTATTTCTATGCAGTAGTGAAACAACAAAACTGGCAGTTTATAATCCTTCCTCTTCTCAATAATTTTGTGCATCTGTTACAATTAAAAATCCCAGAGATTATTTTATTTACCACAGTTGGACAGACACAAAAACCACCAGCATCACTTTTTTTTTCTTTTTACCACCACCACTTAACTGTTCCACTTTTTTCTGTCCCTATTCTGCTTTCCTCTTCTCCACCGCCTTCAGCCGGCCCTCCAAGTTGTTGAGCCGGACCTCCACCGCACTAGACTTCTCCGAGCCAGACGTAACCAGCGTCAACAGGACGCACACCAGCACCAGGCCTGCCAGTCTCACCGCAGTGATGTCCGCTGAGGCAGTCTTATCGGTCACGATCAGCCCGAAAAACCACAGTGCTAAGACGGTTCTCACCACCCAGAACACCTGCCTTACCACACCAATCAGTAGACGGAGAACAATGGACAGCACCCAGTAGCCAATCAGGCTCAGCAGACCCCACTGGGCCACTGCGGTCACGCCCTCTGGGGTGAAGCGGGGCAACGTCAGTGTAGCTGTGAAGAAAGGAAACCCAGGTCAGATTCATTGTACAACAGAAGGAACACTGTGGATGATACAATATAAAAAAATAATAACCACTTGCACTAAGAAAAGGAGTGGCAGGTAAAGTGCTGGAGGCAGAGGCAGGTCTGCATAGTTTCACTTGTAGCACTGAACAATTATTGACACTAATTGTAAGTTAAACTTCATACTTGCTTACAGAGAGATACAGAGGGAAAATGTCAAGCATGTGGCAAAAGCTTATCATGTTCTGAGCCTTGGAGGCCCTGCCTGTATACCCACCGTCAAATCCAGTGACCCTGAGGATCTCTGTGACGTACACAGCGATGACATTCAAGCCACTGGCAGCTCCTTCAGCCAGGAATCGGATAACCATCTCAAAGAACTAGTGGTGAAGAGGAAGGGTGTGGACATGTTTTTGCTTTGTTATAATAAACTGAAACAACGAAGAGAGGCAGCATTCTTATGGCATCATCCAAAATAAGGAAACTGACATCAGCACAACAGTGCAATCAAAGACGTTCATGCAGATGCACAACATCAGGATAACACCAGCTGTTGGTGCAAAACGTGTCTATATCGTTGACGAACAGTGCCGTTGAACTGTAGTGTATTGTTGACCCGGACAAACAGCTGTACATAGAAACGACAGCTGGACAGTGCCCCCCTCTATTCCTGTGCGATCACACCACACACTCTGTACAAACTCACACAACACACACATACAACGTCACCTCCACCGACGGACAAGGTCAAGGATAGAGTGAGTTAGACAAGTGTCTTATCTGCACCTGTTGCACTACACACAGAACGGGCACTGTCAGAGGAAGACTGAGGCATCTGTTACGCCGTGTCACACAGAATTATAACACGTAATGGTTTACTGCTGGTTGGGTCCCATAAGGTTCACCTTTCTCAATGACAGCAAAATCTGTATTGACTGAAATCAGACTGAGGGAGAGAGGTGTGTAGAGGCTCTGATGTGGTTTAGAAAAAGAAAAGTGACAGCAGACTTCAGTGTCTGGGATTTTTAACAGAATAGCTGCAGATGAAGGTTTAGTAGAAGTAGTTAAATGTGCAATATGGTGTCGTTTAGGGGTCGGGGGTGAAAGACAATAAGCTAACAGAATGATCTAATGAGTATTAAATCCCATTTTTTTACTCAAGCCAATGGAAAGTGAATCTTATAGGACCAACTGTACTGCTGGAATAAGGCTTTTTTTTCCATTTTTTGAAACTGTATCCAAGGATGGCATTCTCTACATTCTACTGTGCAACAACTGCACCCTTTCCTTTTATCTATCAGTTTAGACTATGAAAAAGAATGCTACCACTACAGGCTTATACTAGATTGTAGTATCACATGCACTTATCACTATGTACATACAGTTGGACTACAGTCATGCTGCTGCTCTGCATGAACTATTTGACTGACTACACAGAGCCAGCGAATGAGTCTCTGTTTGAGGACAGTCTACATAGAGAAATACCCAGGAGGTTTCTTACCATGGCCACTTTATAGACGTTCTCCTGACCAAACAATGACTCAAGAAACAATACTGCGCTCTGGGGAAAAGGGAACCACAGTGGAGTGGAGTGGGAGCAGCGAGACAGGAGTAGATGTGTGTATGGGTGAGGGGGGGGTTGCATGGATATAAGAAAATATGAAACGAGAGCAGAGAAGATGAGGGGGATCAGAGAAGGGATTAACAAGTTGAGGGGCAAGAGGAGGCGGATTTATGTGAAGGGTGGTCAAAAAATGAATGGGAAAAAGAGAGGAGAGTCAGGGTTAAAGAAGCAACATCAGTGATCAGGTAGAGCTGAGAATAAAGGCCGAGTGAACAATGTTAGTCAAACAGGCCATTGATATTTAAGACAAGAGGAGAGTGAGGAGGGCAGTGAGAGCCTCTCAGCTGACGCCCCCTCTGAGTCTGTACCTCAACAACCGACCGCACGACGCCGGTCCCCAACACGGACTCCGCGTACCGGTGGATCTCCTGGCAGGTCCCGGTGATCACGGTGCGGAGGGTGACCGGTGGGCTGTCTTTCACCGGCGTGGCCTGCTCGGCTCCCACCCAGCCCATCGCCAAACCGAGCACCAACACATGGAGGAGTACAAGACGAGCCATGGCACATGCACAGCCCGACGCACGGAGAGCCATTGTCCGGGGAGAGAGAAAAATCCGAGCGTAGGATATATGTGCAGAGGTTAGGTGTGCAAGGTAGAGCAGGTTGGACAGCTTGTATTCAGTGACTCACTCGGGCTTGGAAGTCAGACTTAAAAATGGCTTCTGTTCACAGCAGTCAAAGGTACTATCGATGTTAAATCAACATGCTGCAGCTCCGAGGTGGGAAAAAAACACCGATATAAAGTGTGCCCACAGAAGTGATTATATTAAAGCATCTGCAAAGGAGATAAAAACCAACAGGCTATTCAATAAAAGGCCAATAACTCTAAAACGATCCAATCTAAGCGAAGATTTCATTAGAAACTTGGCCGGCGTTCGGAAAATCCAACCCGGGACCGATCCGTTAAGGACAGTCCGGCTTTATCTCGGTCTATATTTGGGAAGAAACAGATACCCAAACGGTGGAGATGGCTGCTGCTCAGTGGAGACGCAGTTAAAAAAAAATTTGTGAGGCGAAATACGTGCTGAAGTTTCTTGCCTGGCGAAGCTTTTGCGCGTAAAAAGAAAACGGCAGAGACGCGGTGACGTTGCTGTGAGCACGAGTCTCCTAAAGCCTCTTACTCCAGCCCTGAGCCCCGGGTTGGTCCTCCTTTGTCTCCGAACATGCATCAAATGCATGGATTATCTTGCACAATCATAAAGTCTCTCGTCGCCGCTCGCGCGTGGCACTCCCTTCCTTCCAGCGTTTCTTTCTTTCCTCCCTTCTAACGAGCAACGGCTCTGAGCGCTTTTCCACCGCCAGGACCTGCACCGGTAGGGGGAGGAGAGGAAGGAGATCAACGCAGATTTGCACACTGGGATTTGTGGTCTGCTATAAGTGATGAGATAATTCAGCTTTATTTCTCAATTCAGGTGAAGACCGGGTTGAAATGACCCAAAAGTGGACCTTTGAAATCAGTTTAACAACACAATTACGGCATCACTTCAAGGTCTTACAGAAACCAGGACAGATTGGAGCAGGAAAAGACTGTTCTAAAAAACAAAACAAAAAACAATGACAGTATATACATAAACGCCAACGGTATACAAATGTCCACTATGTTAAGAATGCTATTTTCTCTCTTCTATTTTTGTGTATTGGTTTGTGAAATTGTTTGTTTTCCCCACATACACACACTCACTCACTCACCCACACACAGAAACACACAAATCTCTGTATGTGATGCCAAGAGAATCATATTTCTCTGCATTTCTTCCTCTGTATTTTCTTCCATCCTAAGTCGTACATCGAGCAGATGATACTGGATGGAAGATACGTTCAATTACTGTTGAAAAAAAAAAAAAGTCAGTTCAGCACGCCTTACAAGGCTGGAATGAGCGGACTCTCACACTGATGCCGTCTCCTACTCAAGATTAGGACAGGACCCAACACACTGGTGAGTCTTGCTCTGGGCCCCTCCCAACCCCCACATCCCCAGTATTAGTGAGGACACTGTCTTAGCCAATGTAAATGCGATGGAAGTCATTTGCTCCGAAGGCGGCGTTGCATTTGGGGCACTTCCTCTGGCGAGTATCGTAGCGTGTCTTGACGCACTCGAAGCAGAAGACGTGAAAGCACTTGGTCAGTACTGCATCCTTCACTCGAGAGTTGCAGCACGGGCATGTCAGACGAGCCTGCAGGGAAAAAAAAGGGGGAGGATGAGAGAGAGACAGAGAGAGGGTCTGAATAGCTTCAACTACAACCCGAGCGGCCACTCTGTCCTCAACTGAATGGGTCCTAATGAGTGGACACAAATATCTAGGCCAACTGGGTACATGGGATTCATGAGACTGGCCTTCAAGCTTCACTGTACTTCCCTGGCAATAGCCCATGTTATATAAAGAGCATGGTGACAGATGTGTATTTTTCTTGTTGGTTTTATGCCACCAGTTCAGTATGAGGATAACAAACATACACATATGTATTACTGAAAAACAGCAAGAAACCACGGATAATGACGGGCATGTAAAGAAATAGAATGTCAAAGGGTATAATATGATGAAAGACAGCGTTTGCCTTGGCATCATGCTGCTGATTTTACACAGGTGAAGGGAGATCGTTACATAGACGTCCAGTGATCGCAATCATGTGATTATATAATAACTGTGACAGGTCTAGAGCTGCTTCTCCTAAAAGATTGTTGTGTTTTGTGTTCAAGTGTGTTTAGTGTGAAAATGTGTTTGTTCTGACTGTGGTGATGAATCAAACACACACACACACGCCATACTACAAACACCATACTATAAACACTGGCGTCACTACAACCAGCATTCATTTTCCTGTAACGCCATCTCACCTTGTATTCATTGATTTCTTCATTTAGAATCTCGTCTCCATTGCTGATTTTCTCAGCTGGCTTCTTGGCCTTCTCTATCTTTCTTCGAAGTTTGGAGATGTCCTCCTGAAACAGAGAGGTGAGAGCTGGGGATGAAAGACGTCTTGACACATTCCTCGTTTGACTTGTATTCCACCTGAGACCGTCTCAGTGCAGTGTGTCCATAACACAGTGAGAATGAAAGTGTGGAATGTCTTGTGAGAAAGAAACAACAAGGGTCAAACCACTAATCTGATTGGTAATTCAATACCACACTGGATTACAAAAATCATTTCATGATCCTTATGACAGTTGGACTAAAACCAATTACTTTCCTCCATTAACCCCATTACAGTTTACAATCATTTACACTCCATCTTCATTACTGTAAATCAGCAATAAATAGAACTTATGCATGTACCAGACACAAACATGCAACTTCTTTCTCAGAATTCTCAGTTGTGTTATTATTAGTCATATACGCAATGGAGATCAGACCGCACGTCATTCAAAACGGTTATATAACTGCATGTTATATAACATCCCAAAAACTGCAGTGTTCAATTTTCGTGGCAACTCTTTTCCTTCACTGCTTTTTAAAGTGCAGCTTCATAACAACAAACAGTTTGTCGTTAACGGTCAGGAAAAAGTCACACAGGTGTGAGCAAGCATGTCTCAGCACGAATCAGTCTGTTTGTGATTTAGTTCTTGTCAAGTCGGCAGCGCTGGGTTTTAGAATCTGCCATTATTAGCTAGTTAACAAGTGTTCCCTAACGAACACTATCTGTATAGTTCATGTACTTCAGATGCACTGGTTTTTGATGCATTAACTCAGGAAGGACTGGACACAACTGGCAGATGTCGGGGCACAAAGTCACTGTGACCTCACAAAACATGTTGCCACAAATATCTGATGTAACAAAACAATCACGTTGACATTTTCTTCCAAATGTTCAAAGGTCAGATTCACTCCTTAGATTGATACCTCCAGTATGATCTATGAGATTTTCTTTTCTTTTCTTTTTTTTTAAACTGTGTACAAACACAGGTTTCAACATCATGGAACTTTTACACAAATTTAAATAATATAATGTAATACGTGCAGAATGATTTTTTT
>JAPTHA010000002.1:14263361-14276394 GCA_029814585.1 Gymnapogon annona
TTTTTGTTTGTTTTTTTAATGTCTTGTCAGAGTTCAATGACTCAACGAGGACTCCTACTGTGACATATCACAATACAACGCATGTCCAAAAACCATGTTTCCCCCACTGTATACTTTGTCTTTGCTGTGGTTACCTGTGCTCGTCGAGCGTTGAAGGACTCCTTCTCCCTGGAGATACTGTTTTCTACGACCTCCTCCCTGACCAAGTTGAGCCTCTGCTGAACCTGCTCCAGCTGAGTCCTCACCTCTTCTGACAGCAGTGCAGACTCCTGAGCCTGAAGAACATCCCAGTGAGAATGAGGTCTGGATGTCAGTATGTTGAATCTGCGGCTGCGGTTCTGTTCTGCATCGTCAACTCTT
Organism: Gymnapogon annona; assembly: GCA_029814585.1. Classification (NCBI taxonomy): domain Eukaryota; kingdom Metazoa; phylum Chordata; class Actinopteri; order Kurtiformes; family Apogonidae; genus Gymnapogon; species Gymnapogon annona. Next base: position 14,263,722 of record JAPTHA010000002.1, read on the forward strand.
ACTGTACCTTGCGTTTGTTCATGTCCAAAGCTTGTGTCCTCAGAGCCAACTCTCTCTCTGCAGTGCTGATGGTGCCCTGCAGGAGGCGCTCCTTTTCCTCAAGTTTCCTTACAACTTGCAGCTGTGCATCAACCTGGCAAATGTAAAGAACACAGTCCCAAAACATCATGAAAGATAACAAAGACTCGTCGCATCAAGATGAGATAAATGTGAAAGGACCAGGGGATAAAAAAGCATCCAGTACTTTTTTAATCTCATAATGACAATTTTTCTGAAGTGGCATCAAGCAGAGGTTCTCTATATGATTGAAAAGTGGGCCATAAAACCCACATAATATTAACAAACAAATCCTGAGCCTTATGTTTTATGGAGCTGAGCATCGTCCATTCGCACTCCCTACCAGCAGGTGGTGTGAATGCACTGTAATGACAATTACACAACATAAAAAAAAAGAAAAACTTTTTCATTCATAACTGGCAAAACTCAGGTCAGACACCAACTCTATCAGACTTGGTTTAACCCACACTGAGAAAAAAAACCTCATTGGGTTTAATGGTTGAATAAATAACTGAATGCACTTATAACTTAACTGAGTGCACATGTTAGTTTTGGTTTAAATGTACCCAATTTAGTGTTAACGGGTTTATCTACATATTATTATATCTACATATATTATTGAGTGATCTTCGAATGTGAAGGGTGTTTTCAGTTTAAAGACGTTTACGTTTCAACCGTTAGCAGTGAGCAGCTGAGAGCGCTATGCTAGCGGTGGCTGTGGACTCTTTTCACGGACATTATTTTTTTCTCTTCGACGGATGCATTCAGCCCCTCGTTATCACCTCTGGGACTTCAATCATGTATACTGTACTGTCTTTTTGTCCATGTTGTGCAGGATTCAGTTTGCTGTTGTGTATCGGTTTTCTACTCTTTGCTTAAGCTGCTGTTTTTGAAATTTCCCCTCTGGGGACTATTAAAGGCATATTCAATATTAAGCATCACCACCTGCTGCTCAGTTTGATTTTACCATTAAACTGGTCTTCTGTGTTTTTATATTCTGTATCATCTCAGGTTCAAAACACACCATCTTTTTATTAAATACATTAGAGGAGTTTATCAATTTGGGTTGCCTGTTTGTCACTGAGGGGTGATGGTGGGTCCTGAAGCCGGACCAGTTGAGAACCACTGGTACAGACTACAGTAGTAGAATATTCATACACGGTTCATAAAACAAGCCAGTACATGCTCACATCCCAGTAGTTTAAACAATGTGAGGTTAATTAGTGAGTCACCTGAGTTTTTAACGTGAGCAGCTGGTCAGCCAACTCCTCTTTCTCCTCTTTTAAGAGCTTATGGATCTGGTTGGACTTGATCCGCTCGCTCATCAGCTTGAAGTTGGCATCGTCTTTTTCTCTGAGTTGTTGCATCAGACGGATATTTTGTTCCTGCATGTCCTCAAAGGCCTGGCCTGTCACGTCCATCTCACTCAGCAGTGCATCCTCCTCCTGCAGAGACGGCAGTCAGTGACCGTGAAAACACAGACAGGGTTTGGCATGAATGCAATGACAACATCATCATCATCATCTCACCTGTTTTGCAATAGAGAGCTTCTTGTTGAGGATGTCTATTTGTTCCTCCACAGAGCGGATCTTCCTGAGGGCCTCTTCATCTGCCATTTTCTTGCCCTCTCTCCTCTCTCTCTCCTCCAGTTCCCTCAGCCTCTGTCGCAACTCTTCTCCCTGAATTAGTACATTTTTATTATAGGAATTGTACTATGACTTTATAGAATCAAATTAAGCTGCTGGTAATACACCCTGAAACCTATTTCACAACACCGATAACATATAATAAGTGTGTCTATAACATTGGATGTACAGTGCTGATCACCTCTGACTTAGCCTTCTTCTCTGCAGCCATCAGTTGGACTTTGTCCCTCTGCTCTTTTGGGGCAGAACGGTACATGTCCAACAAAAGCTTCATCTCCCTCTGGGACTCCTGGGCTTTCCTGGACAGTGACCAATGGCATCAACTCAGTAGACTAATAACAGAGAATCATAAGGAACTGCCATCAAACAAACACAGGTCCGCGTGCGGTCTGGCACGGTCCACACTGTACGCACAGTCGCACTAAATCTGCGACCAAATGATATCTTCGCCTCCTTCAGCCATTGTGGGTTGAAAAAACTAAAACGACTTGTCGCGCTACAGAATGACCCATTTCCTTATTTCCTGTTTATCACATGTACGTGTCTGCTCAGGTCTGTTCTGCATAGCTTTGCATAGCTCCGCCTCTCTCTATTGCGTATGCAACCAAAAGACGTGCATGCACTGACGCTATAGGCCCTCTAGTTGGACCCAGCGAAGCCAAACTTGACGCCGATTGGTTAACGCAACAGGTCCGTTGTCATTCACTTTAAGATACCACGCACCAGCACTGTCGCTTCTGAAGGCCTAGACGCAGATTTTGGACCCTGGCAACAAATGATAGTGAATAATTGGATAAAAACTCTAACTTAAACCCCGCCCTCCAAATCTACACCTGGGGCTGGAAGCTTAGCAACCAACTTAGGAAAACTATGAAATGAAGAGTATATACCATGGGGAATAATTTAATACACATTTGTATAAAAAATATATATATTCCTGCTTATGTTTAGGCCAGCAGAGAAGGCCTTGCTGGCCTTCAGGGTCCACCACTCTCTAAACCACCTCTAGCTTTTAATTGACTGTGCTGTGACTATCATTCCTTTCAGTTGCAGTTCTGTATAGGTTTCATTTCATGTATGCTGTGCCGTGCTTTAGGGAGATCTGGCTCCATTCATTATCTGTCTGAAATAACAAAGAAAATAAAACTGTCTGGCCTATTTGTAGTTCTTTAAAACAATCCCAACTGTATTAGTGATGTTAAACTCATGGGGATTGGTGTTTGCTATATTTGGACATGGAGAGGAAGGCCCTGACAGTTAAAGAAGGCTTAAGTCCTGCAAAAGGAAATCAGGGGACCTGTCTTACTGCATGTTTTCATCAAACCACGCCATCTTCAGTGTAATTGGAGTATTGCCACGGTGCAGGGTTGAAATAGTTTTCAACTTTCATAACTCTGTAAGCCTTAAGCCTCCAGTCCATCAACAGGTTATTCACAGTTGTGTGTCTAATTCATAGATAAAGTTAGGGCTGTGGACAATTGAAAAAACTAACAATGCAATATGTTTTCTGCAAGCTATAGTACATTATTAAAATGAAAACAATATAGGATATTTCACCAGATTAAACAGCTTTTTCAGGAAAATGCCTTATAATATACTGGATGATCTGATAAGGGAGTGTGTCTGCACGACTACCGTATTTTAATAGTGACAACCAGATGTTGATCTTTGACATCAATGGTGACAAGTTTTTGCTTAAAATTATCTTTTCGTAGCTCAGTAACTTTGCTGAAAAACTAGTGAACCGACTTGTTAAGTGACCTGCCGAAAGAATGGAATTTTACTGAATCAAACCTTGTTCAGAACTATTTGAACAATAATTAATATGTCTCAATGGACTGTAGACAGAAGAAAAGTAAGTAAAAATCTAAAGACTAAAGAATCATCTCAGAGCCCATGGAAACTCAGTCATCTATTAAAGTAACAAAAGGAAACGAGCTGAATTCTAGAGGACTTACTTGAGCTCTGCTCGGACCATCTTCAGCTGCTCCATCTCCTTCCTCTTTGACCCTCCCACCATGGACAGGCGTTCTGCTGCTGAGTCCTCGGGTTGGCTGCTACTGCTCCCAGGTTTCTCCTTCTCCTCCTTTATTACGTTGCTGCTGTTGCTGCTGCTCCCACTGCTACGTGTTAGCCGTTCTCTCTCCTTCTCCTTTTCTCTGTCTTTCTCCTCTTTTTTTACAATGTCCTTCTCCTTCTTTTCCTCCTTCTCTTTCTTCTCCTCTTTCTCCTCCTCCTTGACTGTGGCCTCAGGTTCTACTCCAGGTTCGGTTTTCACTGAGGCGCCTAAACACAGACAGCACACATTGAGGAGGGACATTGCAACTGTATAAAAACATGGTGCAACCAAAAAACTGATGAGCAAAATTCTAGAAATAAGAGTTATTTCATTGTAAATTATTTACTGGTGCTACTTGGTGTAGAGGAGCCATTGTCAGGCTCCGTCTTGACTACAGGCTCCCCAGAGACTGCTGGTGTGGAGGGAGAGGTGGTCTCCTCCTTCACATCCATCTCTGTGCTTGACTGTGATTGGAGGATGGCGCTGCCTTTGGATGAACGGACCTGCAGCAACATCAGAATGAGTGATGAGTCTTAGAGCTGCCATTTTGGACTGAGATTTGATGGCTTTCCTCACATTGAAAACCTGTTCAAATATTTTGCTCCAATTTGATCAGTTTTAGCTGCTTTGTACTGTAGTTTGTAGCCTGCTTATCCCTCTCTGACCCACCTGGTTGAGCTCAGTTTGGGTTTCTCTTAGTCTCATCTTGTACTTCACCACCTCTCCCTTCATCTGCTGGTTGTGGGTTTGTAGTGTGCTTATCAAGTGACGCATTTCTCTGTTGATGGGCCCTGAGAGACAAAGAGAACAGAAGACAAGTGATTTAAAAAACCTACAAAAATTTGATGAGACAAGATTTGTGTCGCTTTAAACTGGGAACTATTTATCAAGTTAGTTATATTTTTGTGGAGGCCAGGATTCTTAATTATTTACCAGCTTGTTCATTGGCTGCGAGGGTCTGCTCAAATTCAATGCGCAACATTTCATACTCCTTCCTGACTTGAGCCAGTGTGTCTTCCAGCTGAAACACCTCTGTTCGTACTTTCCTCTGCAAAGCCACCTCATCATTCTGCACAAAACGACACCAGCATAAGACAGATACCACGCCAAGTGTGACCCACGCCAACTCGTAACCACACACACGTACCTCCATGTGCTCCAGCTGTCGAAGGCGTGCCGTTCTGGTAGTGTTGAGCCTAGCGCGGGTCTCATCTAACTGGGCTTTGAGGATCAGGGACTCGTTATAGAGGACTGAAAACTGGGACTGCAGACAGCGATACTCTGAGGTCTCTTTTACCAAACCTTCTGCCCGACTCAACAACTCAGCCTGAGAGACGAAGAGAAAAAACAAGAGGCCAAAGAAACTAAAATGTTTAATAGAGAAAACAATTGGACAATAACCTTTATGGTTCAGAAGAGAAATCCAATGCAGCTGTTGGAAAACTGAACCCTAAGACACTGATCCCTAAGTTGCTCGCAGTGGAGCCTGGCAGCGTCTTCCATGGCAGCAGTCGCCCACTGGTGTGTGAATGTGTGTGTGAATGGGTGAATGTGAGGCCAATGTAAAGCGCTTTGTCCCCATATGTGTAGAAAAGCGCTATATAAATGCAGTCCATTTACCATTTAATATACATGCATCCTACTACACACCTTAAGATTGGGTAAGTTAATCTGTAGAAGAACACATCTGACACGGTAAAATATAGTAATTTGATTTAATGAGGTTTTAAATTCTTTATGGATTAAAAAAACTAATAGTTAAACTATTTTACATTGTATTGATTAACTGGTAATTTTCGAGTTGATCTATTTAAAATCGAGTTCCTGGTTAGGTGTTTCAAATGATTTTGCCGTGAACACATGTAAACATCTTGTCTCCATCTCAACAAATTGGAAAAGCGATTCTCACTTTTGAAAAAACTAAAGGTTGCCTCAGTAGTCGGAGAAAATCTGGAATACATGCTACAGGTGTGTACAGGTGTGTACAGGTTATCCTGGTTCCTGACCAATACCACCTGAATTGCAGCCTCAGCCATGTGACAAAACAGGAATACAGACAATAGCAACAGAAGCAAAGTGTCTCACTTCTGAAGCAATGGCCAATTTTGTCTTATTTCCGCGAAAGATTTAAATACATCTGGCCATTAAAACTGTATGAAATGAGTTTCCAAAAACACAAAGTACAGCAGCATTATGATGTAGTCAAACATAAAATCACAAGAAGTATTTAATTATAGGATTTTCACAATTGCATGTGTATTTACATTTTTAATAGTGAATTGTAGCTAAGGTAAAGCTAATCACTACAGACCATTAGAGACTCAATTACTACTTTATGTTGTAGCGTTTACAGACACTGCACAAACAGTATGAGGCAATTAGAACGCAGTTGTAGTTACTATACAAAGGTATTGTCAAACATATATCTCTGCTATCCATGTCAATGCCATATCCCAAGTATGAGTCTTATAATCATGACAGCAGTGTGTGTGTATAGACATGTTGGTTTGTAGTGAATACACAAGTACCTTCATACTGGTGTTGTCCTGGTGGACATTCTGCAGGTCCTGTTGTAGCTTCTGCAGCTCAATGAGGCGGTTGTCAGCCAGCTCACGATTCTCCTCCAATTCACTGTTCATCTCTTCAAACTTGGAGGGAGAGAAGGAAATGAAGGACAAATGTCACCAATGGCAAAAGTTCAAAAGGCATGAGAAAAAAACCTTTCCACAATACTAACTTTAATCACATCCTCACCTTTCTTTTGTTTATGGTGATGGTTCCACACACGCTGCTGGCCTCCCCACACACCTTATAGCCTTTACTGTTCACCTGGTACATGAAAGGGAGTGTCAGAACATGTTTCAACAACAACAGAAGATTTGACACTAATGCAGCAGTGGTCGTGACAGCACTCGTCATCGTCCTCACCCTCTCCAGTATCTCAATAAGGTGCGCGTTAAGTCGGTTCTCTCTGCGTCGGATCTTCTCCATATCCCATTGGAGCTCCTCAATCATAGCCTGCAGCTCGGTGACACGCTGATCCGCCTTGTTTGCTGCACGTCCGAGAGGCCGCGACTGTAAAGATAAAATTATGTTAATTTACATTGTGTCAACTTCACATGGACACCTGGAGCCTCATGTACAAAATGTGCGTATGAACAAAAACCTGGCGTACGAACATTTCCACGCTCACGTTCAGATGTATCAAGATTGAAATGATCGTGGAAAAGTGCGGTGCTCCATGACAGCTTTATAGTTGGCGTATGCACGTTTCTAGTGCTTTTGATCTGTTCACAACACATAGAAGTGATGATGGAAACTGTTAATGATGTGATAAAGGGCATGTCTTAGAGTAATGTGCTCATTGGAGACACACACATGAACGACTAACGCACGTCATCACACTGCCAGAGTCACACCTAAACCGCAGCATAAGAACCAGACGCTGGACTTATGCTGCTGCTCCTGCCCAGTAGACCATTTGGGTCAAACACGTGATAAATGCATTTAATGCAGTTAATGTCAGTCAGAACATTTCAAAGTTGGTTGCCGATTTCCTGGAGTGCCCGGAGACTCGTGCGTCAGCTAGGTGGGTAAGGAGACTGCAGTGCACTCGATTCCACACTGATTGGGATGTACAAAAAAATGTACGTGGATTTATACGTACAGTTTCGTACATCTGGATTTTTTTGTGCGTACATGGTTTTTTGGATTTGAGCATACGCCAGGTTTCAGTATGAAATCCACGCAAGTCTTTGCACATGAGGCCCCTTGACCTGCAAGGATATGACATAGAATTCCTACCTCACTGGTCATATGACTATGCTTCTGCTTTAAGTCCTCTGTGAGCTGCTGTAGTCTCTCACTTTCACTGGTCAGGAGGGAGTTGAGTTTCGATGCTGCCTGCCACAAGCAACCCTCTGAAAAGACCAACAGCACTAGTTTATTTTTTGACTGAACAAATTTAAGTGAGGACTTTCCACTCCCTAATTTACTTGTATCACATGTGTTATAACATTCATTCATTCATCTTCCAAGCCGGCTTTATCCTTATGACATCATATTGTTGCAAGAAATGTCTCTTGATTTTGTGATTTTACCTGGTCCAAAGTCCATCTCTGCCTTAATTGAATCCACAGTGCTCCTAAGACACTCGTATATCTCAACAACACGACTAGCCTGCTTGTGGCTGGACTCCAACCTCTCCTGGAGCTCCGCTTCCATCTCCTCACTGGTGCTACTGGCAAGTGTAGCCAGGAAGGAGTTTGTCGTCTCCCCTTGGTGGCCTGCAGGAAACAAGATGAAGTTTTAATAGAGTGTTGAAGTTGTATCATAATCTACTCATAAACTGCTTTAGGGTTACATATAGTTTAAGCATGTTTGTACATGTGCCTATGTACTAACAGTAATATAGCCCACTGATGTAGTACGACTGGACCTATTACCCAAGCTAAATAAAATAATTGAGGATTCTAAAATGTTTGTGCATTTTTATAGGTGTGACTAACCTCCCAAAAGTAGACCATTACACAACAAGAAAGCCTCACTGCATTGTTTTTATTTGCCAGTGCCTTTCTTAATACTTTTTAAGGACCACAAAACTGCTGTTAAGATCCTCTGCGCTTACCTCTGTCCTTGGCCCTCTCCTGGTTGGAGTCTCCATCTGGTTCGGGAGTTTCTGGCTTCAAGCTGCGCCCTTCACTTGCTGGAGATTTCTCTGGTTCTCTGCTTGACTGGTCGTAACGTCTGATGATCAGCCGAATGTTTTCATCTAACTAAAAGCAAAGGAGCAAAAAATAAATCACCACAAATCAATCTTTGCAGATACAAACATTAAAAAATCTAAAGACTGAACATGAATTTTTGTTGCTCAGTAAGTCTACCTGGTTCCAGTATCTATTGAGGATCAGCAGACTGGCATCATCGGTGGCCTGACGAGTCTCCAATCTCTCAATTCTTTCTCTCAATTCATCTTCAATAACCTAAAAGCAAATACCAAGGCAAAGAATGGAAATGCTGCTTGTCTTTAATTCTCCACAAGGTTTAAAACAGTTGTAGAGAATAAATTACCTGTCTCAGATCGAGAGATTCGCCCAGCTTCCGGTTCTTTGCTTGGAGAGCTTTGATGTCTTGTTCCTCCTGAACCCGGATTGGATTCAACAAGGAACACAAAAAAAGAGTAAACAAATACACTTTGTACCTGATGTTATTTAACAAGAGGTGCCGGTGGTTAGAAGCATCTCACCGAGTTCGACACTCCTCCCAGTTTGATGACCGTCTCCACTGCGGTGCTCCCCCCGGCACCGGCACTGACACCCGGACCTCCATCCTCTCCTTCCCTCTCTCTACGCTTCTCTGGGGGTGCGCCGGAGGACGAGGAACCGCTGGGATCAGCAGGACGTTTCTGTCCCGACATTCTCAGACTCCTGGAACAAACACGGAGACAGAAAAAAAAGCAGAACGTGGCCGATAAGTGATGAGGATGGGTCTGCCGAATGAGTGTTTTCTGCTTCGCCATCGAAGATCTCGTGTTGGCTGTCATGCTGGCGAGATGGCTTAAGATACTTTCTTCATAGATCATTCTGAAAACACACTAACCTACATCGCATAATATCAAACGACACGAAGTCGCTTGCTTTAACAATTTAAAACGAGCACACGCCGATTTCATGTCAGTGCATCGATAGCCGTTTGCTAATGCTAGCTTTGTATAGTGACTGTCCTTATGAAAACACAATTCCGATGTCCTCGCTGAATCATATGATATTCTCTGCAATATCACAGCAACCAATTCCATTAAAAAAAACTTACCGGCTTTAGTGCTATATTTTCAACTGATAAACTGAATGAGTCTGTGGATGTTGATGTTGCGTATCCTTGCCACTCGGAAGCGGAAGGTTCAGTGACGTCTTGAGGTCTTTCTGCGCCCCCTATTGGTGTGGAGGAAAACTGTTTTTGCGACGACTGATAGTCTCTTTTTTTATTAGGACAGGGGTGTACCTGAACGAATATTATCTTTCATATCTTCAGTGTAATTTCAGCATTGCACAGATTCATCTGAAGGGCCAGACTGGACCCTTTGGCGGGCCGGATTTGGCCCCGGGGTCACATGTTTAACACCTGTGTATTAGAACATTAGATCATACAGTAGTACAATATACAAACTCTTATAGAGAACATTTACATGTACAGTAACATGTATGTACAATAACATAAACAAACAAAGAAATTCAACCAAAGGGAGCTGTATACAACTATTATATCACAACAGCAAAACAATGCAGAATCCCCTTCGCGTATTTCTCTAGGTCAAAACAACAAATGTTGCTTAATGTCCTTAAATCTTTTTTTCGTCAATTTATGAGACTTAGATTAGGGTTAAAAAAACAACTTGAAGTCAATCATAAACCCATTAAAGGAGGGTTTTGAATTTTTCCATTTACTACAATGAATATGATATATACACAAAAGGATGATTGTATTAATAAGATAAGAAACAGCTGGAATCAGGTTATCCATTATATATAATATCAACAGAACCAAGCAATGGTAGATCATCATGGATTTTAAGAGATTTGAGTAATTGGACGTAAAACAAATAAATGACCCTTGACTCGGACTTGGTACAGAAGGAACAAGTGTCTACTTCAAATTCTAAAACGTTTTTTAGAAACTCTGCAACTGGTATAAATACTATGTAAGATTTTGAAGTGAGTTTCTTTTACTTTAGGAGAGACAGGCCTTCTAATAAATTTGGAATTTTCCTTTATCATAATAGACTATGATAGGGATTCAGGAACACCTGATATTCTCAGTGTTTTGCATTACTGACTCGTCCAGTTTTTCCAGTGTGTATTAACTTAAATCCGTTTTTAGTTGTTTGTGTTGTATCGCAGTCCTTGAGATCCCATCGGTTACTCAACAAAGACACCTCAGAATCGTAAACATATTTATTTGTACAGAAAATTCTCTCATAATCGTATAATCTCATAATCATATATTTTCTTCTAATGACTGGCATCTTGAGTAAGATGTGATACAAGCAGTTCTGAGACCATTGAGGTAAGCAAAAAAAAACCAATCAATCAATTGTATCAGATTCAATGCATTCATTACACATGCACAACTACAGGGCAACGGAATGCAATTTAGTATTAGGTCAGAAAAAGAGGAAGTACAGAGTATTAATAATATCAACACTCTGTGCAATGGACATAATACTGTATATGCAGATGTAAGTTCTATGGATAAATATAGAGAATAAGTGCAAAGGGCGTAGAGTTCACAAGAACGAGATTCAGTCTGAGCTAGTGTGAAATATTCAGTGTATGAATGAGTGTAATGAATGAAAGAACACTCGGTCCAAAATCTGCAAGATACACATAAAGATACATACTGTATAAAGAGTTTCATTGTCAAAGTGGAATAAAAACCTCAATCTGCAATGTTTTTGTGTTACTGTAGTGCACCCCCCCCCAAACACACACAGAAACACAACTGATATATCTTAGAATGAAGTTCATTTCCTTGTGAGACAAACCAAACATGTCTGAACAGTTTGCCCTCTTCTGACTCTTTCAGTTCTTATGTAAAAAGAGTCTGAACTCTGATCAGCATATCTGAGGGTACATTGAACAGGGTGCAGGGTCCGTGTTGTGTAAAAGTTTGCCTGTCTTTGTGTGTGTTACAGATCCACCCCTGCCTGTGGGTTAAAATCATTATCTGCTGCCGTCACTGTGTGGTCTGGTGGGAGCATTACCAAAGTGTATACAGAGTTTTTGGGGTCATTTTAAGCAATCAATATGAATTGTTTATACATGACGTAAGTGACAGAAAAGGTAAAAACACAAGGTAGCATGAAAAAGTAGATATTCTGGGAAATAAAACTCCATTTAAATAAGTTACAAAGTCCATCTCATAACTTTGGCCTGACTGCTGATCACAGGTTTGAACACGTTCCACAGGTTTGGATCAATTCTGAAATCCTACATGATGCTGTCACAGTGATTTAAGACATTAAGAAAGGATTCCTTTGGTGGCTTATCTCAGATCAGGCTGAAAATGGGTGGACCTTGCAACATTCATCTTGTCAGCTGACAAAAGCAAAGCATTTTGGCCTAAATAACACAAAGAGAAAAGATCACATGACAAAATATACACCATGAACATGCTTTACAAATACTAAAGGCAAGTTGTAAATACATAGGCAAGAGTAAAGAATAGAAACAGTAAAATCTAGAATTTCAAACAGAATACAATTTCAGTTGGTATTTCAGCTCTGCATAGATGCAGAGTTAAACATGACTTGAGATTGGACATAAACTTTATCAGAGGTAGGGCTTGTCTAATATCATTTCGGGGACTATTCCAAATTTTCATTGGATGAAACAGAAATGCTTAAGTCCTTCTAAGGCCTCTGTTCCCTCAAGTTCTCAGAGTCCAGGTGCTTCAGAGGTCACCAACATGTCAGAGATGTAATGATAGAGCACTAAGCCCCGAGGAAACCTGTGCATAAGGGGAGTTTTAAAGGCTGCATATTCTCTGACGAACAGGAAAACGGCGCAGAGATCTGAGAACAAAAGGACACAAAGAACCTGAAATGCAACATTGCATCATTCTCTCAAGTGCTGTTGCAGGCTGCAGGGTGGGGGGGGGGGCGGGGCTGCTCCAGGTCTTGACGGCGCGTGCATTCATGCAGACTTTGAGTTAAATTAAATATGGAAGACACATTGCGTTCCCTGCGTGTTTTTAAACTATTTCCCCCCGGATAAACCCAGAGTCCACAATAGAGCATTGATGCCTGTGCAGACACCGCCCCTGTCTGTCCCACCAGGCCAATTGCCTTCCCAGGGTCACACACGCCCCGCCACAGCAGAGGAACCTCCTCCTGCTCTTCCTCCTCCTCCTCCTC
>JAPTHA010000002.1:14291104-14306669 GCA_029814585.1 Gymnapogon annona
CACTAAGAAGGTCTTGGAAGAGTAAACGTACCCACGTTTCTTCACTGTTTAATGCAAAGTGAGACTGACAATAGGAAAGGGATGACCTAAGGACGTCCAGATAAAAATGAATGATTGAATAAAGTGTTTATTTGACAGCAGTGATTGTATTTTGCTACTATGCAAGTGAAATCAGGAGATAGAAGTTGGAATCCAGCAAAAGGACTGGAATATGCACAAGTTCTACAAACACATCAAGGAATGTACTAAAAAAACCCCAAAAGAAAACAAAACTCAGTAACTCACCGTGCTTCAGTGTTTCATGTTAAGAATGTGAAGGATAATAGGAAGGGAACACTGTGGGTATGGTTACAAAATAGGGAAATGAAATTCAGAGTGTTTTTTCCACTCAGGAAGGACTGAAGCAGTTCGTTTGCGGGACACGGAGTGACACCACATCCTATAGACCTGTTCAGTACTTGGTCTGTCTTTGCTGAGGTTGCTCTTTGCACAATATTCTCTGTCTGCCAGTTAAATTCACTTCCTATTAACACGAGTGTTGAAATATAGAGAGTTACACACTGTGTGTTCATGACTGCAAATCCATAGTGTAGTGTAGATATATTAGATACTTTATAAATAGGTGCAAAATGTGAAAAATGTTGGATGATAAAATGAGATAATTCCAGTGGTGGACCCACAAGGCCAGCAAGGCCTTCTCTGCTGGCCTTCAGGAATATATTTTTCTGCTGGCCTTCAGGAATATATTTTTTAATATGTTTTTCCACAAATATGTATTAAATTATTCCCCATGGTCTATACTCTTCATTTCATAACTTTACTAAGTTGGTTGCTCAACTTACAGCCCCAGGTGGAGATTTGGAGGGCGGGGTGCAAGTTACAGTTTTTATCCAATCATTATTCACTATCATCTGTTGCCAGGGTCCAAAATCTGCCTCTAGGCCTTCAGAAGTGACAGTGTTGGCGCATGGTAGCTTAAAGTGAATCGAGAACGGAGCTGTGGCATCAATCAGCGTCAAGTTTGGCTTCGCTGGAGCCAGCTAGCAGGCCTACAGGGTGACTGTGTGCATGTCTTTTGATTGGATATGCGATAGAGGGAGGTGGAGCTATGCAAAGCTGTGCAGAACAGACCTGAGCAGACACACCAATGGAAATAAGGAAATGGATCATTTGTGTAGTGTGACAAGTTGTTCACACTACAACCCACCTCCTTCAACCCACAATGGCTGAAGGAGGCGAAAATACTGATTTGGTCGCAGATTTAGTTACAACGCCATTCTCAAGAAAAACTTTGCAAGAAAAGCTAGACACTGTAAAGAGAGGACGGCTGACGGCGACACTCAGACGGAAAAAGGATTTATCCAACACTTTCAAAATGGTACGCCTGGGTGGCAGGCTCTGAAAAGTTAATATTATTAAAATATATTGAAGAATACGAATAGTAATCGGCTGACACCAGACCGCACTGCCGTGGTTAGATAGCCTGTCATCGGACTGCGGTGCGATGACAGGCACTGTGTCTAAACCCGCGGTGCCTGTCATCCGCGGGTGATGACAGGCACCGCAGGTTTTGCCACGTCTAAACCCTGTGTCTGATCAATGTCAGTTCCTTTTGTTTCTCTGTTATTAGTCTACTGAGTAGACTAATATAACTCTGTTGTACATGACTTCATGTTCAGGTGATGCATTTGTGTTTTGGTCGAAATGCATCAGCCATGGATCAGAATTATGGTTTTAAGAGGTGCATTAAGTCAGGTAGGACATCACTGCAGGAACAAGGTCTGGAATGCACAGCCCACCACTGGATAATTCTATGGTAGTGAATTAGATATGAGAAATTTTATATATTTTCAAACATCAGATTGATAAATCAGAGAAACAAGTATTAAGGAAATGTTTGCAGCTATAATATATGAGTCATGAATTGTTGTTTATCTGTCATTTTTAGTATCACCTGGTTCAATATGAATATGAACTCATCATATTGCAATCACTTTTTATTCTGGTTGACAATAAGAGCGAGTCTTGAGGAAACAACCCACATAATGATACCAGAAACAATGTTTATTCACTCACAATCTATATGTGAGAGATTAAGGATTTGTCGAGAGTAGAAAAATACATTTTATTTAAAAAATTCATCAACAGGATACTTGTGGTTTGTATAACCGGATTCTACACATTTACAGTCATTGTTCAAGCTCTGCAGTTGCACATGCAGTGAGTTGTTAACTGTCAGAGGATAGACTAACACACACAAGAATAAATACACTCTTAGTTGATAAATACTCTTAATTGATTGAACTGTTTGCACCTTTGACCGTGAGTTCATGTTAATGTTTGTAAATGGATATGCGATTAGATAAGAAAACTACTGTACCTACTTTGGTACCTGACAAAACAATACGACACACTTAACGATCTTAAAAACATTGCTCAGGCATAAAGGGACTTAAATAATTCAAAACTGCCACTGAAATTTCAAGCCAAAAAAACATCATCTCATTCACAAACACGTGTAGAGACACAACCTCCGATCCCGCTGGACGTCATGTTGGACGGTGGTTGTTGTCGATCTGGAACACAGGAGAGGGTGATGTCAGGTTTAATGTATAGGTGTGCATACATTTATCCACAACACCAAACAGGTCCTTACACTGCAGAAGTCGGTGTAGGGTAGTAGTTTGTGCTCAAGGAGGAAAGCTGCTCTTCTCCACATCTCTCCTTCACTGTTGTACTGAATGGCTTCTATAATTGAAAGCCCACCTTGCTTCACAAACTCCTCTGCCACCTGAGGGACAACATTCACTGATCATCCAAGAGGCAATGTGGGCAAAAGTAAACGTCGACCATCATCAGTTTTACTTCGCCCTCTACCACAGCTTTCAGCGTTCTTACTCTTTTTCCAAATAAAAATTCCAGACTTTTTTTCAACTGGTCTTTTTCTCCCAGACCTTGACTGTATGAACTTTTATGCTTGCGATCCTACTTTTTTGGCTGACATTGTACCATAGTACATAATTCACAGTAAATTATGTTTTAGTGACGGTTTCAAAACATATGAAAAACAAAAAACTTTTTCATATGAATATCATGCAAACAAGTTTCCCTGCAGTACCAACCGGTTAGTGAAATCATATGAAATTTTAATTAATTATTTTTTTTTTTCCATATACACCATACTTTCTTCATGTATTTCTTACCTTTATGGATACTCTAAAATTCAACAATGAGAGAAACCTTTTATTAAGAGTTTCACACAAAAATACAGACATTTCAAGGTCTTGGCAACAGTTTTTTAAATGCCATGCTTTTCAAGACTTTCAAGGCTTGCATGAACACCCTGTGCTTCACTCACCTTAGGACAACTAGTAACCAGCAGGAATAAGACGTCCAGACTCAGGGTCACTATTTCGGGGTCTGCCATTTTAAGAGTGGCACAGAGCGCTGACAGCAAACCAAGCTGAATCAGCTGGACACAGAACTCCATTTTCTTGTGGGCAATATTAGCAAGAACCCTGAGAATCTGTGAACAAATATCATGTTTCATTTTAGGGGTGTGAGGCATTATATCACAAAAAAAGAAAGCTTTTTTTTTTTTAACGTGTGTAGTAAAGTGTGAGAAGGGTATTGGCTTTACCATCGTGTTGAGGCCTTGTGAGAAAGGCAGAAGTTGAATGAGTCCAGGAACCAAATTGAGAGTCAGAAGAGCAGAGCAGAACTCAGTGGAGTGAGCTGGAGCAACAGAGACAAGTGGACAAAAATACTAAACATCACACTACAAATCTTTCATTTACTCATTTTACAAATGACTTATTCCTCGAGATGGCTGTGAGCATTCTGGAGACTGCTTAAATACTTAAAGCAAACCAACAGAGGTAACATTATACTCATTAAAACCTGTGTAATGGCACATCGGCTAACTGTCTACCAACACTAAGAAATGGAACCAAATTAGGGATAAAGATCTCTTCAACAGGAAAGGTGAATTGACAGATGTGCTGTAAGAGGTAAAGACTGATCACTCGGAGAGATAAAACCATTGGAAACATCTCTCTAAACTCAACTCATCAAATAGTGCATACACAGGCTCACTCCTGACACGCGGACGATCCAAGTCAGTGCACATGTGAGTTCTGACAACAGAGCAGGGATCTAACCTGTCAGGTTGTTAAGGACCCATGCTGTCTCTCGAGCCAAGGCAGGCTGAGTGTGCAGGTAAACCTGAAGAAAGGTACACAATGCAGCTGGAAGGCCAACGTCATCCACTAGAGTGGTCGGGTCGTCTACCGGACTTGATGACAGGAGGTTTCCAACACAACGCAGTAAAGGACAGACCAGCTACACAGACAGAACACATGTGACATCATTATATGTCAGCACACAGGGTATTTTAATTGTATTTAAAACATTTAAATAATTACATCCAAGATTTCACACTGCAGTTGATGTAAACTCATATTTGTACTCCATATCAATAACACAATTCATTATATATTTTTAAATAACAATTCAGCCAAGGGTAGGTGCTTGAACATGAGAAAGGAGTTTTAAAAAACATTTAATTCGATGAAAGGTCAAAAATATGACAAAATTCAACAAAATTGACCACAAACCCGTGTCACAACATTTACACTGTACTGTATATATAGTTATACAAACACGCATTTTAATTTTGTATGAATATAATCATGCTTGAATCTCAGCTGTGATGCAAGATTATGGATGGGACACAACCTCATTTCTCGAACCTGACGAATATATAAACATGAGAGGAAAGCATGAAGACAAAATTTGGAATTCTAAAATAGAGTTTGTGAAAGAAGTGAGTGACGTGAGGTGCACGATGTCCAAAATCTGTGAACGGGCTTTTACCAGCTCCATTCCTTCCTCTTTTTTTCCATCAGCAACAGCACCGCTTATTGACACCAAGAGGGAACTGCACTGGAAAAGGGCCCCCAGAGACAACGGCAGCCTGCCACCCACAGTGCTGTATAAGAAAAGACAGAAAATGAACAAACAACGATATTGAAATGAACAAAGCATCAATATTAGGTGTTAAAAGTAAGTAAAGGGAATCCAATATTGGTATCTCATTAAGATACAATTATTCACCTGCTTGTGAGATAGTGCAGACACCAGGCACACTCAATGGCAGGAGCCAGGCCAAACTGTGGGTCAGGAGTAAGTACTGATAATAAAAGCAAGGGCAAACTGGAGGCCAGGACCACACTGCAGAGAGAAAAACAATCAACTGACGGTTAGCACTTCAGTGACTCACTGAGATGTTATTTCAACATTATTTTGTCACAGTGCAAAGAAACTGATTTTGTGGGAACTAGAGAGCCATTAACTGCTTACGGGATCATTTTTTCTGCTGCAGCTCTGGTCTGTAGCAGCTGAGAAAGTGTGAAAGCCACAGCTTCCACCAAGGCCAGGTTATGTCTCTGGTTCTGGACACACAGAGTCACATATCAACTAAATATTTTTGAGCTTTCACTGTCAGTAAAATGTTCAGACATGAAAGCAGTTAAAAGTATAACAGAGCTTTTTTTGCTTACTTCCAAACAGCTGGTCAAAGCAGGTATGATTCCTTGGGCAAGGAGCTTCTCTGTAACTGCATCACTGTCTGGACACAGGTTCCCCAGTGTGTAAAGACACAGCTCCTGCATGAACAGTTAAACTGTCACAAAACCATGAGTACAATATTAAATTGTGCTTGGTATGAGAGGACACTCACAGTAAAGGTGGTGCTTTGGCCTGACAGGTAGGTGAGCAGGTAAGGGGTGGCGGGCAAACAGGCAGGGGCCACAGCCTTATGGGGAGAGTGAGACAACTCATGAAGACATCGGACGGCCTGCAGGCGGCACTGAGCATTAGAGCCAGTGAGCAGCCCGACCAGCAGATGCATACTGTTCTCCTGCCTTCAAGAAAGACACATCAAACACACACACGACAGAAGGTGATCCTGTGTTGTAGAGGATGGACTCACATCTTTTACTTAAGATCCATTTTATAAGATCAAAAAACAGTTCAAGTATCAAGAAAAAAAGAGCAGAATGGGCAGAAAAGCAGATAACCAAGGCACATGAAAGGAGACACATTTATGTGTAATAAGAATGTGTTTAACTCACCTTTATAGTTCAGGGCAGAATCATTTATAAGTAGATTTTTATTTTACATAATAATGTGAATCTACATAGTACAACATTAATCCCACTGTATAAAATGTTGAAGTGACAGACAATGGAAAAACTCAAATGTAGCGTTGTGTCTTTTGATGTGCTGTCAAATGTTCCCAACATACTTGATGAAGGTGAGCTGTGCTGAAGGGTCACGTAGAGCTTTACTCAAGGCTTTCAGCTTGGCTTCTTTCTCTGGCCCGCTGTGCTGAAGCTCGTGCAACAAACTGACCACATCCTGTGGATATTAAGGGGCAGCTTGTCAAGGATCAGGATATTTTGTTTGAACCGACCCATGAGCACTAGACACTCACCTGTCTTGCAGAGCAGGTTTCCATGGTGACCACTGGATGTTCTTCATCATCATTCAACAGGAGTCTCTTGCTCACCAGCTGTCTGTGTCTGCGGGCCTGCCTCAGAGCTGCACCAAACCACTGACATAATCAACACAGTACTTCCTCACTGACCTCCGTGTAGACTTCATAAACCATGCAAAAATAGAAATCATTTTCGAGAAAAGGGCATCGAAATGTTTGAGTATCATTTGGCTTTCCACTGCTTAAAACAAAAGGAGAAAAGTAAAACATTTGCAGTGGGAAGAGCAGTGTTTGTTTGTTGTGGTTAATTTATTTGTTACTTGGGTTTCTCTCTCTCTCGTTCTGGTGAGATGGACATTACTGTGATGAGGCTGTGTTAAGTACGTTACTGAGATTTCTCATAAGGTCCAAACGTTGCAATACATGACGAAAAGGAAAAGACAGTAGGATTAAATACTTTCCACTCCTTTGCGGGTGTGTAAATAACTGCAGTCAGCTATACATAGCACTGAAGTTTATCAAGCTTCTTTTATTATGGCAGGATGAATTTCCTTTTTTGTTTCCGTTATTTCATTTCGATATTGTTTCGGGTATTTGTTTTGTTGGTCGTTGTATTTTTACATGGCCGGAAAAAAAAACATTCATTAAAGTACACATTCTACTGAGGTTAAGGAGAGTCGGAGACACTCGGTGATCAATGCATTAAATACAAAATATCTTGACGTTAGAGATGGGAAATGTTTGATACTATGGTTTCGAAGGCTGTTTATTGCAGTTTGAACAGGTACCTTTTTCTTGCTCTCGCCTCCTCAACCGGAACTGCTCCGAACTGTCACTATGACAACCAGCTTTGTGTCGGACTTTGTTTAACCTCCACATCATCGGTCAGAGAAAGGCAATCAAATTGAATCTTGGAAACTTAACATGTTACTGCTTCTCTTCAGTTTACCCTGCACACACCAACGTCAACACTTTAAAACTTCCGGGTTACCGTATCACGTGACCACACGCCCTGAGGTTTCGTGTATTGACGCAACTTGTAAAAATAAACCAGACGATGTAGAAAACTAATAAGTTTATTTTACATTCATATCACAATGTATCAAAACTCCTAAAAAGTTGCAAAAAACATGCGGAAACATGTAACTTCCACCCATATCAAAATGATTTAAATTGAGACGAGTTTTTGTAATTTTAATAAAAAAAACTCCAAATAATTTTTCGAATGATGATCAAATTTTCACCGCAAAATGTTATGTCTTTTATGTGATATCAATAACAGTTCTTCGTAAAACTCTCATACATGGGTTTGTCATAGGCAAGACAAGAGAGATACATGATTTTTAAACATTTCATCAGATTAAAGACAAAAATCAAACAAGGCAATCATCTTGATAAAACAGACATGTTGATGATTTACCACAACGTGCCATTAGAATGGCAATTACCACGCATGCAGAAAATAAAAGACTTATGGCTAATACAGTGAACAAATGCACAGCATAAAAATGTAAGACTGCATCATGTTAAAAAAAACCTCTCTTTAGATGTAGAAAATAGGAGTTGAAGTAGGATGGAATGATACGTGTTGTTTTCATCTTCTGCTCTGAGAGACGATGAATCACACATTCCCGTTGTTGTGGTGTCTGATGTTGACTTTTTCTGTAAAGATAAAGGCAAACTCTTTACTTTGTTAAAAGCATTAGACAGGTTTGGTGCATCTGATGGTGGCCATGTGCATAATGACACAACACATACTACTGACAATGGCCACAAGTAACCAGGAGTCTCCCTGTGCCATTCTTCACAGGGCCTTTTTTCCCCCACCTCCTGAATCCTCAGATCTTTAAAATGTGACTTTAAAAAAATTGGCATGAAGCCTTTGGAAGAGACTTCATGACATTTCACAACATAGATATGAACTAAACTGACTTGATTCGTCATTAAAAAGTATTGATCTGATAAAAATAACAGAATTGTAATACCTGTTTCAGTGTGTCAGTAGAGGGAAGTTGCCCCTCGCTATTTGTTTTTCAGATTTCAGCTTGTTTTTCTCTGAAATGGGGAAAAAAACAACAACATTAAAAACAAGCTAACAAATGGCAAACCTGTCATTGGACAAACTTGTCAGATTTGGCAACTCACTTTTCTTCTTGTCTGTTGGAGGACTCTGTAATTCTGGAGGTAGTGGTAGTTCTTCAGCTGAATTATCTTGTAACTCTGGTTCCTTTTTCTTCTTTTTTTTCTTCTTTATGTCAACACTGTGCTCTGGTGTTGTCTCATGATTAATATTCTCTGGTGTCTTTGACGTCTTGTCATCTAATATGTGCTGGGATGTTTCCTGGTGGGGAGTTTTGTCCTTTTTCTTCTTGGTTTTCTTTTCTTCCTCTAGCTGCTCTGAACTTTCCTCTTCAGGACAGGCCTTTTTCTTCTTTTTTGCTTTCTTTCTCTCGCCCACTTGCTGTGGATCTTCCTGGTCAGCAATCTCATCACCCTTTATTCCATTCTGCTCTTCCACTGCCTGCTCTGAGGTGCCATTGAGTTCTCCTACGTTCTGTTCTAAATGGTCCTGATTCTCAGCATGTCTTTTTTTCTTCTTTTTCTTTTTTACAACCACATCACCTGAACTGTGGGTTTGTCCTTCTGCGTTCTCTACACTTTGCTCTCTATAAACGGCGCCCTCCTCCTCCGCTTCCACTTCTTCAGCAGTGGTTTCTGATTTTTCCTCATTCCCGCTTTTTTCTTTCTTCTTTTTCTTGGCTTTCTTTTCTTTAACCACAGGCTCTGGGATGTCCACATTGTTGGTGTTGTCACTTCTCTCCTCTGTGCTGGTGTCTCCTTTTGGTAGATTCCTGTCATCTTCTCCTTTTGTCTTTTCATCCTGCACAGTTACATCAACACACTCCTGCTCCTCCACTCCCTTTGCGGTTTTCTGTTTGCCATTAGCTGCTTTTCCCTCCTCTTCTGTCTTCTCTCGTTCTTTCTTCTTCTTTTTCTTTTTGGGCTCAGACAGAGTCTCATCTGGGTTTTCCTCACTCAAAGTCACAGCTTTACTTTTCTCCTTCTTTGGGGTCTGTTTTGATGTTTCTGCTCCAGCGTTGGGGTTCTGCTCCAGGTCTGGGTTGACTAAAGAGACCACAAGTGCTGCCTTTGTTGGGCTGCTCATCTTTCCTTTATCTGCGTTTGGTGGCATCTCTTCACTCACCACCTCCTCCTTCTGTTCAACTATTGCATTATTCTGCTCAACAGGAGCATCTGTTTTTGCAGGAGGCTTAGTTCGGGGTTTCCGGACTCTTGTTTTCTTGGGTGGGGGTGCTGATGAGTCCAGGGCATTGATGGTGTCCATCTTGACTATGTCAACATCTGTGCACAGAGAAAACACAGTAAAGACACCGACACTCAAGAAGTGGCACAAATGAGCACTCCTGTAAACACAGCTCCATTTGTATGGAATCACTGTGTCCCGTCATGGGGTTGTTCCCGCATGGTGCTGTCATGTCCCTGGTATAGTAAAGGCTTCACCTGTTCATCTCAACATATCTTTCATTTTCCACACATCCTCCACATTTTATTCTACTTGTTTCCAAACTGAGAATGTCCCATAAGCACGGGTCCCATTTTCCCTCTTACGTGGACTCCTACATCGATATGTCAGGAAAAAAAGTGTTAACGGGCAATTTTTATATCAAAATACTGGCTTCACGTTACGTCCTTTGTTGAGGGTGGCGGAAGAAGTACACATTTTCTCACATATAAATGCAGATACTGTGGCAAAGGTACAGTAGAACCTCATAGTTCACGTTTAACTAGCACAAGGTTTCACTTTCTTCTTGTGTGGTGTTAATATATTTCAGTTATACCTGTACGCTATTTAGTCCCGCTCTAAAAATTAGCTGCTACATTTCAGTGTCTCGTCACAGCTGGAAACTCATTTTATAAAGTATTTTCAGTGTCTTCTGAACAATTACTTGTCATATTACTTCATTTGTGTGTTTTTAGTTGATTCTTAGACATTGGTACTGTGTAGATTTCAAGTTTTTTTTTAAATCTCCATGATATCTACTGGGTCTGTTTATCATAGCACTTAAGAAAGCTGAGTTAGCTTATTTATGTAAATGTTGTAAAGACGTAAATCATAAAATGTGTCTACAATAATTACAATATTTCACAATGAACTAATATCACCACTATAATTATTTATACATTTAAATCAATATAAATGTGTAATAATGTACGTGTGAATAAAATGACAAAAATCCACAAGTTCTGAATTCTAGGCAAGTTAAAAAAAAGATAAAAATTTGAAAAATTCACACCATGAACCTCTTTTTTTCCAGATCTCACACATACCCATACGCCCAACACACACACACACACACACACGCACGCACACACACACACACACACACACACACACACACACACACACACACACACCTACCTGTCATCTCCAGGACTAGTTTCTTCCATTTCTCCACATCCAGGCTGCTGTCGGAGTCAGAGTCGTCTCCTTCTCCACCCACAGTCGTGTCTTTTCCTTGTGTCTTGGATTTCTTGGCCTTAACAAGATTTTCTGTAGATTTTCCCTCAGTCTTTTTCCTTTTTTCTGGCACAGTCTTAAAAACGAATAATGATCTTTTCAGTGAAATTTAGATTGCTTGTTACATTATTATTGCAGCGGCAAAATCAGAAAAAAAAGACTGAATAAATGCTTACCTTCTTTTTTCCAGTCTCTGCCTTACTCGTCAGTTTGTTGTTTTCCTTTGTTGGTTTGGCTGTGACATGGAAAGAGCAGGTTATGAAAAGGTTCACCACCAGAAGCACGCTAGTGATGTGTTATCCTTTGGGGTAATACGTACCAGGAGAGGGGGCTGTTACATCTGATGACATGGCATCTGCATCTCCCTGCTTAGATTTACTTTTGTTCTTCGCACTTTTACCTGGAGCTCCCTTTGCTGTGAAAATGGAAGCAAAACAAGTCAAATCATCTTAAAGTCTTCTGAAAGGCCTTCATTTTGATCAACAGACACACATGCACACCAAAAACTGTGCATTGTACAATTTTTGGAAGAATCACATTATTCAAGCGATGGTGTTTATGATGATGATGACTATTATTATTAGTCCTCATAATCAGGTTACGAGGACTCAGATTAACACATCTAGATTACTCCACAATACTCTGATGTCTTTGTACATCTAACCTGTTAATATGATTTATTTCAAATGTCTACACATAAGTAAAAACACAACAACACTTTAAAGACGGAAGTGATATAGATAAACATGAGTGGGAGACAAGATTTTACCATCACTACAAAATCCGATCGACCCAATGTAGTCATTGAGTTCATTATTGGAATTCTTTCCTAAACGCTTCATCCCATATAACTAAGTGCATGTAACACACTGGATTACGATCATCTGTTTTTTGTGGTCATGTAAACAGACTCACCATTTTGAGTAGAGCTGAGAGGTTTTATGTCAAAGAAAAAAGAAATACAATCTCTACCTTTGCTGTGAGTTTTTTGCCCATCAGTTTTGCAGCGCTTCGCTTTACCAGCCTGTTTTTTCTTTTTGGAGTTTCTGCCAGAAAAATGTAACATCTTGATTTAAACCTCATTCCTTCTACCATAGATTCAGTCACCGAAGTAGTCAAGGTTATACTCACTTCAGCCATGATTTGTAGATTTTTAACAAAGTTGCAGATGATTTTTTGGCACCCTGCATTGATAAAGACATTGAGATTAATACATGAGCACGTACATGCTGTTTTAGGTAGATGGAGCACAATGTACATGATTTAAAGAGTACAGACACAATCAGATTTATATACTCTCTATAAGGCTGCTGCCATCAGGCAGACGCTACAGGACCCCACAAGGCCAGGAAGAACATCTACAAAAATGATGTATTCCCTCTGCAATAGCTGCCCTTACAAACATCAAATGAAATGCACTGTGTTTTTAATGTTTTTAGACATCTTATTTGTTTTTACACATTTTTTTATCTGTGGTTCTGTGTGGACATGTGGGAATGTCGTTGAGGCATGAATGTGAGTTATGAATTTTGAAGCCGTGACAAAAGAAAAATTTCTGTTTTTATCTGGAACAGACAACAAAGTTACCTATGTAAGTGCATTTAAGTTGTTAACTTAGTGTTATCGACTGACAGACACTCCCTCAAGAAAAATACCTGTTTAGTCTAGTGCTGAATTCAGAAATTTTTTTTAGGTTTTCTCTTACCATCATACACTCCTTCCTCACAGGTATGTGAGGCTATGATGCCTCTTAAACCTACTACTGTTCAATAACAAAAAGAGACATTCTGTAGATTGTGTTGTTATGTCACTGTAGTGTTTTAATGTTATTTCAGATCCAGACCAACAGACTTATTAATCAACTGAGGCTGCAGTTCAACTTTGCCCCCAGATGAGTCCTGCGATTTTCAGGTTGAGGAAAATTATCAAGGTCTAGCTTAAGAAGTTTGGGACTGAACTTTCTCTGATTAGAAGAGGCAAAAGTCATTATTTGACATAATCATGTCATAATGTAGAACTGTATTCTGCGTCACCTTTAAAGTACTGAGGAGCCCTCCTGTCATCCAACAGACAGCTTCAAGACTGGACTTTGCTTTAATGGAAACGGGTCATGTGGTCTGATGAGTTTAGACTGACCTGTGTTCCAGAGTGATGGACCAACAGGATGAGAAGAGAGTGAGATGAAGTGATTACCCATCATGCCTAGTGCCTACAGTACCAGCCTGTGGGCTCAGTGTTATGATCTGGGGTTGACAATGTTACGTATCTTGCTCTGCTGTCTAAGTATCGACGGCACAAACCTAAATATATTACCTAAAAAAGGAAGAATGTGAATATTTTCGCAACTTTCGACTTTGTAAGTGCGCCACACACGTTTCGTTCCCTTCATTTCAGCAGTAAACAAACTCATCCCTACCTACATGCTATTATACACGCACAGAAGACTAAACTAAATAGCAGACAGAGATAAATATTCCACATCAGACAGTCCTTTGGTACTTTATGAAAATTATACTAGGTAAACTACTTCCGAGGTGACGGGGTCCACGTGAACGTGTAGTTTTCGAACCATTAAACTGTAACATTTGGTTGGAATCTGCGCCAGCGTGTGTGTGTGTGTGTGTGTGTGTGTGTGTGTGTGTGTGTGTGTGTGTGCGTGCGGTGCAGCAGTGACTGGACCGGTGTCGACCTGTGGGCTGAGCCCCCGGAGCTCCTTTGCAGCTGAGTGGAAACCATGCTCTTCCAAATGGCGGTAGATCAGCAGGAGCAGCTTGTGCTTGGATGCGTTCGCCGACATCATCGACACGAGAAGTAAACGACAAAATAACAAAAAACAATGTCTGCGAATACTTTCATAGTCAGTCAGGATACTTATTTATCCGAATTGTGGTCATCTCAGTAACACGCATGCTTCCAAGTTGACCGCCGGATGTCGTTCTGTTCACTGCCGCAGTGCTTCTTGGGAGATGTAGTACTTTCGTAAATACGAGGAAAATATAAGGAAGTGCTCGACCAGTATAAAATCGTGTATTCCATTCACATCAGGATATGTTATTTTTAAAAACTGAAGAAATTAATACATTAATTCAATAAGTCATTTTTGTCATCTCTTACTACTTTCACCAGAATTTGGATCAACAAAATCTTCCATTGATCAAGTAATCCACTCTTTAGTTTCGTTTGAGTTCAGTGCAGCTCAGTTTAATCTCGGTCAACCCTCAGCTATTAAAAATCATCTATATTTGAGAACAGAGGAGCCACTGCGGTCAAGGGCGTCAATGCATGACCAGTCCCATAGGCAGTTGGGCGTTTAGATTGGAAGGGACCAAACTGCAGGGTTTGGCTCTAAAATGTTAAAACAATGACATGTATTTCTCTAAGTGCAGCTTTCACTCCATCCTGATGGTGAAGCAGCTTTGTGAAGACTTTCTTTCTTCCTGAGCTTTTTGTGGTTTTCTGGTAGCTCAGGCAATAAAAGCAGAGCTCAGTAGCAAATCATGTAATGCGAAAAGAAAAGGTTTCAAGAGGAATGCCAGTCCGTTCAGTTTATTTGGGATAGTTAAATGAGCGTCCAACACTATAGCTGGTGAAAAAATCCTATATATTAGAAAAATTATTATAACTCATCCCCTTATTTACTCTACGTGAAATTTAAAGGATCCATTTTGTCAATATACAGTTGAAAGAAGTCAGTCACAGTTAACTGTATCAATGGAGTTGCAGAATTAGAAATGCAACAATGTCCATTGGGAGTTGTTTGTGTATCTTGGTTGTTGGAGTTGGAAGAGTCTCCCACTGTGAGGGATCTCTACTGATCTTACTCTGGACCCACATTTTCCCACATTCATGATTTCACAGAATGTAAACCAAGCAAATGTATTTTAAAGGTAGTTGAAAAATGCATTTACAGCATGATCATAAGCATTTTGAAATAGTGCTTGTCTATATTTTCAACTCTGCATTCAGACCATTTGTTCATTATGCAATAGGTGAGTGAAAACCACAACTGGGTGCTGCTGTAGAATATTGACTGTGTTACCCTGTTTACACACTTTCCTTATCTTTTTGGCACTTCTCAAAGCTGTCTCGATTCTACATGGCATTTTGATTCTGAAGGGTTTGACAAGTTAAATTTATTTTAAATATATATTTAGTTCAATGTGAATGACAACATGAACTTACCGTGTAATACCATATTTCACTTAAAAGTCTGTAAATAAGAATAATATAAGTAATCATCTCAGTAGATTCCTACACTTATTTATTTTAATTTAAACTCCAGTACGAGTCTATCACCCACTTTTGGGAGAATCGTCACATCCAACATTGCACTCCAAAAAGTGACAATTTGTGTCTAGTTTAAGTGCTGCTGAAAAAATATCTTGGTAGTGCAAGAATGTCAGCCCTGTTTTTAGAACATAGAGCAGGTCGTCTGGTAGCTCTCTCCTGATCAATCAATCAATCAATCAAATTTTATTTATATAGCCCTTAATCACCCAAAGGGTCTCAAAGGGCTTCACATGCCC
>JAPTHA010000002.1:14308673-14326663 GCA_029814585.1 Gymnapogon annona
CACACACACACACACACACACACACACACACACACACACACACACACACACACACACACACACACACACAGAGTCTGAGGATGTTTTCTCTGGGAACCTCACCCTAACGTCCTGGTTGGAAGGTGATGTCTTTACTAGTAGACCATCTTCTCCAATTCTGCACCAATGTAAAATCAGACCAGATCAGTTCAACATCCAGCTGAGGCAGAGAAAATTGTAAAAATGTTAAATATATAGTAGTATGAAAATGTGCCAATGTTGCAGTAGTGGTACGTGAGAATATTGTCACTGAACTGAAATAAGGTTGTGACTTGATAGCATTTTCACTCTTTTTTTTCCCGTATAAAGACATGTAAACCATAGAGGAGGTAATTAAAATATAATGATGTATATGTCCTTTTTAAAATCTCTTCTTCCTGAAGCACAGGTTAAAAAAAAAATCACTGTCTGAACATAAATCCATTGTGTTTAGTTAAACAGATTATTGGTTTAACAAAGCTGAGAACCAGACTGTAGGTTCATAACCCTGACATATAAATGATCTCTTCTCCAAATAAATGATCTCTTCTTCTCCTGGTTTTGACGTGTCAGCCTTGTCTGTTGTGGCCCTGGGTTCCTTGACTCAGCTCTCTTCTTAAATCTCTTCACTGAGGAAAGAAAACACAATCCACCAACTAGTGGAAGTAAATGGGCTCTGGGCACAAGAGGCTGTCAGGCAGGGAATCAGAGGCAGCTGGTGGTGAGACCTTGGGTCAAACTGGAGGAGAGTATTGGGTAAGTAGGGGGTCAGCAGGAGCGGACCACTGAAAGACTCCCATTCATGGTGCAAAACCAGAAGAAGAAAGCAGCATATATTAGAATGTGAACATCACTGTGCAGTGGGTCTCGCCGTGCTTGATTTTAACATCCTCCACGACCTTTGCTGAAAACGCACACACACAGGTTTGGGCAAAGCATCTGGTTTTGAGGCTGACTCAGCTTTCATTCTCAGGATGTTGATGGAGCCGACCACCAAGAACTTACAGAAGAATAACTATTTACAAAATGGGAAATGTTATATACCCTCAGCACAGTCTTCATCTAAACAAAATTAGATAAATGTTTCATTAATCCCCGCGGAACCTTGAGGACCTACATGTGTAGCAGAGTAACTGGAAGAGTTCAGTTACGCTTTGGAAACAGTGCAATGAAGTCAGAGTCAAAGACAGAGAAGCCGAAACAGATGGCGTCCAATAACTTTATATCCTTAAACACAGGAAAAAAAGCATTTCCCCTGGCTTTGATGACACGTTGGAGAAAAGTAACAGCGATATTTGCACAGGTTACAGTCGTAAATGGCACTCTGTTTCGCAGGAAATAAATCTACTTTACATTCCACATGTTCGGCTGCTCACATCTGTGCTCACTGCAGGTAATTACTGACAACTACAGCTGCTGAAATTTGTTATTACAGGGCACCTTTAATGTGACACAGTCTGTCAGCGCTCCCTTTTTGGCACAGAAAAATAAAACTCATTCAGCGGCCAGCTTTAAAATGCATATCTCAGTATTTAAACCAGTGGGTATTTAAACTGGGTGAGGATTTTTCATACATATACTCCCTCAGCCCCAGAGCGACTGTTTATTGAGTCCCTTTCTCATATGTGTCCAGGTGGGTTGTAATGAAGTGTCGTGTCTGGCCTTTTTGCTCAGCTGCTGCCGTGGCTCCACAAAGCCAAGTCAAACATTCCCATAGGGAGGGAGGCCAGTGCTGGAACCAAGAGTACCACCCTCATGTGTGAGGTCCCACTAGTGAGACCCCAGCGGACTCACCATTTAAGCCAACGAACATGAAGCAGTTACAGTACATCACGTCTCTGCCAGGGTGATGTCATACATTCAGTTTACATTGTACGTCATATGTTCTTTAAACATACAGTATCTATGTGTGCACGTTGATGTGTTATAATGTACACAGACGCAAAGAAGCAAAACTGGGTTGCTTTTTTTTCACATCGCTGATGCAATTCTGCCTTTACTCACTCACGGAGCAAATACTCCATGCAAGTTGTTTTTACAGTTTCAGAGAATATCGACAGAGAAATAAGAGTAAAAAGATGAAATAGTGGCACATTTGGTAAACCACTTTCAGGCCAAAATGGTGCAAAAGCAGTTGTATTGATGCCTGATTACATTTCAATATCACTAATATTAGATGTAATTTTCCATCCAATTAAGGTCTTTGACTCGTGGAAGCACCTCATCCTGCAAAAAAACTATGTGTGTGTGTGTGTGTGTGTGTGTGTGTGTATAACTTTGGCTGTATTGTATATAGAAAATCATACTCAAACTAATATTCAAATGATTTGTCAAGTTAACAGACATTAACTTGTCATGAGTTATCAAACATATTAAAAAGGATGACATGACAATATTGTCACTATTAGAAATGTATACATATGATTTTTTTTGTGTATGACAAACAAGACAAAACAAGTGATGCAGAACTGATGAAAAAAATCTACAAATTGAGATTTCTTACAGATTTGTTGGACAGCAAAATAAAGCTAGTGATTGAAATAACGACAGGAAAATAATCTGATCTGCTCCTGAACTTTGTACAGAAATAAAAATCTGGCTGTTTTCTCACTTTTAGAAAACAAGCATAGCATCATCACCCTTTAATATTAATCCAAATTTAGTTTATCACTTACATTGATATAAATGCTTATTTTACTTAGCTGCTCTGCTTTTATATACAGGCTGTTGCTGTTGAAGCTGAAAGAAACAAGGCCTTACAACGACACTGGTGCAAAAGCTCAGCATAAAATTGTAACATTTGACCGTTCCACAAAAGTTAATTCAGTTGTGTTGGACTAGAATACTAACTCAGTCTTTTCTTTCTAGGACTCATTCTGGTCTGATCTGTTTTATTTGGAACTTGACGCAACACTTTTTCTCCCCTGATAGAATGTTTGACTTAATGAGTACCACTACAAACTTGTATTGTTCAACAGTAGCAGTTTACAGTTTTACTGAGTCAGTCAGGTAGTGTTCAGCCTCAGCTCTCCTCTGACGCCTTAGACACATATAGCCCCGTCCCTATTGGCGCCAAACATGGTCACTTCCGGTTCCAGAAAGCCAGCATGGCAACAGCATGGCACACAGTCAATGCTTGAAGCTCATATGGTAGCATGATAAAACTAAACCACATAGCAGTCAATCATCGATACTTGAACTCCTAAACACATCTTTACCATAGAAAAACCCTGACATTGTACAAAAAAAAAGAAAAAAAAAACGCATGGTTTGTAAGAGTGCAAATTAAAAGTCAGATAAAATGAGAGAGAGGAAGGTGACTGAAACAACCCCGGATTTGATGATGTGAAGTTGAAAAGATGATAACAGACAGGAAAAAAAAATGTTGAGGAAACTCCAGAAACAAAGGTGCGTTTGTGGAGCAGCGGGGCGGTATGGCGAACACGGTCCTATTGAAGTGAGGGTTTTGGCTCTGAGTTGGCGCACAGGAAGAAAGAAAACCACCATCCAGTCTTACTCAGATTAGAAAATTGGAGTAAGAGGGGGAGTAATGTGCAGGCTTACTGGCAGGGCTGCGTTGATTAGAAAGGGGTTAGTGTTCGCGGCTGAGGGGAGCAGACTTATTCAGTAACAGCGCCTCTTCCTTTAGCCAAAGCCAACATCTGGTGGCGACCGACACAGAGCAGCAGCAGTATAGTCGTGAGCCTGATTCCCCCGGTCGTTTTGCTTCCCTTTCAACCCATGATTTCATTTCACGGTTCCTCTGAAACAGCTGTACAACCTTCTAGAAAAGTGATGTATAGAAACGATGATGGAAGTTGAGTTTCTTATGCGTTTGTGACTTCATGTTGTGTTTTGCCGGAAGGTTATGAGTAATGAAACCACACGGAAAAAAAAGGCATTTACAAGACGGGATTAAAGTGAGGATTAAACTGCGCTGATTGTCATTTTATTCTTCTAATTAAGAGAGAGGAAAAAGGAAGTGTTGTTAAATGTTCCACAAAACTGTTCACATCCTCACGGCTGAAAGTGGATAAATTAGATGAATGTACAACAAACAAACAGATGTTGACACGGAAGGTGGAAAGGAGCAGGGGTCAAATCCTTGATGATGTAGATTGTACAGTTACTTATCCTTATCATTTATCACCTACGCACAGTATATCTACTCTGCTTTTACATTCTCAAAACAGCCTTATTATGTCTTTGTTTTGAATGCGTTTGAGGGGATTTGTTAATTAATTTAATTGTGATAATTTCTTTAAAACATTGATTGCATATGTGGTAAAACATCGTTGACCCATGTTTCACATTGTTAAAGCTCATTTCTGGATCATTTTACTCAAAATAAGCTCCCAAGTCCCATGTTCTGAAAAGCAGGCGGACATTTTTGTACTGTCAAGACAAGTAAATGTTCGTTTTTTGAAAATCACTTTGTGCAGTGTAGGGGTCCATTAAAACTGTGACTTTATTGAACACAGTGGATACCTGACTAGATCACCACCGACTGTTTGTATCGTCTTTCTGGCACTGCTTTAGAAGAATGCTAACAGGCCTGTCTTTTTTTATATCTAGTAAACTTGGTTCATTTTGACTTTGTGACAACAGCCCAAATATATGTTCTGAACAACAAACACCTGAAAATACCCTCCAGAGACCGAGTACCATGTTTATTCAACGTTGAGGGGCCACTTGATTTCGACATGTGGTGTATTGTAAGCAAACTGCTTCCATTAATGCTACGATCAAATACATTCTGCGTGCAGCGTTGAGTTCTTGGAAGAATTTTTTTGGCAAGGAGACGATTTATAAATGGACAAACTGATGCAACGTGTGGACATCTCAGGTATCGGCCAATCACAGCCTTCCCACAGGGATTGAAGGTATGCGGGGTGTGGGCACGTGTTTATGTGAATAGGCTTATGAGTGTGTTGTTGTGTTTATGACGGCAGTGGCTGCGGGTCGGCGTCTTGTTGACTTGGCGAGTCGTGTCAAAAACATGTCAACAAACAAACAGAAAACTGATGAGTCACAGGTGGAGCTTTGAAGACATGACTCTGTCTTTCCTGGCGACATACTCCGCTTACATTTACTCGTACAAGTTGTCCAACATGTTGTGATTTTGTCTCTGTGGGTCATATCAGACTGTTTAGTACCATCTACACAACTCTACCTTCCAACTGGAGGTTAGACGGTAGAGGATCTTATTTGTTTGTGTGAAGACCTCCACCTCTATCAGCCTCTCCCTCTAGGAACACTGCGTAAACAAACAGGAGGGTGGAACACTTCAGGTGTGCCTCAATCATTTTTTTTCTTCTGCCCTTTTCTGTACATGTCCTGCCTTAAACTCATTCACTCCGAGGGGCAGCGCTCCAGCTCCAAAGATGCCTTTGCTGTTGGGAAAACATCCCCGGCCGCAAATTCATGCCCTTTACAGGAGGCCGGTTCCTCCTCTGACTGCTCAGCGACCTCCATGCCCACAAGTCTCTGTGTGACCAATATCAACATTTGCAAGGTGTGATGTTTTACCTCTGACTGTGTTGACCAAATCCTTAGTTTGTCACATCTAATTTTTTCTCTACTGGTCACGTTTCACCTTGTTAACCTTTTGATTTTCGCACACAGTACAGTGAAAGCTATGCGAGTGATCATAGACTGCATTTGATAGACACCCAATAAAACAGACAAAATATTGAATGTTTTCATTCATTTTTTTGCAAGGAGTTAAAATACAGTTTGAATATTTTTATTTATTTTTTTGCAAGGAGTTAAAATACAGTTTGCTGTCTTTTCATGGTCATCAAATATGGCCCATTTGGACATTCAGAGGCTCCATGGTTATCATGGAAACACTGTCATCTTCTACAACATTGATTCACCAGTAAAAAGAGTTGGGTCAATAACAATGTATATGATCATTTCTTTCGGCTTTTTCCCTTCCGGGGTCGCCACAGCGAATCCAATTTGCATATTTGATTTGGTAGGAGCTTTTACATTGGATGCCCTTCCTGACACAACCCACTGGACGCTCACCCCGGGAATCGAACCTGGGTCCCCTATGCACCAGCCCGGTGCCTTAACAACTGACAATATATATATATGTTATTAATATGTTTCCTGAAAAAGTCACTTTTTCTGTACTTTTGTTGAAAAGAAAAAAGACAAAATATCAGTCCACAGGACGACTCACCACACCAGCTTACTCAAATAGCTCACACCACTACGAGTCTCAGGCGAAGCACCGCGTGCAGGACGATCAACACTTTCGCACTGAAGGCAGCCTCAGGTGTTCCATAAATACTGCCTTCAACCAGGTAATGGATCACAGGTGCGGACGGCCGTCCCGTTCTCTGCACAGAAGAAGACCCGCCCTCCAACACAGACAAGTTATCCACATCACCTCTCCCCGGAACATCCCCACCACTCCCCATAATAAAACACCCCTTTTAACACACACACCACGACTTTTTTCAGTTTCTGATATAATAACCACAACTTTTTTGTAGTAATATTTTATTTTTTTATTTTTCATTAGACAACAATATTACATTACATCACACAGCAGTCACATTTGTTCACCACAAGGCCACAACCCCACCCACATTAACAAGGTCAGGGGCGACAGCGAAAACAAAAACAAAACAAAACCAAACAGCACGAGACAAGACAAAACAAGACGAGACAAAACGAAGACAGACAAGAAAAGACACAATTTTGAATCAGTTTTTATGAACATCTACAGGATGAATAAATTAAATATAGGAAAATACATCATTTTTACTGAAAAAAACCCCAAACTACTATAGACAATATTCTAATAAATTGTGACAATTCACTCACGGAAGGTCATCAAATATAGAGGAAAAGTCATTTAGGGGACTGCCACAAAAGTAACTATGGGTCTTCATTGCTTAAAAGTCTGTAAACCTCCACTATTATCAATTCATTAGACTGCATTATAACTGGATGTTGGAACTCTATGCTCATCCTTAACCCAACGCTATATTCTAAAGTACAAATAGACCCTGTAAATAGGAGCTTTAATCTTGGACATCTCAGTTTCTTTCATCATGGCAAAAATTAATATCCGTCAGAGTTTTTTTATGACAATAATGACCAAATCTGATAATATTCCAAAACGTTCTCACAATTATCTCAATCCTCCACCTTTTAAAAGAGTTACGTCAAGAAGTGTTTACTAGCTCTACCTGTCCAACTAAATCTGCAGCGAGAAGAAGGTCAACAGAACCTATCCTGTGGGGACCCTGACCCACAGAGGAGCCCATGCTGCTTGCTGTTGACCCTCCGGATGATTTGTAAAGTGGTTCTTTGACGCCTTCTTGGAGATGTTATCAGCAGCTCCGATTCGGGGAAGTCTGCTCTGTCTCTCTCTTCAGGTCTGCAGTCCTGGTGAAACAGCAGGAATAATAAGAGCGTGCTTGTGGAGCGGAGTGTGGAACAGTGTCTGCGATTGTGTCTGTTGGGCCCCACTGCTGCCCTGAGTCTCAAATTCCCGCCCCCCCCCCCCCTGTGTTTTTTGTGTTTTTATAGCCCCCCCCCCCCCCCCCCCCCACACACACACACACACACCGGGTTTTCCTGAGTGAGGGTCTTTTCTGTAGAGCCTCTGTCATCTCCTGCTAAATCAGGTCAGATGGGAATATTTTTCATGCCTTCCAGTAGTTTGCCAAGCGTGGTTCATTGAAATCAAATCACCAGGAAATCTGCATTAATGAAGAACACATGACGGAAGGATCATACAGGAACACATTTATGTTTCGTAGCTGTTATTTCATCAACATAATATATAACTTCACTAAAACATAAACTGCTATTAACACCTGGATGTGTTACTACAGTGCACCACAGTGTGTGTGTGTGTAGGTTTGTCCGTTGTTCTACTTGGGCAGTGAGGTAAAAGGGCGGGGATACTGAGACCACTAGGGAAGGGGAAATGTTTGCCAAGAGGTTGAAACGTTTTGGAAAAGTTCCTCAGCGAGGATGGAGGTGTAGCTTTTCACACAGACTGACTGGTCTATTTACCTGGAAGTCAAACGCGCAACCGCTGGGCAGCCACTTCTCATCCACGCAGTGCAGATTCCTCCTCTGAGTCCAGGTGCAGGATGATAGTGTGAAAGCTTGGAGTTGAATAGAAGGGTAACTATGGCGACCACAGCTCTGACCGGGTTCTCTATGATGAGCCTGCTCAGCCTCGGCTACCTGAGCTGGGACAGGATGAGTCCGAACCAGGTGGAGAACGAGCCGCCGGTCCACACTTTTGGAGAAGATGCTCCGGCGTCGCAGCCTCCTCACATCCTCTTCATCATGACGGACGACCAGGGCTTCAACGACATCGGCTACCACAGCGCGGACATCAGGACGCCGGCGCTGGACAAACTGGCGGCGTTTGGAGTCAAGCTGGAGAATTATTACATCCAACCCATCTGCACCCCGTCCAGGAGCCAGTTCATCACCGGCAGGTATGGATGTGTCACCGTGAAGACCGGGATCATACTGGTCTTACTGGAAGCACCTCAAACTGACCGATCTGATCAGATGAGTTTACGCCACCTGCCTCATCAATTAAGTCTTGATCCTAGTCGAACGTTTCATAACGTTACACATCATTTTCAGTTTGTTTTTGCGCAAAACTACCTCGTCACCTTTAAACTTTAATCGGAGAAACAAAACTTGAACAAAATGACACGCGATTTTAAGTTTATTTCTCCATGTATTTTTTTATTTCCAGCTACATGGTATTTCATATAGTCAGATGTTTCCAGCTCCGACCGTTTCCTCAAATGTTTTAAACTAAAAATGTTGAACACATACGCACACGTACACCCACAGCACACACACACACACACATGCCCCCCCCACACATATGCATATACATTTGTTAATTTACTTTTTCACCTTTTCTTTTTTTTATTGAAGCAGACCCCCCCATTTTTTTAATTGAACATTTAAACAAATTAATCTCGAATTATACACCTTGTCAATCCTATATGTCAGTTTAACACCACTGCTGATCCACTAGTTATATATAACTACGTTTTCGCTCATGCGCAATTCAATAATAAGTGAACAGTGGGTGGAGCCAGACACTGACCTAAGCTCCTCCCCCTTATTAACCCACAGGTGCGTTCAAGCCAGTTTATCAGTGGTTAGTTTTGGTGAGTATAAAATGGTAGTGCATGAACACGTGTTCGGTACAGTTTATTAGAGTCGGTTTTTGAGATGTGTTTATTTTTGTCACGGTTGCCAAGTTGTTAGTTTATCTGTGTAATCTGTCATTACTTTGAGGTAACAGAAGAAGACGTGTTGTAGACCTTGTTTACGACTTAAAGTCACTTAGCTGTGTGTAAATGTAAATGTGAGAGTTGACATGTGCAAAATCGTTTAACTTTTGGTAGCTTGTTAGCAGGTCATGTCTTACTGCTATGTGCAAGGCTAAAATTAGGAAATTTCTCAGTGGGACAAATAAAAGAATCGAATCTAATTTATGCAGGGGTCATTAAAAAGCATTAAAAGTCATTAAATAGATTTTTTTTAACATCAAGGCCTTAGATTTGATTAAAAACCATTTAGCAGCATTCAAAAATGTAATAACTTGATGTAATAACTTCATGGTTATTACTTGATGTAATAACTTCATGGTTTATTTTCATTTTATACTAGGGACGAAACTGTAAATAGCTAAATTAAACCATACTACTCTTAAATATTCATTCATTCATTCATTCTCCAACCCGCTGAATCCTTTGCAGGGTCGCGGGGGGTCACTGGAGCCTATCCCAGCTACATAGGGCGAAGGCGGGGGTGGGGGGGACTTTAAATATATGAAATAAAAAATCTAGGTAGATGTCTGCGGGTCCTTAAAAAGTCTTTATTTGTCCAATATTAAGCCCTTAATTATCCTTAAAAATGACAAGTAATCCTTAAATCCACCTTTCAAAGGTTTTAAAAATGCCACAAACACAATAAACAATATTGCAATGTTTTCTTTCGTTGTACAGTGAAATCTTCATAAAGAATCTGGCAAATTTGTAATTACTGCTCTGCATTTTAGCACAGCGGAGTGGAAGTGAGTGGAACCAACATCAATTGTGTCTTGTGGGGGGAGGGGGGCTAGTTTCAGGTATACACGTTTTGCACTTCACGCTTGCACTTCAGCAGCTATTGGCAACGTTAGTCATGGGGAAATGTACATTTAGGTTTAGCTGGATGGATAGATCGACATTTGTGGCACGGTTAAGACCGGTTCAAGGAAAGAACTGTGAGAGAAACATTAGAGTGGTGATCTTGATGTTTGTTATTTTTCAGCACTTTGAATTTAATTAAATATATGGACAAAACTATTTGCAATGCAGTCACACTTTTTGCTATCTTGCAGATGAAAGTTCTTAAATTTGATTGAAGTGGCCTTAAAAAAGTCTTAAAGAATTAAATTTCACTGGAGATGTCCTGTATGGTTTAATTTCCAGTGAGAGTGTATCTGTGTAATAATAACGTGGTGGTTAAGAGGTAAGAGGAGGTCTTGACAGAGTAACAAAAAATAGTGTACAGTATGTAATAGGAATGGATTTAACAAAAAGCATGAAAACAACAACAACCTACCCAAGTATTTATTGTTATAACTTGTCATGTATTTACATTTTCACAAGCACAGTTTTAAGAAAACAGAAATCCTGGGATTGGACTAGTGGACTAGCCTCTACACTTTGGTGGCAGTCATCCATACTTTTGTTTTATTTGAAATGCATAAAGCAACAGAGAAAAGTAAAACCTCTGGAGCATATCACAATGAAAATAGATAAGTTAGACAAATAAAAAAAACACTCCCTCATTTTCACAGCTGCAATTAGTCATTTCTCCCTTCATATCTTGCTTTGATAAAGCCGTGTCCAAATTCTTTTTCATGTGTTTGTCAAGGCCTGGGTAAACATTACAGAGAGTAGTAGTAGTTCAGGTTCGCACAATTTTTTTGTGCAAACTTGTGGGCTCAAGCACAAAGGCAGGGGGGGGGGCCCTGGACAAGTCGCCAGGCTCCAGTGACCCTCGAGACCCTGCAAAGGATAAAGCGGGTTGGAAGATGAATGAATGAATGAATGAACTTGTGGGCTTTGTGGTAATTAATATAGGCTGCATATCTGCATCAACACAACAAGCAAACATGGAGCGAGCGTGACACACAATGGGACATTTTTCATAGGAAAAAATGTGATGAAGAGGTTTTCTGATTATTTTAATGTTTAGTAACCGAAAAAAGACACGTATGAAAAATGCTGAGAGCCGAGAGGTAAGCAGTAAAATTGTAAAAAAAAAAAAAAATAGAAGCTAACAGCAATATGTCATGCATTAAATTATGTGGGAATTTTTTTTTAAAGAGAATGTATTCATCCTTCTAATGATAACTTTTCTTCATCAAATACAGATACCAAATTCACACCGGCTTGCAGCACTCCATCATCCGGCCCCGCCAACCCAACTGCCTGCCCTTTAACCAGGTGACACTCCCCCAGAGGCTGCAGGAGCTCGGCTATGCCACGCACATGGTGGGCAAGTGGCACTTGGGTTTCTATAAGAAGGAGTGTTTGCCCACTCGCCGTGGCTTTGATTCATACTTTGGCTCCTTGACAGGCAGTGTCAACTACTACACCTACGACTCCTGTGACGGCCCGGAAATGTGTGGCTTTGACCTCCACGAAGGGGAGAGCGTAGCCTGGAGTCAGAGAGGCAAATACTCCACTCATCTGTACGCTCAGAGAGTCCGCAAGATCCTAGCGACTCATGATCCACAGTCTCAGCCTCTGTTCATCTTCCTCTCCTTCCAGGCTGTTCACACACCCCTGCAGTCCCCACGGGAATATATTTATCCATACCGTGATCTGGGCAACGTGGCACGCAGGAAATATGCTGCCATGGTGTCGGCTGTGGACGAGGCGGTTCGTAATATAACATATGCGCTTCGAAAGTACGGCTACTACCAGAACAGTGTCATCATCTTCTCCACTGACAACGGTGGCCAACCTTTGTCAGGTGGCAATAACTGGCCTTTAAGGGGCCGGAAAGGCACCTACTGGGAGGGAGGCATCCGAGGTTTGGGGTTTGTCCACAGCCCACTGCTGAGGAAGAGGAAGAGAGTGAGTAAAGCTCTGGTGCACATCACTGACTGGTTTCCAACATTAGTGGGATTAGCAGGCGGAAACAAATCTCTGACTGAGGGGGTGGATGGGTTTGATGTTTGGGAAGCGATCAGTGAAGACAAGGAGTCGCCCCGATTTGAGATCTTGCATAATATTGACCCTTTGTATAACCACGCACGCAGCGGCTCCTTACAGAAGGGCTTTGGGATCTGGAATACAGCTGTTCAGGCCTCCATAAGAGTCGGAGACTGGAAACTGCTGACAGGAGACCCTGGCTACGGAGACTGGACGCCACCACAGATGCTTCCTGGTTTCCCTGGTGGTTGGTGGAACCTGGAACGACACACTGAGCCCCAGAAATCAGTCTGGCTTTTCAACATCTCTGGAGACCCCTATGAACGATATGATCTTTCTGAACAGAGACCTGATGTTGTGAAGGCGCTACTGGCCAGACTGGTCTACCATAATCGCACTGCGGTGCCAGTACGGTACCCATCAGAAGACCCGCGGGCTGACCCTAACCTGAATGGAGGTGTGTGGGTGCCCTGGGTGGGAGATGAGGAGGAGGACCGCTGGGACAACATCTACCAGAAGAAGAACAAGGACTGGAGGAAGAAGCTGAAACTGTCTCAAACCAGGTCATTTTTCAGGAGACTGAACGCGAGAATCATGTCCAACAGGATATAGGCCGGACATAGGAGAGATTCAGAAGAAACTGCTTGATGGGTACTTTGCTTGTTGTTGGGAGTTTTTGAAGACTTGTTTTTTGATACACAAGGGACCTGATCACAAAAACTTAAAACTAGTCTATTTTCAGGATGTGTCTTCCTGACAGTAACTGACTATACAATTACTTCTGTGCATGAGAGTAAGTGTCCATTGTTACCGGAGGAAATGGGACGCCTACTGGACAGAATTGTTCAATAAAAGAAAAATCACTATATTTGACAAGGATATCAAGGAAACACGTTCTGCAGCTATATAGTATACAACAGTACATGATTACTACCTCTGTTAATAATGTGAAGCTTCATTTCTATCACTCAATCTTTAATTGCTTTTACGGATTTACCTACTTTCATATAGAGGATGTGTGTGTGTGTGTGTGTCTTTTTTATCCTTTTCAGATTAAAGTAATCAATGGGTTCGGTTGCATATTTGAGTCTTTATTGCAACCACATGTACATATTTGCTAAAACAAATCATACTCTTGACATTAGGAGAGTGTTCTAGGTTTTTCTTGTGACACAAAAGACTGACATGAATCAAAACTGGAACTGTTGGTGATTCTAAGTATGGAAGATACAAATGAAAGATAATTTGGTTAAATAGGTGAGTTGTAATATTCACAGGTTTGACTGTTAGAGGATTCTCTTAAGAGCGATATGGTCAACAGGTGGAACACTTGGTGTGTTGCTCACATACTAATGCTGTAATATGTAAAACTACTATGGTGTTGACCCGAAAGGCAGATGGACACTGATGTTTTAATTTTTGTCTGATCCCATTCAGATAAAGTGTTTTCTTTTTGTATATCTGTACGCTCAAGGTTTGTTATGATTTCAGATCAATACATTGATGTGAATAAGGCTAGTGTGTTCTGTCACTTCAGTTTAGACATCACCTTATGAGCATCATGCAGAATCTATATACATTTTATTGCTATTGTAAGATTTTAAAATTGGTTAATTGAAGAAAAAGTTAAATGTTAAAAAAAAAAATCCCATGCTCAAATCACTCTACAAAGTCTATAGTAATGATGATATTGATTATGTATGAGGACATGGCATCTCATGGTTCAGTAACTCAGCATTCATGGTCCTCATTATGTAGGGAACTGAACACAGAAGAATTTGTTGGTGCAGGAAAAATTGCAAAATTGCAATGAGGAAACACTAGTGTTGCAACTGGATGGTGAAAGAGTACAATTTTAAAGGTTGGATTAGCTGACATACACACACATACACAGCCACTTCACACGCTGCAGGTATTTCCCAAGGATCAGAACACTGCAAGACACTGCCATATGTGTGAGTTTGAAGCAGAAGTGAAATCACCTGCTTCGCTTCCTTCCTTTAGAGAACTACATGTCTCTGCCACCCACCTTATTATTTCCGTTAGTCTAATGTGTAAGTTTTAGGCTAAGGCTCAAAAGAGACTCAGCGTGTGTCAGAGCAACATTTGTTCATCATTTAACTGGACTCTGTTCAGTGTTTCATTCCTATATAGTTTTTTGTATGACAGGATGATGCGAGTTCCTGTTCTCTTTGTGATGTTCGCAGGAGTAGCTCATGGTAAGATCTCAACTTCAACAGATTAATAAGCCAGTACATTTACTGCTTTGACCTGAGACTGGATGTATTTTTCTTTTATCTGTCTTTTTAGCTTTCTTTACACCTGGTGAAACCATATGCAATGCCACGCAGAACACATCTCTGTGCTCCGGTCCTTACGGGGGCAGTATTTACATCCAGCTAATGACCAATGCGAGTGGATATATGATAATCTGCACCAAAAACTCTAGATCTACAAATGTGTTCAGAGTGAAAAAAGAAAAGTTAACTGTAGACGAGGCATTCAGGGACCGAATGCAAGTGTTCATCAACAACGGCACACTCAAGATCAGCCGCCTGGAGGAGGATGATGCAGGTCAATACACTGTGGAGATATTTTCAGTTGATGGGCACCATCTGAGAACCATCAGTGTGGAACTGGATGTTCACGGCAAGTATGCAGAGTGTTTAGTGGGACAAAAAAAGGCAATCCTACAGTTGGAGATCAGAAATACAAGACACATTACATTAAAGTTAAATGCTTTATTCAGTACTGTGCACACATCATTATCCTGTTTTAGTTTTGTTTTTGTAGAGTTTAAATGAGCATACACACAGATTTCTTATTGTTTTCTTAAGATACAAGAAGAAAATATGTGTACATCTTCAACAGATGAAGATGAAGAAGAGACAGAACTGAAGGGGCTCTAAAGGTTAACGTCAGTATTCAATGTGACCTTTCACCCCAACGCAGGAAGTGGCACAAAGAGTTAGAAACTTCTGACGTGTTGATGAAATCCGGTGTAAAAGCAGAACATTAAT
Source organism: Gymnapogon annona (assembly GCA_029814585.1). Classification (NCBI taxonomy): domain Eukaryota; kingdom Metazoa; phylum Chordata; class Actinopteri; order Kurtiformes; family Apogonidae; genus Gymnapogon; species Gymnapogon annona. Next base: position 14,323,936 of record JAPTHA010000002.1, read on the forward strand.
GCATTAAATCTTATGTCGTCTGAACAAAAGTGTTAGAGACATGTAAAGTGCAAAGGCAGGTGTCACTAACTACGACCACTTTGGTTTATAGGAGCTGTTTTATCCTTAACACATTAATCTTCATTAATCAGTGTGTATTAATCTTAATACACACTGAGAAATGCATATGTGTGGTTACTAGGATGTCATGAAACCATCAAACCTCGTGTCTATTATGCTCAGTGTTTACAGTGGTGTGAAATGTGAAGATAAAACCCTAAACATTTTGCACCGTCAGTCTGTTGTTGTTTTGGTCTGGTTACTGTTCACACAAGAACACTGATGAAAGTGCACTGAAGATTTTCATGGATTAGTTGTGTATTTGCATTTGATTTTCACATTATCTGATTGGTTTCCTTTACAGCTAGATTTGCTACTTTAGAGAGATTATAATGACTAACACACAACATGTGTACAATCCTTCAAAACAAAACAAAAACAGCCTGTGAAAACCAAAACCTCCGGAATTTAACCGGACCAGTCTTGTCTTTGCAGACAATGTTCATGAACAAGAAAAAAAATTCTAGAGCCGAAGTGTTAACGATGAACTGAGGTACACTATAAAATACTGACTCGCTCCTGTAGAAGACATTACTTCTCTTTTGTGTGTGTGTGTGTGTGTGTGTGTGTGGAAGACATAACAAAATAAAGAGGAAGTGCAACACTGTCCTTCAACTTAAAAGTCCAGGGATCATAAAGTGCATTTACAACAATTTACAATCAAAGAACAAAAAAAAATGGATATGCATAAATAACACTGCATACGAGAACACAAATCTAACAGTGTGTGTTTTAGATACTGTGCACTTGTGTTCTTCATTTTTGTGGTTGTATCTTGATAGAGAGAATGATAAATGAAATATGGTGGGGGCAGGCGTGGCTGAGGTGGGAGAGTGGGTTGTCCAATTACCAAAGGTTTGGCCATTTAATTCCGGCTCTGACCTGGTCATGTGTCCTTAGGCAAGATGTGTCACCCACCTGCACTAGTGTATGAATGTGTGTGAATGATCCCTGCGATGAACTGGTGAATTGTCCAGGGTTACCACCTTCGCCCTCGAGTGTCTGGGACAGGCTCCAGTGACCCCACCCCCCACAACACTGTAAAGGATAAAGAGGATTGAGAAAATGAATAAAAGAATGAATGAAAGAATGGATGGATGCATATTGGTTTATTTATTATTTCTGTACCAATTCAAGGAGCTCTGCAACACTGCTAGATGTACATGTACAATAAAGTTGAGTGAAAGCAATTGGGCTGAAGAGTGTAGAATATTTTATAGTTAAAAATAAGAGGCACAATCGATCAAAAGCATGTAAATGTGCAGATTAATGGGTTGCATTAACTTCTGTGTTAATTGTACAGGACACGATGTAGTGGAGATTTACTTCAACATGTGGTGGTGGAGGAATTTTGGAAAGTTTGCTTTATCAACCAGATAGAGATTTGTATTTTTGCAACTTTTCACAGTCGTTGAAGGTGTCTGCTTTGGAGTCTGCTTTGGTTTTGCAATCTGGAAACTATCAAAGATTGCAAAGAATCTGAACAATCTCTGTGGATGTCCTCTCAATTCTTCAGGGATGCAGAGGCGCACCCTGCAGTGGTGTTTGTGGTTACAAGTGAAACACACACACCCATTGAAAGAAGTTGAAAGTCGAGGTGAAAGGAAGTCAACTTCTCCACTGCTGTTAAGAATGAAAACCAAATCTGCATTTCAGATGTATTTCAGCTGTATTGATTGTATTAGAATGAAGGCCACAATGTTCATCTAATCCAACCTTTTCTTTGTTTGAGAGTTTTTTCAGGAGAAAACTATTATACAGTTTTAGGGAGCAACATCCACTTACCTGTGAGTGCTGCTCAAATTCTGTTCAGTGTATTTGACAATTAAAGAACCATGCCTGTCTCCTCAGAAAACAAATGGTCCATCCTGATCCCCGTCTGTGCAGTAGCGGCTGTTCTGCTGTTACTGATCATATCTGTCTGTATCTGCAAGAAAGTCAAGCGTCGTAAACAGTTAGGTGAGTCACCACCAAGATGAAAATTAAAAGTGTTTTAATTTCTTGCTTGTAAAGTGTGGTGGTATAAAACCTCTTCACACCTCTTCATCTCTTAAGACTCCAGTTTCCTTATGCAGAGTGATTAGGAAGATGATGAGCACACGAATGAAAACACACAAAGGCATGTCCCATCTTACACCTTTATTAGAGATGAGAGACTTCATTATCATTGTCTTTTCATGCAATTACATTTGTGTGGTTCTCCATAAAATATACTCTAGGGATTGGAAAGACTCAATTTTACACGATGAACACACAAAGGACAAACAATTTTTTAAGTCGGTCAGTTAAAAAGACAAATAGGGCCATAAGGTTGTTGGGGCCTGTCCTAGCTCCTTAGAGGCGAAGGCAACGTTCACCCCGGAAGAGTGATGAATAAACATTGTTGCACATCATAATTTGGCTGTTCTTTCAATGCAGAGTTGAGAGTGGTTATCTCTTTGGGGAAGAAACTGTTCAGTTGTCGTGATAAACCACCTTTCTTCACATCCATGCAGTTTGCATTAATCAGTCCAAAAGAGACACAGTGTAATATTAGCGGCTTAGCTTAGATGCCGAGTTATCACATACACACTGAGGAGACTGTCATGTGACCAGGCCAAAGAGCATACATCCATACAAGTGCCATATA
>JAPTHA010000002.1:14334504-14345581 GCA_029814585.1 Gymnapogon annona
TAAGATATATATAAGTATATCTTAGTTGGTATCGGATCAATACCAGAACTCCCACCCTTAGCTGCAGCACAGCACTGTTCTTTTGGTTCCACTCTGATTCCTGTGATAGTGTGATGTTACTGCTATTTGACAAATAGTACAAAAAAAATTTATGGTGTTTAGATTTCTAACTGATTATGATGATGACATATTTGACTTTTGAAGATAGATTTAGGACATTTAAATGCCTATTAAAGCTTATATTTAGATGAATGAATTCCATGCCTTGGTTTTCTATACTTCCATTTACTTTTAGTTTTATTACATTTCCCCACTTAAATTGATCTAGTCCCATGTACTTGGATTTTCTCAGCTTTTTTCTCAGCACCCTAAATCCGATGATACTGTTACGATTGTCCTCGTTTGTAGACAAACGAGCCAAAAGCAGGTTACTAAGTTTCAAAATAAAAGTTTTTATTTTTATGTTCTCACAGAACCTACAAACCTACAAACTTATCCTTAAACAGTTCGAATACTCTATTTTAGATATAACAAAAAATGCCCTTTCAAAAACACGGGAATAACTTTATCTTAATAAATCAAAATACCCACAACGGGAAAACAATAATGAAAAACTCAACACAAAACCACTCTTGAGAGGGAAAAAGGTCATTTGGAAAACAAAGCACTAATTAACATAAATACGCTCTAAGGCTATTCACAATTTACACAAACAATCTAGAAACAGAGAATACAATTCACTATACTGACAAATACACACGAGGAGGTCTAGAGACAGGCAAGACAGAGATGCAACCAGGGTTGGACATACAACGGTCTGACAACAGGAGACAGAAGGAGTGGGGTTTAAATAGAGGGAGACACAAGTGAAACACATTGGGAATAATCACTGATTAGACACAGGAGGGTAGGGAATCTGAGGTGATGCTGGAGACACACTAGGAGAGATGCAGACAGGAAGCTCATCAAAATAAAACCACAGGAAATACACAAACATAACTTGACAGAAACCATTCATTGCAGATGCACAGTGAATACAGTACATATATAGTACATATAGATACCCCTACACACATACACCAACAGTACATACACACATGAATATACATAAATATACAAAAAGATACCCATACACACACATATATAAATTACATAAATGATTATAATAGTTAACATTAAACAATAACAACCTTCAAGAAGAGCTATTAAAATCAATACCATGAGCAGCATAAACTGTCTTGTGGTATTATCAAGGATAACTTAAACTTTTAATGAATAACTATTTAATGGAACATTTTCTGAAACATTCTAATACAGTCTTTCAACATTTGTAGAGAAAGTGCAGGTGTTTCTTGTGCGCCCTGTTCAATATTCATAGGCACTTGTGAGTTTCCATAAATGCCAACAGAGGGCAACAGAAGATAGGTTTTGAGCCTGTGACCAGCGCCATAAATGAGACTGAAACAGTCCAAGATCAGAGTGACAACTTGTACAGCAGGGAAACATTTGAAGAAGGATTGTGGTTGGAGTTTGAGACTTCTGTTACTCAAAATAGTAATTATTTTAAATATCAGGTTTCAGATTGAATAAAATGGTTTAACTGTCTTCTGATTAAGTAAAAATATCTGGTATTATTATTATTATTCTCTATATAATCATGACTGAGGATACAGGATATTTTAAAAGGATAGTCTGTTATAGCATAAATGTAAGTATGACTGTCAATATTTTTGCTTTTTAAAGTGTAACATTCTAAACATTTTTCAGTAATCTCATATGGATGTTCCTTACAAACACCATAATTAAAATTCATCATGAATTATTTTGGTCCAATGCCAAATGAAGATTAGAAACATTCAATGACTTCAGCTATTTGATGTCACGATTCACTTGACCAATAATTGAATGATAAACCTTAGTACATAGATCAATCATCTGCATACCGATTAGAATATAGAATTGATGTGAAATTAATGAGTCTGTCATGTCCAAGAGGTTACAATATGTTATCAGATTGAACCAGAAGGTGCTATTTAAATAATGAGTGCAGTGGAGTCTGAAAAATAAATAGCCAGCTGTCACTCTCAATTCTCTTTTGTGATAGAGGATAAATGTTTCCCTCTGTCCATTTGGTCCACTTAAAACAGCTTCAACATAGGGTGGTTTTTGTCAAAGAGGAAGTGAAACTCAAGAATCACTTCCTTTTCCCCTTGGTTTCTAAAAAAAAAAAAAGAATTCAGCAGCATTCGTCTTGGTCAACTTTTTCATAACGTATTTGAGGTTCACGACAAGCAGGACACGTCCCAGACTGGTGTGTGAAGGATGCGTGTGATTGGTTTTGGCAGAATCACAGAAGTAGCCACTGAGTCATCACTGTCTGGACTGTAAGGAGACATGGAGGATGTGTTTGGGCTGTTGGTGATGCTGCTCGGAGTCTGTCACGGTGAGACTTTGCAACATTAAGACACTTGACATCGTTCAGAACAGCTGAATTGTTACTGACATTTCTTCCTGTCAAATCAGTAATAGTTATTGGGGTTCATGTGAATACGTTTCCCTTTAGCTGTGTGTAAAGTAGCGGAAATACAGTGAGTTAGACATACTTTGGCTTACCTGATGAATACAGCTTGAAGGAGCTATTACAAACTAGTCTGTAAAATAAAACCAGAATTTTCTGTTTTAATCCATAAGGGCCCCATGATACTTTTGTGGCCGTTCCTATATTATTTTTATTTATTTTATTATTTTCCCCCCTCTAAATGTAACCTTTCTGAAGACTTCCATTAATGTATTATAATATTATCCTCTTTTTTTGTATTGTTTCAATAGAAACTATGTACTTTTGTAGATTTAATTGACTGATCATGCAGATGTTCATAAAAACTCAGATTAAAGTTGGTGGTCATTAAACTAGAAACAGAGGAACAGAAGAAAAAAGTGGCTTTATCAGTAAAATACATCATTAAATGAACAAAAAAACATTTACTACAACATCTCCATGTTGTAGTAAATGTTTTCATGGTAACTATGGAGTCTCTGAACGTCCCAATAGGTCATATCAGATGGCCATGAAAAGATACAAAACTGCATTTTACGCCAGTCATATACATGTATTGATAGGATTAATGGATCAACAGCTATTAAACAGCTTCAATCAGTCGAGTCTTATGATTACTGGCGGATGTTTGGGTCTTTAAATCTAACGGAATCTTGGGTTTATGTCAAATACAGCCGTTATGACAGTGTTAGTTTACTGTAGAGCTGAGGAATTCTGTTAGAGATTAAAATATTAGTACAGTGCTTGTACGCCCATTCTTACCATTGTTAGTTATTCTGTCTAATTGGGAAAACAGTTCATTTTTATACATGTTTTGTATATTGTAGGTATCGAGACCTCCTGTGATACCAGAACGAATGGAACTCAGTGTTACGGAGCTCTGGGAGGAAAAGTGGAGCTCAGACTGCTGGGCAACAACGAAACACAATTTAGAGCCAGATGGAAAAAACCAAGTTTTGTAATTCTGGATATACGAAACGCGACACCTGTGATAAATAACATTAGGAACAGGTCCATCTTCACGATCAACAATGGAACGTTTAGGATCACAAACTTAAACAGAAATGATAGTGGTGCATATATGCTTGAGTTGCTAAATGTAGGCAAACTAATGCAACGGCGGGAACACCATCTGTCCATCCAAGGTAAATAACTGATATTACTCATCTGACTGAAACATGTAATTGTCCTAATACATTTGTTCATGTTGACTCTCGCTCACTTTGACCCCATTAACGTAGTTCATACATACATTTATCCAACATTTGACTCTGAAGACAATACCAGTGTTTCATATATTGTTCTGCATTAGTGTGTGAATGGCATTGCTCTCTGTGTGTGTCTCAGCTCCAGTGTCCTCCGTCCTGGTCAACGCTGAGTGTCTGTCTGAGGGGAGGTGGAATGTGTCCTGCCGTCCTGCTGCTGGAGACAGCCTTCAGTACACCTGGACTCTGGATGGACAACCACTGAAGGACTCTCAAATCTTCCACGGAAATGACACACACAACACTATCACTCTGAGCAAAGACGTGTCAGGACAACTGCGCTGTTCAGTCAGAAACCACATCAGTAGTGCCTGTAAAGGGACGAGGATTCCCAAATGTGGTGAGTCTGAACGCGAGCAGGAACCATTAAAGATTGTGATGGTAAATTTGATTTGCAATTAAGAGTCGATCTGTTTCTCAGTGTTCATTAACTGTACTTCAGTCAATGGAACACAGATTTCACAGTGGCTGCCTGAAGACCAGGAATCCCAGTGTTTTACACCAACAACACCCCCAGGCACTACTGTGGGTAAGGAGAGTAACAATACTAACTCCTCTAATACAACAACACCTGACAAACCACAAGGGAACGGTCTGTGGTACATTAGTAAGTCACTCTATCTCTGCCATAATGGCGTCTTCCTCATCTTCCTCTCCTCACTTTTGAATTCTGACGGTAGCTTCAATGCATAGTGTCTTTTGTCCTGTGATCATAACAGATCACTTGCCGTTGATGGGTGGTCTTCTCGCTGTGCTGCTGATTGGGCTGCTGGTCGGGGTGGTGTGTATCTGTACTCAAAACAGCAAGCGCAACAAGAAGAACCCGGAAGGTACACCAATATTAGACGCACTCAGAAGTTGTTGTGCAGCTGCCTGGTCTCCAGAGTCCAATCGTAACATGCCGTGTATTTTTAAAGGCCCTCGGCCAAATAAGATTGCATAAAAATTCTGTTGAAAGTGACCACCTTATGATTTACACCAGGGCGTGGCTGTGTGTGTACACATGGTGAGGGAACCTCAATGCATTCTTTGGACGATGCGGTTATATCGTTGAAAAGACATGTCGCTATTTGAGCTCGAAAAAGTAGGTCAAGGTCACCCGTTTTTCAATTGGCTTCTGATCCATGCAAAGACTCCTCTGCGGTACAAATTTGGTGCAGATGTGTCAACCATTATCTTCTGATAATGGGATTACGATGTTGAATGGATGAACGGACGGACAGATGGACGAACAGACAGATGAACATCTGACCTCCCATGATGCCTCAGTGCTGGTTAGTTGAACTATGACTGTAATTTACAGAGCAGTTCGGAGCATCGGCGCACAGACTGGAGACTGGAGCAGGTGGAATGACGGATGGAAGAGCCTATAAACATATATAACATGAGCAAACTACGAAAGGAAGATTGAAAAGAAGAACATTTCCTCCGAACAACTTAGTTAGAACGAGAACGGGAAGTCTTTTGAACGAGTTCGGCAAGTCATTCGAATGAACTCGTTCAGAGGAAATGCTAAATCAAAGTCATAGCCCAACTAACAAGCACTGAGGCATCATGGGAGGTCATATGTAAAGTCATTCAAACAAAAAAGTCGTTCGACTGACTTTTTTTTTACCCCGTGTCAGCTCTGCGCTTCTGTACACAGCAATGTATAAGTGATGTTTTTTCGTGTCTTTCACTCTGCTTGACAGATGCTGAGGATGACCAGGAGTTAACCTACGCAGACGTCAAGATCCTGTCGAATCAGAGGCGACAGAAGCAGCCGAGGATGGAGATGCAAGTGGAGTATGGTGAGGTCAAAGTGTCAGGACGGCCTCGGCAGACTTTTGAAACTCCAAATGATGACTGTACGTACGCCAAAGTCCGCAGAGACAGGTGATTCAGTGTTGAATGCTTCTACTGGGACTCACAGAAAAAAAACTCACAGATGTAAGGATTGCGGGGTTTTTTTTTTTTGTATTTTCTCTATTTCTGAAACTCACATGAAGTGGCTTTTCCATTGAGCCTCAAATTGCTGGAATAGAATTTGTGCATACAAATTTACCTTATAGAAAACCAACAATTGCACCAAAACTCTTGTTTTTCCATGAAAAGTTTTTGTGCTGGCAAGACTTGCCTATTCGAGCATATCGAAACTGGTACATCACACAAATCTGCCATGCAAAGGACTTTTTTTTTTTTTACAGTTATGTGAACAGAAAAAATCTGATCTTGATGGATGTTACAACCAGTGAAGAAAAAGAGTTGTACAACAAACATGGTGTAGTGTGTGTGAAAACACCAGGAAACCCAACCATTTGGAATTTGGTGCGGGATAGAGGGGTAACATATAAGAACAATGAATATATCTGTAAATCAACCTGATATTTATGTTCGTCACCATGTTTATAAATAAATAAAAAAAACTCATTCCATTTGTGATTTAATGGAAAACCCAACATTACGCAATTCTGTTTTTTACATTTAGAAAAAATAATGAATGTATGTAGCGTATGTATGAAAAACCACAAAAAAGTTTTTATGCTGTGACAAGATGGTTTTTGAGACATCTCTCTCTCTTTTTTATTTTCACAACAATGGAAATAATACTAATATTGTATTTAACTGTTTTGCTCTTTAGTTTTCTGATATATGAAAAGTAAATAAACCAAGCAGCGTCTTAAATGATCATTTAGGGTTTATATGAGGTAGTTACTGTATTTCTTTATTAATGATTTGTACTACTTTACTAAAAGTTAATATATGTGTAAAGAGGATGTATGATTAAACTCTGTGTGCTTTTGCATTATGAATGTGCATACAGGAACCTTGATATTTCAGTGTGCATTTGTTTGGATCTTAATCTCAGATTTGCCCAACGATAGGGAAGAAATTTGTTTCCATGATGCAAACACTTCTGCTTTTTTGTCATGCAGGCACTGTTCAGAAAAATATGGTTACCACAAAGCAGTGATGCATTCAAGTGTCAATGTTATGCTAAAATCAAGTGGCTTATGTTACAGGAATTGTACGTCTCAGTTTTAGGCAAATTATTTGGGATGTAGACACAAATCAGATAGAGTATAGCAATTACTTTCATTTTTCTTCAAAACATACATGGGTCATTTTTCTACCTCTGAAATGAGAAATACTTACAAATGCCTTTTTACCACTTCGTACTTCTAAGTGATATGTGTATGTACAAAGGAGGAACAACACCTGCTCTTAAAGTTTACATAAAGGAATATATAGAAATAGTTCAGAATTTAGTTCACAATTTGAAAAGGCAGCTTTTCGCAATCTTATCTTTCAGTTCCATCACATTGTCTTCTCTATTTTTGAACTTCACATGTTTCCTGTGTCATTGTGGGCATTCCTTCACAACCATAAAGAAAAAAAAAAGTCAGTCTCTAGTGACAGTCACTGAAGACTTTTACTGAAAAAAACAACAGTTAATGCAATTTGAAATTCAAAATTCTTCTCGCAGATGATTTCATTTTCTATATATATTCCAAGCATTTGTGATGGAACTGAAGAAAGTCTGTTTTGTATAAATGAAAGGCGGATAAATGTAAAGCAGTTTCATGCACCAATTTTCTCAGCAATAACTAATAACAGAAAGCACGACGTGCACATCACACTCAGATTCCCAGGAGAGCCGAGGAAAACTGATCTGTCTCAAAATATCCCCAGTCGTTTCCAAGTTAATCACTGAAAAACCTGGATACACACACACCTTCCAGATTATCTGGAAGGTGTGTGTGTATCCAAGCACACAACAAAACACAACGAGGGCAATCACTAAATCAGGGTTAATCAAAGTAAAGATACATCTATATTTTATGCAAAGCAGAATGCCTCCCCTGCCCCCCCCCCAAAAAAAAAATAAATTAAAAAAATACAAATTATACAAATATCAAGTTCACTTTTCAGAACCTCTGTTTGGTCTTTGGGTGATGTGTACCTACAGTTTTGACTCTCAGGGCAAAAGTCTTTAAGGAACCCAACATTTAATGCTGTTTCTCTCTTGCTTCTAAATAAATGCAAATAAAAAAGCAGAATAAGAAGGTGGACAGTGACAGAGGGTGAGTAGGTGCTTTATGGAATGGTATATGAAACACACAGACAATGGCTCAATGACGACAACATCAGACACGACTATAGTGCAAATGCTCATGATAAAGCGCAGAAAGACAGTCAGCAGCAGATTTCATAAATATCTGTCTGGAGTTATGCGCCAAGGAAGTTGTTGTATATTCCCCATATGTTTGGATATTTCCTATAAAAAGGCTTTGATAAGTTAATATTCATTTGAGCCACAGTGTAATCGTGCCATTAACTCTTTGTTGTATTGTTTTTTGTCTTATGTGTTTTTTATTTTACTTCTGTTACAACAAGTCAAATATTAACAAGAAAAAAAACACACATAAAAGTTATACGCTGCTGACGTTAGACTATTCTTTTTGCAGTTGATGTGACACAATTTGCTTGAATTTGACATCAGTTTTTATTTGTTTATATCAAAGGTAGAGGTTAAGTGATTGGCTGGGTCGGTAGTTGAGGGTTAAAGGTCGACAGCCCTGAACTACTCTTCAGGTGATTGACAGAGCTATAAAAGCAGTCTTTATGGCCTACGATAGACCAAGTGTCCTTAAACAACCAACTGAGCTCCTTTCTTTTTTCATCGAACCTCTCTTGAACTTCTGACTGACATAATCTATGAGCAAATAATTGACAGCATACGATCAGCGCAGTAAGGCTCCTGGACCAAACGCAGTGACCTTTGACCCCTGCCCAATTAGCTGGTTCATACAGTTACATTAGTGCTGCTTTTTTTTAATTCCGCATTTAGCCTTTTCTACATAGTGAATATAGTGGATATGTTCCTTATGCATTTTTGTTTGTGATAGGTTTGATTGTGCCCCCATTTAAAAGGTTTATCTCTTCATCATAAAGTCATGTGATTTCGTCTTTGTCGTACCACATTCATGTGACGTTCCTCTGCCATAAAACTATAAAACCAGATCTGATGACTGGTTTAATGGACTTTATATGTTTGACTGAAAAGTTCTTTAACATGTGGTCTGTTTCAATCGGGACAAAAGTGTTTATTAACATTAATTTAATATGGGTTTTGCAGGTAGGTATTTATATTGTATGTGAAACCGCACCATTCAACCAACGGAAATGGAAACAGAGGTGAGTGCTAATGAACATAAGAAAAACAACAGATCATTAAGTGATAGCCTCAGAAGCTTGTGATAAAACATGTAGCCTAACAAGTTTTTTCAATAGCAATATAGCACATACCCTTGTGTGGGAATATCCCAAGTTTAAAGAAAGACTGTACTTTTTTTCACCATCGACTCTTTCTGTGGTTGCACAAACCCAACAGTTGCCAAAATTTGAGGTAATGCCCTTTATTTTTTCTCAAAAACAGTATTCAAAAAGAGACTCGCACTCACACACTAAATTTACACTGCCACATTCGTCACTTTTCCTTCCTCATTCCAGAGAAACAGAAAGATAAAAATCTCTTATTTTTAAAAAAAAAAGCAGCCTTAACACTTTTCTATGTACTGTATAACACAATACACACCAACATTATTTACAGTCATAATTCCCAAAAGGCTCCAGAGACAGGGGTTTACTTTCACTTAAATCCCTTACAGTGTCTTTAAGGGACATTGAGTCTTTGTCCAGAGGTTCGACCACTGCAGAACTTGAGTCATTTGATTGACTCATCTCCTGTTGCTTTTCAGGATGTGTCTAAAAATTGCAACGTTCCACAAGAGTTTACAAGAATGGTCCTCTGGGTTCTTTGCTGTTACGCGAAACAAAAACGCCAAAAATGTTGATGACGGAAATAAACCAGTCGCAAAATCATTGGGACTAACATGGACCAACATTACAATTGGATACTTCAGAATGGTATTTCCTCCTGCAATTATAGTAAATGTAAAAAGCAAAAACGAGAACATTCTGTAGTTTTCATCTCGGCGGCAGACGCTTGACGTGCACGTGGATATACTGTACATTAGCGTTTTTAGGTACGTTTTACCACCTCTAGATTAAAAAATGTGATATTCTCAAAAACGCCAGTGATGTCATCCTCAAAATCAGCATTGGGGTGCTCATAATGATCTGCGTTAACACATTGGTCTCGTTGAATGATCGGTGCAACAGACGGTCGTAGTGCTTGTCATTGTAAAACATATGAGATGCGTCATTAAAACATCACATTAAGGAATCATTTTCATCTATTCTCATGCCTATGTACACACCTAGTGCAGTGCCAGTCTTCCTTGGGAAATCCACCTAATATTCTTCTGATATCGTATCAGACAAAATGTGGCTGCCGGGGCTGGTGGTGACCTGGGTGTCGCCAGGTCCACCCTGGACAGGTGGAGTGGGTGTTGTGGTGGACGCCTGCTGGGAATTCTGGAGCTTCTTCCTGTTTATCTTCCTCTCTTTAGCTCGTCGGTTCTGAAACCAGATCTTCACCTGAAACGTCCCCACAAAACATCAAATAGATTTTTAAAACATCCAACAGACTGGTTTGCGTGGTTCTGTTTGTTATAAGAGCGTGTTTGATGCCAGAAGCCACTGATGCATTATGTCCATTTATGTTCTTCATCTTAATAAACTCTTATTTCCTCAAATGTACACTGGGCGCCACAACCGACTGCACTCAACAGTGACTTTAATGAACGGAATGAGACAGTAATAATGAGCAATAATAACAATAAAAGAACATCAGAAAGTGAGGGTTTCATCCGTTTGATTGGACTTTGTTTACCCACTTAGCATTATGGTCCGGAGAGCTGCTGATGTTCCTATAGAGGGTTTCTGCATATATGATGAAGAAGATACCGCAAATCAGTAATACTGGAATAATATCAACATATGAGTAAGAAAACAACTCCAGGAAAACAAAGACCGACCAGAGGCTGAAGGTTAAACGCGTGATGTAAAGGTTAGTTAGATACGGTACATTCTTTGCACTCTGGTATAATTCAGTTCGTCTATTGTCATACTATAAGCAGAGAAATGCACTTAAAAATCTGTATTTAGGGAAACTGCAATATGTGCATCAAAGAAAATGCAAATAATAAAAACTACAGGAATAAGTAATTTCAGTCAGATGCGTTCGCACCCTAAACTTAAACCTCAACTAATTAAACAATTACAATCGGCTGACACAATTTTAAATATATTCGATCATCAATGACAATCAAGGCAGCCAGAATGTTTCTGCATGCTATGGTGTTCTCAC